>OY856411.1:384854338-385454338 GCA_963693085.1 Alisma plantago-aquatica | reverse complement strand
ACTATCAAGTCCAATATCATTTCTACCCATTTGTTCGATACTCTAATCTAGGATTTGATTAAGGTTTTTTTTATCATTTAAGAATCTTTGCATAGAGTACTTCAAACTATTATTGTCATTCATAAGAGAGGTAATAGTAGAAGAATTTATTGATATCATCCCTAGCATGCAAAAGATCAGTTTCTAAGCAAAGAACTTTGGTTATATAACAATGTTTTTCAATATGAAGAGCAACAACATTATTCTTTCTACTAGTAGAACCAGAGCATGATTCAAGAACATTGATTTTAGCAAGCAAGGAAGCATTTTCTAGTTTGAGCATAGCGATCTTAGACAGATAGATACTATTTTTAGATTATATACCTTGCAAACCAAAATCTTTATCCTCATTTTCAGTTCTAAGAACATAAATATCAAGCATGAGAAAATTCACAATGTTACTGTGCTCTACCTTAGAACTAGGCACAAGAGGTTGAGTTTCTGGAAATATAATCTTTTCAAGCAAGTTAGCATGTTCAAGATTAGGAGAGTCTACTTCAATAAGATAAGCATTGTTTTCATCTTTCATGCAACTTTTAGCATGTTCTAGAGCATCGTTTCTACATGTAAATTATCAACAATTCTAGAAAGCCTTTTCTTTTTCTTTTAGAAGACTTAAGAGAGGCACGAGTAGCATGAATAATAGAAATTAGAGATTTTATATCTAAAGAGTTTATATTTACCTCATTTGAGTCTTAACTTGTTGAGTCCATGAGAGAAGGATGACATTCTCCATCTTCACTAGGGTGTGATCTAGATCCTCCACTAGATTTTTCACTTGAGGTTGAGTTGGAGGAGTCATTAGAGATTTTGTGCCATTTCTCTTTCTTCTTGTCCTTCTCTTAGGATGATGGGTCTTTTTTCCTTGTGGACAATATTCCTTAAAGTGACCCTTGTTTCCAGATTTGAAGCACCAAATGAAGGAGGAAGACTTTCCTTTGTAGAATCTACCCTTGGACTACATGGCATCTTCTTCAACTTTAGAGGATGGAGAGGCTTGACTAATAATAGCTTCAACTTGAGCTTTGATTTCAGACTTACTTCATTCACTTGAGCTCTTTGTCTTCCTCTCTTTCTTCTTCTTGCTTGTCAAGAGTAACTTCGTGGGCTTGTAGATTTACTATGAGCTCTTCAATGGAAATTTTACCAAGGCTCTTGCTTTATTCAATGGAAGACACCTTGAATTGCCACCTCGTGGTAAGAGTTCTAATGATCTTTGTGTTGATATCTCCTCTTGCCATAGGATGACCTATGATGGTAAGAACACTTACAATGGTGTTTAACCTTGAGTACATATCTGCCACCCTTTCATCCTTTCCCATCTTTAAGTTTTCAAGAAGCCTTTTGAGAATGTAGACTTTGGTTTTATTTACTTGCTTTGTCCCCTCATAAGTGACACATAGATTTCTCCATATATCATAGCCAGTTTCACATGAAGAAGTTCGGTTGAACTCAGAGGGGGAAATGGAGGCATAGATAATGTTAATGGCTCTTGCATTCAAGGTTGCTTTCTTCAAAGTAGCTTCATCCCATTCTAATATCTTTGTCTCAGATAACTTCTATGGAAGTTCCACCATTCTTCGTAGCTCAAGGATTATCCTTGGATGTAAAATTGTAACATTCTCTTCCAATAGAGAAAGTTACTCCCATCAAAGATTGGAATATTGATGAGGTACTTCCCACCTTGATAATCACCCATATTCTCCTACTTGTGATATATGCTTGGAGAAGATCCACACTAATACCACTTGTTGGATCTAATGGTGATGGACTCTAGGGGGGTGAATAGAGCTAAAAAACACTTAAATAAGATTCATTAGAACTTCAACTTAATTTAAGAGATAAGGTTGCAAATATAGAATTTGAGTGCAACATACATTGCAAGGATGATTAAGATTGAATAAGATCTAGAACAAGCTATGTATAGGGGTTCCAAATTCCAAACTAGGAGAGTGTACATCCACTACCTAGGGAGGTCAACCTCTAGGATTTTGCAACCATTGCACCTTCCTTATATTCCATTATAAGAGATATAATATGAAATTCCTTTTTTGAGACAAGGATACGTAGCCTTCTATTTGAGGACAAGGGAGTCAATAAACTTACAAAGGACTTACCTATCCAAGACCAAGAGTCTTCACTTTTCACTAAGGACTTACCCACTTTTGCAATGAGTCTTATTCCTTTACCAAAGACATAACCACTCTTGCAACAAGTCTTCCACCTTGAAGGAATTACCCACTCTTCTTGGATCTTCTGCCTTTGACTTTACCTTTATCAAGGAGAAGCTTTCACCAAGAAACTCCTTCCCTTCTTCTTCTTCATGTCTCTTATCCAAGAGAGAGAACCTTCATATTCATGGTAGAAAGAGGTTTGGGAGGTGGAGGAAGTGAGAGTCTTACAAGATATACATGTATGACTGGCTCTCTTACAAATATCCTACTCACTCTAATGGATGTAGCAAGTGATTAAGCTTAAGAGTGGAATGAGGCTCTTGGAGGCACTCAACTATAATATAGGGACCTTCATAGTGCTTAGCTTACTGTGGGATGAATCCCAAGGGGTCCTATTAATAGTTGTTGATGCCTCCTAGATAGTAGAAGCACTTAAGGATGAATTTCTAGTCATTTAGTAATGATGGAACAAGTATATTTTTGTTGTTTGCAACACTCTAATGGCTAGAACCACCTTTCTGCACACTCTGTATAGTGCAGTCCGTCGAGTTTACTTTTTGGAAACTCACCCGATAGAACCATGTGACAAATAAAATTTGAGTTGTCGATCGAGTTTATCCTGGATGAAACTCGGTCGATGAATTAAATTTGATTTTCCTATGCAGGGTGTCAGTTAAATTTATCCTGAGGTAAACTCAGCCAAACTTGGATGTTCCCGAGATCCATCAAGGGTGTCGGTCGAGTTTATCCTAGATGAATCTTGGGAGACAAGGGTCCCTGTGATGAATTTTGGAAAGTACCATCAAGTGGTTAAATATTCTATTTAAGTGCTTTAATTTTTTGTAAGCTTAATTACAAGTCATACAATTACTACAAGTGATTTACAACATGATTCTAATACATTTGAGGTGTTTTCCACAAAAGTGCACTTGCATTGAATTTGACTTGTTTTTCTTCAAGTTGGGATGTGCAAGTTAGGGCATCTGGAGTGTGTCTATACCTAATCTAAAATCACTCAGGTAGAAACATTAGACACACATAAGTGGAATGGTTAGTCATCATCAAAATAAGGGTTTAGTCAATTAGAATTTGAGAGTCAACTATACTTTGAGTCAACATGATCACGTCTAGGTTATATATATATATACACATATATATATGTTTGTAGATATATATCTATATATATGTGTGTGTGTGACTAATAGTATGTATTATTTCAACTTGGGTCTTGTAATGTCATTCTCTCTATACACCATCTACATTCATATTATACCTAACATCATATTTATCATGTATATTACTATGTTTACCTGTTGTATTATATCATTCAATTTGGTCAAATAGGTCAAGGTTAGGCATTACATGAGATATCATTAGATCATAATACCCTTATTAGAAAAATCTAGGGTTTAATTCATACATGACAACCACGAGAGTGATGTATCGACTAGGTTAGATTATTAATACATCAATGTTTAATATGCAAATTCTAACTACTCTAAAACATGAAACTAAATAATACTAATATAATGATACAAAAATGCATACCCTATGCAACCTTATATGTTGATACTAATTGGAGTGCATTATAACATGTCATGTGCTAATGTGATGACATGGTTATTAATCTATTACATATTAAGATTATAATGTTTTCTTGTGTTTGATATGCAATATGGAATTTCAAAATTTGTAGTTAAAATATCAACGTACTGATTAAAACCTACATGTCCTAGTACATAAAATTGATGGAGTAAGGTTTCATATTAATTACTAGTATGCCTATGAATCTATTATATGATCAATCATCTAGGTAGTTTACATAAATGGGTTTCACTTGGATTAAAGCTACTATCCCCATCTCTAAAACCTAACTCATAAGGTTAACGTACAAGAGCAAGAGTGATTAACTTACTGGTCATGGATGAAGACGTCTAATATGTAGATTTTTTGGTGGAATTGATCCAAGATTATTGGTTGTCTCATCACCTCTAGGAGTGCCGATGGGTATTTTTTGATTAGGTGAAGACTCAGGTGGCCTCTAAGGATTCACCAAAGATGATCTCCAGGGCATGGTGGCCTGAGATAACCAGTAGATTATTCCACAATTGTTAGAGTTTGACACTTCATTCCAAAGCTCGGTGGCAATGGAGAGGCATAGTTTTAACACATTGATTGCAATCTACATTGAAGATACATGTCATTGGGAAGATTAGAGAACCATATATGTGTAGTTTTAGGAACAAGTTCACATTTGAGGGGACTATGTCAAGTTCCTTGTGATTATAGGTGATAGATATGAAGGTTTAGGAATAGAAGAAGAACCATCCATGGTTGCATTTCTGCACTCCCTAGTTGATCATCAACACCGAAAAATACTTGAGGGTAGTAGATGAAGTGCATGTGCTAGACAATGTGCTCAACCAGAGATAGCCATGTGGTGGTGGTGGTGCTTAATGCATGAGTAGGTCGACAGAGGTGGGGAGGGGTTTGGCAGTTTAGCTAGGTTTATATAATAAGATGTGAAAGGAGGATGGATATGACAAAAGGGAGATAGAGTAGGTTTGGAAAGGTTGAAACCAATACATTCACAGACAAAGAGAGATGAGGAGTGGGGAATCGATACTCTCTGAATTGGTTATATAGTTGTGAAGATTGATATATTATGTGTTGATTGTAATTTGTAATTGGTTGATTTTTATTTTACGAATTGGCCAAGTTATTACATTTATCATATTTAGTTAAGTCAAATCATTTCATGAATTCATTTCTAGTGTATCATAAATAGTTTCTTTGAATTACTCTGCTTATTACCTGTGTTGATCTATTTGTTATGGGTAACATGTGTGGACATCAAATGCATGACTTGCATACAACCCATTTGGTATGAATTCTAATCCATTTTAGGTTATGTAGTTGTGAATACAATTATGCTATACTATGTTGGCTAGGTTTCATAGTTAATTTGTTTTAGCTTTGGAATTATTGAGAATATTTCAACCTGTTATGTAACCTACTTTCTTAAAACTAGGCACAATTAGTCGACATTATCTTTGTTTACTTCTTTTTTTGCCAATGTCCTTCTATATGTTATCATATCCAAAATTTTCTTTTAGATATGATTAATCCATCTACTGAACCATGGTTCACATTTTGGTAATAGTGTAATTTGATTATGGAATCAATCACAATAGTTTTCCTCTACTAACTATGATGTATGCATTTTTGCAGGCTTAAGTACTTCATTTTGTAGTTTATGTAGCTTGGAAAGTGTTCCTAATATTACAACTATTATGCAACCTACTTTATATAAAACTAGGAACAGTCAATCGACATTGTCCATGTTTACTTCTTTATACTTTCTACTATCCTTTTATATGTTATTAGAGAAAAATTTCCACTTCATATATTGTTTAATTGGCTAGTCAACCCTAAATTACTATCTAATATTAGTGAGATATGTCTCCAATCTCAATGCTATAGTCTTTACCTTTATAAGATATGATATATCTAAATTTTTTTAGGATTGGTTGATTTGTCACAGTTTAAGTATCTTGGGAAATATTCATACTATCCAAAACTATTTTTACCTTGTTGTTAATAAAAAGGAGGTTAGTCAACATTGTACATGTTTTAGTACTTGCTTAATGCTATTATCATTTGATATGTTATTGGTTTCAAATTTCATGCTGCCATCATTTTATATATTATATGTTCCAAATTTTTGTTTCATATATGGTTAAGTCAGCTACTCAATTTTGTTATATAGCCTCATATTAGTGATATTTGATTCTGATCTTAGTTCTAATAGTTTTTCCTCTACTATCTATGGTGTCTAAATTTTTGTAAGACTCACTAATGTTTTGTCCAGTTCATATAGATTTCTAGTGTTCATACTAGATATATCCTTCCTAAATCTTGTTGTTAATACAAATAAATAGAATAGTAGTACATTTTCATCCTTTGGAACCACATAATATAATGTCAATTTACTTACAAACTGACATAAAAGATCTACAACGTTGGCTACTGAATTTAAAGTGTCACAACAGTATGATAGTTCCCATTGAGGGAAAATTTCGGGTACCACTTTAGTTACCACATTGATTTTATAAATAGAAATTTCCATGAAAAATAGCATAGAGATTTAATTTCATTGGAAATTTTAGTACAAAACATACATTGAGTTTTGAGTAAATTGATGCCATAATTTCCCCAGATTACGCTATCTACAAAATAAATGTTCCCATAAAAAATGTATCTTGTCGACTTTAATAGTCAGACTTGATCTAACACCTTAAACATGATATTGATTTCTCATCAACTTCAATGTTTATTTTTGAGGATCAAATTGACAATGTAATATTCCTGTGATTCTCCCTGTGGAATAAATCTCCCCCTAAATCAACCTTTGATGCCAGTTTCCTATAGTAAACCAATGCAAAATCTCTATGTTTTCACATAAGTTTTAGATCAGTTTTGTAATTGACCTGAAAATTCTTAACAATTACATCGATATTCAAAGAAAACCAATGTAAGACCGAAAACTTGGGTTTTTTATATCTATGTTGTTAGTTTTAGACTTGGAATTGACATTTTAGAACTTTTAATAATACCAATAAAATTCTTTCCTTCCCTATTTCTCTCTTCTATTTGTTGTGAAACCCTCGACTATCCTGCTCCCCCTGCTCGCCGCTACCGTTCACTGCAATAGGTGTTTCTTGCCAATGCCACAGACTATTGTTGTTGCTTCTCACCACTACTTCCGCTTCTACTTCCACCTACTACTACCACCTCATTATACTAGTGTCATTGCTACTACTACCTCTACCTACTACTGCCTCCACCTACTACTACTATTGCTGCTAGCAACTCTCACCACCGTTGTTGTCATTACTAGCAACCCTGACCGACAATGCTTCTAGTGTCAGCTACTCTCCCACAACCCCTGGCCCCTATTCTTGAGGTCTATTTTTCTACTTGATGCTTGCATGTTTGTTTTTTGTTTTGTTTATACTTTCATTTTTGTTGCTTGCATTTAATTCTTTGTATAAATAAAATTTATGTATAATTTCTTGTTGAGTGAAACAAATTAGACTGTTCTACCTATATAAATAGAATTGAAATTCTTGAATAATTGGTTGTTTGATTTTCTGGAGTGTATTATTGTATAAATGCATGCATGATGATTGTTTTTATGTTCTCTATATTGGGTACATTGTTGAAGTTGAACTTTTATGGATAAATTACATATAAGAATTAATACACAAAAATGATACAAATTTACCTACATTAACTTGATTTTGACTGAAATTGATATCCATTCTCCTAAATTCTAAACTAAAAATCTTAAACCCTAAACCACTAATTCCTAAACCTGAATTCTAAATCTGCTTGTATTTTTTTGGCCTAGAAACCAATCTAAGATTTACCCATTAGGAATAAATCTTAGATAGTCATAGTTTTGTGACTGTTCTTGAACACTTTTTCTCCCTTACGATGTGAGTGTATTGTGTGTGTTTGGTTTTCAAAAATATTTGGAAAATTGATTACCCAATTGTTCTTTGGGTACATATGTAGGTGAGTACTTTCCCATCTACATCAGTGTACTTGATGAACTACATAGAAATCCTTTTATAATATTAATAAAAATAAAAAATGCAATGTACAACTGCTTGTGAGATTAAGTATTTAATGATGGGAAAGATTTTACACATTCATCAATATATTAATGCTAAATACATATATCTGGTTGGCCTAGAAACCCATCTAAAAAATTCACTCATTAGGAGTAAATCTTGTATAGTCCCCAATTTGGAAATGTTCTTGAACACTAAATGTCACTTATGATGTGAATGCATATTGCATGTTTGGTTTTCAAGAATATTTCAACAATCTTTTCCTCGTTTGTTCTTTGCATACGTATGTAGGTGGGTATATGTCAATCTACATTGATGTACTTGGAGAACTAGGGAAATGCTGCCAAAATATACTTAAAAACCAAACACATATTAAGTGTTCAAGAATGGGGTAGGTGGTATACGTTCATCAATTTGAATGATAAATATATCTGTAAAAACTATTAAGTAATTTGGTCTCAATTCAAACATGTTTTAGTTAACACTTGACATAGCTAACACCATATGGATATAATACATCGACATCATCAATTTAGGGAAATAATGGATCACCATTGGATGTCCACTCAAAATCTACGTACTATAGAGTTTACAAGTGGTTTTGATGAGTTCATAAGAGTTGCAGAGGACATTAGGAGACCACATGGAGATGTGTTGTATTTCCATTATAAAAATTGTAGTATCAACTTGAAAGTGGACACTGTCGGGGAAATTAAAAGCATGTCATGTGCAATGGGATTATATAGGGATATATATAGAGGTACTAGTGTGAAGAGATTCCTACTATGATATTTTGGTAGATGTGGATTATAGAACTTGTGTAGAAGAATAAATGGCAAACAATGTTCTTTTGAATGAACCAAGTTTGTTTGACATTGTTGATGTAATTCTACATGGTTGTGAGATAAATCTGACTGGTCCAACCTTCTTATATAGAAGCATTGTAAATTTTGTTGAGACACAATTATACTTAGGTTGTACTAAATTTATGAGACTTATCACTGTGTTGAGATTGTATACTCTAAAGGTTAACAATAGGTTTAGTGGAAAAAGTTTCAAGTCTTTGTTGCCTTTGTTGAAAGAAATTCCTCCTGATGGCAATGAGCTACAAATCTTAACATATAAAATGAAGAAAATGTTGTGTGTAATGGGAATGGATGGTAAGGATATACATTCATGCCCAAATGGCTATGAGTTATTTTAAAAGGTATTTACTAAGTTCAAAGATTGTCCAAAATGTAGAGTGTTAAGGTACAAATGATGACTTTGTGTAAGACCAAGACTAGCTCTCCTACCAAGGTGATGTGGTATCTACCTATAATTCCACAGTTTTAGTGCTTATATGGGGGTTTCAATAGACGTTTAGAATTTATCTTGACATGCAAAGGAAAAGACAAACAACGACGGGGCCCTACAACATGCATGCATTTTTTCCATAATGGAAAATTTTATTTATTGTACACTCAATTTGGTTAAGAATTCAGAATGTAAGACTTGGACTTTGTATCGACATGATGAATCCATACAGTAATTAAGAAGCTAACATAGAACTTGGCCTTTTATGTTTTTAAAACAATCTTCCTCCTTGGTTGTCTATTACAGACGTCTACGCCATGCTGCCAATGTTGACATTACGACCCAAACAACCTGGAAATGATGTTGATGTTTACATTGCAATCTCCAACACTACAAAAAAAAGGTGATTTAACTACAATTTCTCTAACTACATATGTTGTATTTGTAGTTAAAAACTACTTTTCCGTACAAATTAATAAAAATGTAAGTAAAACAGTTATCGTTAATTGTAATTACTACAAAATTAGCTACATATTCAAATGACTACAAATAATATATTTTTCAACTCATCTTCCACCATCCTCTCTCTAATAACAAACCATTGAAAATTTAAAATTTTTAGCACACTATTCCCCCACCTATTAGTGCGGTTTCACGTGCGGCACCCCACCCACCTCGATTGTTCCACCCCCACCAATTGCAAGCTCTCTATTGCAATCTCTTCTCCTCCCCTATAACCCTGATCTAGTATCCCTCTATTTACATCACCTTCTTCTCTTCCTGATCATGCCAAACCTTCTCTATTGATCAATGATCGATTCCATCTCAATCTCTGAATTCACAAACGGTGTTGTACACCTCCGATTCCTATGCCCTATTCCTTTCATACACCTTCGCAATACCCCCACTACCGATGGAACCGAAGGCCAAGAAGAAGCCAATGGAGAAGAAGCCCGCCACTAAAAATCCAGAGGAGAAGAAGGCCGAGAAGGCCCCGATGGAGAAGAAGCCCAGGGATTAGAAGTGCCCTACTAAGGAAGATGATAAGGCATCCAAGAAGAATAGGAAGGCCAAGAGCGTCGAGACTTACATGATCTACATTTTCAAAGTTCTAAAGCAGGTGCACCTGACATTGGTATCTCCAGTAGGGCCATGGGCATCATGAACTCCTTCAACAATGACATCTTCAAGAAGCTTGCTGGTGAATCGACCAAGGTCTCCAGGTACAACAAAAATATCAGGTATGCCAACTATTTTTTGGAATGCTTTAATATCTTGTAGTAATCCAACCTATCAATCTTAACATGAGAACAACTATGATAATTAATATCATTTACTAGTATGAACACTTCTCAACTCTTCCACAGAGATCCCATACTTGGATAATAGTCTCTTCTTTTAGCAAGCAAAAGTTCAGTTTGTTCATAATTGTTCTTTCGTTCTTCTACAATCATGACCTTTACATTAAGAGATCTTGAGACCGTGTTTGAAGTTACTAGAGTCACATGGCAACCTCATCTTCCACACATGCATTTCTAGTGAGGAATTTGAGTTCTACATCTCTGACTTTGATAATATCAACCTTCTCCCATATGCCCATGATTTGTTCTTTTCATTCTCAGCGGAGGGCCACAGTAGCAGTCTTAAATTGGGATCATAAGATAGTAGGACACCAACAGTCTCAAATTGGGATCATTAGAGCATGATAAACTGGTTGTGTAGACCAATAAGAGCATGAACATTACTGAATTATGTTGCTTTTGTTTTCAAACGGGGTCTGTAGGTTTCAACTACATACTATATATTGACCAATAAAGGAAACACCTAGAACAAAATTCATTTATGTAAACAATAACTTATGACATCATACTCAATTGTTTGGATATGTAATAGAAATCTTCTAATCACCATAGTCTCTTTGTAATCTTGTTTGTACAATAAAATTTGATTTGAATGATGATTGAAGGTATGAGAATTTTATTATCTACCAGAATTTCAAACTTCTGGTTTGCAATCCTGCACATGAAACTAGATGTTTGCAGATAACATTTAGTATATTAAGCATGTAATCATATCTCCCTTATCGATGATCATTTCAATTGTTCTAGTCCAGGTGTTGAGATTGAAATCATGTGTTTGAGGTGCTTTGTTGGCCAACCAGTTCATCGGCTCTGATGTAGTCATTTATAGTTCTCCGGTTGCTTTCAATTCAATCCCAAAACCCCATGGCCATCATTAAAGTCCCCATCAAATCCCTCTAATTTGAACTCACCCTCTGTTTTCTACAGTAACTCTTCTATTATAGATTTTAGCAACGTCGATCAATCTGTATCTTATGCTCTCTATTTTTCCCTCTTCCCTAACTTACATTTATAATCCTTCAAACTTGTGTGGGCTTGTGTGTTTTTCATCCACTATAACAATTGATTTAATATAATAGACATATTCCTACCTACTTGGTCTCAAAGTAGGGCCCTAGGAAAATCACTATAATCCCTACTCTTTTCCCTAGTCTTTCACCCCCACTTGCATCTTTTGCATGCCTCATTCCCTCTTCCCCTTCTTCTTCCCTCTCCATAGGTCGGACCATCTCCCCAACCCTCCTCGTCACCTTCACCCTTTACCCCACCCTCCCCCTTTATTGAAATCTGTAGAGCATGTACCTCCATTGTGCCAATGTGGTTCCATTCACTAATCTTGTCTATACGAGATTACATACTAGGAATTGGTTCTACTGTAGTAAACAATTCAAGAAAGATGTTCATTTTATTTCAAGTAAATAAAGGTGTTCTTACCATGGATGGAGGGAACAACATTACATAGGCCTTCCACTTTGGTTGCTTGCTAGTTTGTGGTCCAGTATCTCAAATATCAACTCATATATAATTAGTCATTTTTAGTCTCAATGAATCCAAACCATTGGTCACTTCAAGAATAAGTTGCATTTGTTTATGAGACCTGCTGTATATATTTCCTATTACTTATATCAAGTTTTACAAGTTAAACTCTTGACAGGAACTAAATATTGTTGAATATGGATTCCTTGCATTACTTATATATTGATTTTGCCATGGAATGTTTTTTTCAGTCCACACATCAGAACAGCTAGCAAAGAAGTATACAAATCTTGGCTTCCTTATACTATTTGATTTTGGCATTCATAGTTTCATTTGACCACTATATTTGTAGGTCCTTCATATATCTTTTTCAATAATCTCTATTCTAGAATGTCATAATGTAACTATTTGTTTAGAGTATAGAAATGCATTTTAAATATGAATGCCCATATATGTTCAGTTTCATTTAATATAGATACAACTTAAATAAGGTGTAATTGCTTGAATTGTTCCTGAATAATAGGATACACCTCCATATAGAATCCCAAACATTTGAAGTACATAATGAAGGCACTACCTATGAAAGGGGACTCCAAATATATACCACCATTTGATGTCCTTTTCCCAATTCCCACGTCAAAGGAATTTGTGTTGCTTCTTATTAAATTACTATATTATGTGGTAGTAGGACTTTTATGCATATTTCGTATATGTACTAACTCGTAAGTTCTTCTTATTTGGGATAGAACGAGTGTGAAGCATCCCTTGGTTTCTCATTTATGGAATTAACTTTCTATAATGCAATAGCTATATTTTATTCATCTTTTCTCCATTTTTTTGTTTAACGTCACAGTTCACTGTTTTTTTTGTCAAATGGGTTGGCATTGTTACATCTTCCATGGTTAAACATTTTTAGTTTTTGGGTTTGAGTCCATTTCTCACTAACTAGCATATTATACATCATCCAAAAGCTAATGTGCAGTAGTATTTTAGAGTAGTTCTCTCTTAAGACTCTCACAAACATAGTCACAAATTCAGTATTCGGGATACATACGGACGGGTAGAAAAATTTGGAATTTGGGAAATATGCAGAAAATTCGGCTGAAAATGGTCAACGTACGATAAAAGTACGGTCAACTATTCGGGAAAAGTCAGGAAAAAAAGGATGTATATATACACACACACATATACACACACACACACACACACACACACACACACACACACACACACACACACACATATATATATATATATATATATATATATATATATATATATATATATATATATATATACATGGTTAGTAAGAATAAGAATATATAAATTAGGCAAGAAACTTGAGATATTGAGTGCAAATTAAGGTTCTACATATAAAAATCAAAGTTTGCCACATCTTGGCTTACAAAAAATAAGACAACTTAGGACCAACGAGTACTAGTCCATTACATTAACATCACACACTAATAAAGTTTAAGTCTATTACAAACCTGAGACAGAAAATCAAATTTGTAAGAGTATGAATCAAATTCAACATGTGTTGTAGTAGTGACATTCTTAGGTTGATTGTTATCTCCTACATCCACAGCTTCATCTGGTTCATCATCATCTATATTTGAAGAACCATCATTCATGTCACCTATAAAAGCATCTATTTTCTCTAACTCAACAGGAATGTGTCTTCCTCCTCTTTTGCAACAGTAGTCTTCATCAAATGTGAATTCATCCTAATGAAGACCAATGTTTCCAACTTTTCTGGATCAAGGTGATTGTGCTTTTTGGTATGCGCAACATCAAAAGAACTCCAATTGTGCTCACAAGGAGAAGCACTACAAGGTTGACTTAAGATTCTAATGGTCAACTTTTGCAAGAAGCTGAGGTTTCCACCCCACATATCCCACCAAACTCCTAACAAAATGAAACAAAATTGGTCAACCACTCATGCTAAAACATTAAGAAGTAAATCAAAGGGATATTTGAGTCTTCTTGAGTGAGCGGTAATTGTTGGGGTGCACAATGTGTGTACTCCATATATTTATAGAATAAAAATTTACATAAAGGTACTTACAGAATATTTAAATATCAAGACAATATAACACATACATAAATAAACATATTATCTAACACTCCCCCTCAAGTTGGAGCATAGATGTCAATCATGCCCAACTTGTCCGTAAGAGCGCAGAAGTGCTTCTTAGCCAGCAACTTGGTGAAGATGTCAGCAACCTGATCTCCAGAGTGGGTATAGGGAGTACAAATGCATCCAGACATGATGGCCTCACAGATAAAGTGGCCGTCGACTTCAATATGTTTAGTCCGCTCATGAAAGACATGATTACTCGCAATAAAGATAGCTGCCTTGTTATCACAATGCATAGGAACAAGATCAGATAAAGACACATGAAAATCCTTCAGAAGAGATTGGACCCACATAAGCTCACAAGCAGTATGAGCCATAGCACGATACTCTGCCTCAGCACTGGATCTATCCACCATATTTTGTGTTTTGCTCCTCCAAGTGACTGAATTCCCTCCAACATAGGTGCAATAGCCAAATGTTGACTTCCTGTCAGTCTTGCTACCAGCATAGTCAGAATCAGAATAGCCCTCAAGAGAACCGTGACCACGCTTTCTATAGTGTAATACTTTATTAGGAGAATTCTTCAGATACCTTAGAATATGACATAAAACTTCCCAATGACATTGTTTAGGCTTATCAAGATAGTGGCTAACAAGACCAACTGTCATAGAAATGTCAGCTCTAGTAATAGTTTGATAAATCAACTTCCCAACCAGACGTTTGTATCTTTTACTATCTAAATATAGAGGTGAATCAACATCATCCCAATTCACATTGGGGTCAAGCAGCATGTCAATCAAGCTCCAAGCATACCCATTTCCTGTAGAAGATCTAGAACATACTTCCACTGTGACAGAACAAGAGCACTAGAGGTCCTTGAAACCTCAATTTCCAAAAAATACTATATTTTCCCCAGATCTTTATTAACAAATTGTTTACAGAGATAGGCTTTGGTTGCATTAATTTTAGAAATATCACTACCTGACAGAATAATGTCATCAACATATACAATAAGGACAACAATACCAGTAGATATCTTCTTAAAAAACAAAGAATGATCAACATGAGATCTGAGAAACCCACAAGTAGACAAAGTGGTGCTCAGTTTATCAAACCAGTCATGAGGGCTTTGCTTCAGTCCATAGATAGATTTCTTGAGGTGACAGACTTTATGTGACTCCCCCTAAGCAACAAACCTAGGTGGTTGCTCCATATACACTTCCTCCTAAAGATCACCATAAAGAAATGCATTCTTGACATCAAGTTGAATGAGAGGCCAGTCTAGATTAACAACCACAAACAGAAGAATTCACACTGAATTCAACCTAGAAATAGGAGAGAAGGTTTCAAAATAATCAAAGCCATAAGTATGAGTGTAACCTTTCGCTACAAGATGACCTTTTAGGCATTCTACAGTCCCATCTAGATGATATTTAATAGTGTAAACCCAACGGCAGCCAACTGGTTTACAGTCAGAAGGAGGATCAACAAGATCCTAGGTACCCCTGTCAGTGAGAGAAGCCATTTCCTCTATCGTGGCTTGACTCCATGCTCGACTCTATAGAGCATCCCCAACATTTTGGGTACAAAAATGGCAGATAAAGCAGTGAAAAAATTGCTAACATGAATATTCAGATGGTCAATAGAAACATGATTAGCTATATTATGAGATGTACAAGATCTAGTGCCTTTATGGAGAGCAATAGGTAAGTCTAGATCAGTAAATACCTCTATGGGCGCAAGACCTTCATAAAGAGAAGATTGGTGTGTAGTGGGGGGGGGTCTTCATCAGTAGTGGGTTGTGCAACACGATTTATGAATTGATAGACATGTAAAGGAGGAGTAGTAGTTGTCTCATGTTGTTCAATAGTGCTATCAAAATCACAAGTCATAGGAAGATGTGCAGAAATCAAATCTAAGCTCAGGTGTGTCCCCTTAGAGAAATAGTATGGAGTATCTTCAAAAAAGACCACATCACTACTCAGAAACCATTTTCTTGTCTCCGAATCATAACAACGATATCCTTTCTGAGTTCATGAGTATCCCAGAAAAGCACATTTTTGCATCTCTAGGGGACAGTTTATTTTGATTAGGACCAAGCAACCACACAAAACACGCAGACCCAAAAATTCACAGAGGAACAGAAAAAAGCGGAAGACTTGGTTGGAGAACCTGTACAAGTATCTTATTACCAATGATAAATGACGATATGTGATTTATTAAGAAACATGCAGTAAGAATAGCTTCCAGCCAAAAATGTTTGGGAACATTAGAGTGAAGCATAATAGTCCTGACAACCTCAAGCAGATGCCTATTTTTCCTTTCAGCCACGCCATTCTGTTGGGGTGTATATGCACAAGAAGTTTTATGAATCATCCCCACAGATCGACAAAATACCTCAACAGAGCTTTGAATAAATTCTAATGCATTATCAGTTCTAAAATTTTTAATAGGCATCGAGTACTGTGTTTTAATCTCATCAAAGAAGAATTTAATTGTAGGCACTACTTCAGATCTGTTTTTTAATAGAAATAACTAAGTAGCCCGAGCATAGTCATCAATAAATAGAATAAAATACTTGTAGCCAGATAAACTAGGAATGTGACATGGACCCCACACATCGGCATGTACTAAATCAAACACAGCAGTGCTACCAATCTAAGATGTTTTAGGGAATACAAATCTAGTATGCTTGCCCAATTGACAAGCTTTACATTTAAATACAAGCATACGACCACCAGGAAACACATACTTTAACTTTGCTGCTGACGGGTGTCCAAGCCGAAAATGCCATTGTAATGTAGAAATAGATGCTGATAGAGCCAAAGCAGAAATAGAATTGCTGATCATTCATAGATTATCCAGGTAATAGAGTCCATCTGGTCCTTCATGCCCCCACTAATCTTTGTCCTCGTGCAAAGGTCCTAAAAAATACATTCACCCGGAGCAAATGTCAGACTGTAGTTAAGGTCGCGAACAAGTTTGCTAACATATAACACATTTAAAGGAAAATTCGACACATATAAAGCAGAGTGTAGAAGGATGCGGGCAAAGACATCCCCAATGCCAGAGACCGTAGTCTTGAACCCATCAACAAGCATCATAGTAGACTTAGAGAGGGGATTAAATATATTAGAAAAAAAGAATGGTTTCCAGAAATATGAGACGAGGCACCAGAGTCGATCACCCATTTTGTATTACCAGTAGAAGAAGAAGAGGTACTCAGAAAGGCAGAGTCAGAACCCGAGTAGGTGGCTGTGTGAGCACTAGAAGTCCCACCCGATGAGGTTGAAGTAGTCCACTCCTGTAGCAAACGTTCCACCTCTGAGCGAATAAACTTAGCAGTGGCCTTAGTCAAAGTGGCAGTAGGAGCAGTCAGAGTAGTACCCTCCGTAGCAGCATTTTCCCATGCAGGAGTGTCGTGTTTCTTCCAACACTTGTCTTCAGTGTGATTATTATGGCCACAGAAATCACAGTACTGCTGAGGAGTGGCTTCAACAGATGAGTCAGTAGAAGAGATATGGCCAAAAGTATCGCGACCAGAAGATCCTCGACCGCGACCAGGAGCAGTAGGAGAGCGGCCGTGACCGTGACCACGACCCCTGCCACCCATGGCAGCAAGAGCAGTGGGGTCAGCTATATTAGTAGACAGATCAGTAGAAGAGGCCGACAGACATTAAAGGTGCTGGAAGGCACTCTCCAACGTGGGCAGTGGGTCGCTGGCAAGGATCTGGTCAACCACTCCAGCATAGGAGTTAGGAAGACCACAAAGAAATTGGACCACTTGAAGTTCCTATCTCTGGCGCTGTAGGGTGGCCAAGTCTGTAGAAAGAGGATGCAACATCTCAAGTTCAGCTCAAACACCCTTGAATGTAGAAAAGTAGTCTATCATGTTCGACCCAGTAAACTGTAGGTGAGCCAGCTGTTTGTTCAGATCAAACACCTTCTTCAGATTCTTACTGTGAGAGTAGGTTCTTACAAATGATCCCACATCTCTTTCGCCATCAGAAGGTGCAGGAGAGTAACACTGATGTGAGTCTCAGTACTGTTAAGATTCCAGGTCATCACAGTATAGTCATCCTTGACCCAGTCATCATAGAGTTTTTTTTCCTTGGACTCGGCAGTGGCAGGCGGGGCAGGTGACGGATTCTCAGTCAGATGTGAGTGATTCCCCTAATATTTTACAAAAATATCCATGGAACACACCCAGTGTTGATAGTTGTGGCCATCGAGTTTCACATTTGTCACCTAACAGCGGTAGTCCTCATGTGAAGAAGCCATAGATGCAGCAGCAAGCCGGTTCCAAACACAAAGTAGAAAATAGCAGCAGCAGAAGACCGTCTAGATCCGCCAACTAGACGACAATAGATAGAGCAGAGATCCACAAAGGACCAACCTACATAAGGGCTACGCCTAGGCGCAGTAGATAACCCGGTGGCTCAAGGGCCTGCACGGGCAGATAGAGAGGGAGAAGCACGGAAGCCCGTCAACTCCCTAGATAGAAGCCAACCGAAGGATCCACTGAAGATTCAACCAGCCAGTATGTGTACAGAAGAAGGAACCAACATGACCGCACAATGACCAACTGGAGATGAACTATCGGCCCCCGAATAGGAGCACAACGGCAGCGGGCAGCGGCGCTACAACATCAGGAGGGGCTAGCCGGTGGGGTTTCCGTGCAAATGGGGGTGGGGGGGGGCTAGGGTAGAGAAAGGAGAGAGGAGGGGAAGGTGGCGGCTAGTGTGCCTACTCTGATACCATCTTGAGTGAGCGATAATTGTTGGGGTGCACAATGTGTGTACCCCATATATTTATAGAATAAACATTTACAGAAAGGTCCTTACAAAATATGTACATATCAAGACAATATAACAAAGGCATAAATAAAAATATTATCTAACAAGTCTTACTTGGGTGAGTAGTAGTAAGACAATCAATCACTAAAGGAGAGAAGATCTGAGTAGACCTGGCATGATAATCACGAAGCTCTTTCAATATTAATGACCTAGTACATGCATCAAGCACCATCTTCATCACAATAGTTTCAACACCTTGTTTTACTTCAACATCCATTGTGACTCTCTTTTGATAGTGCAATAGAGGATTCAAGTAAGCAGCAGCAATATGAAGGGGATTATGCAAGTTTCTATCCCATCTATAATCAATTATCTTCTAGAAGAACATGTATTTATCTACAACACCATCAAAGATGTCTTTAATTGCCTCTTTTTCTCTATCCAATCCTTCATAGAAATATATTAAGAAAGATCACCATCTAGTAGCATAGATTTCATGAATGCCTACATATACATATTTTTGCCCCTAATCTGAGGCAAGATAGAAATTGGCTACACAAATCATGTCTTAGATTAGTGGGCAACAATATGCATATGTAGGCATTCACAAAATCTATTCTACTAGATGGTGATCTTTCTTAATATATTTCTATGTGCTGAGAAGACTGCTCATAGTGAATTTAGGTCCTCTTTGGATTCAGGGGTTCAAAATCACAATATTTTATATGTATCTTAACATAGCAATCAAAGATCACTAGTAACCTGTCACATTCCAACCATCAATATATGGTACTTTAAAATATCTTTACACAGCTCAATGGCACTATAAGTCTAGACAACATTTTCATATTAGCTAAAATATCAGGTAGGCTATAGAAAAAATATAGGACTCCGTCAAGGTAAATCCAATTTCAGAGCATGGTTCTAGTTCTATTGGTGATTATTAATCACTGAAACATTGTATGGAACAACCTGCAATCTTTAGATTATTGTATAGTTGAACTATTGTACATTAATCGTTGAACTATTGTATGGAACAACCTAAAATCTAGTGCTACTACTGATTATTCATTGCTGAACTATTATATGCAGATTCTCTTAATCGACAACACCCTCAACGTAGTGACCAAGCTTCAGACTGCATAGCTTCTTGCAAAGGCATTTGTCATTGCATTATCATAGCTTCATTGTTGTAATTTTCTCACTTCATTCAATCTACTCTTTGAATTCTGCTCTATATTTTTGTAGGAGGTTTCTTGTGCTGACAATGGCTATCTATTGCCTCATCTGAATTCTTGGGAAGGATTGCTTTTATTATATAGTAATCTAGGTTGTTCTCTGAGGCCACATTGGATTAGGCCCTTGATGTCCCAATGTAGGATCAGAAGGGAGATTTTGATTTGTTCTTGAGGGTTATTATGACTGAACTCGTCTATCTATCCTACTATTGTGTTGAAATGATAATATAGATGGTATAGCTTGCTGTCACCAGCATCTTTTTTAGAAATTTGCTACTAAAACATCTATGGTTCAGAGTTTGGATACAACCTGCTACATGAATATACTTCCTTGACACATGATTATAATCTTCAATACTTATCCCTCTTCTAGAGGCAAGGCTATGTTGCTTCCTTGTAGGGGCTATTTGGAACCCTCCAGCCCTATTTCTCGGCAGACGTGTGTTCACATATGTGGGCTGAAACCTAGTGGTGTGCCAACGCTAGTCAACTATTGTATACTCAAGTTTTAGTTGCAAGGTCAACCTTTGTTCCTTTTCAGTTTCAAAGTCAGCATGTACTATAGAGTCCTATTTTTGGTCGAGTTATAGTCAAGATTTATCTTATTATTGAGCTGTTGTGTGGCTCTCTTTCTACCTGCGATTGAAGCCCTCATGGATTTTCTTTCACGCATGGGTCATTTCTGGAAGAGCCTTATGTCCTTTTTCTTTTTGTCTAGGCTTTGAGCTTGCAAAGTGTATAGATATACACACTGGTGAGTGGAGACAATGGTGCTTGGAATGGAGAACCACTTATTTTGTTAAATCAAACAATGGTGTCACAAAAATGAATTCAGGAGAAAATTGACTTCAACAAGCTTCAAAATGGAAGGTACTTCATGGTTGTTATATTTCATAGATCAAGTACGAGGATTGAATACTTGCATATTGATTCAATTTTTAGGCACTGATTAAGTGTCTTACTGATTTCTTAGGGTTTCTTTTACTGTTGTTTAATTCAATACAGAGTTTAGTTCAAATCCCAATTCTAAACAATGAAGATTAGGACTCTCTTAGCATCCGAAACATATGTATCACAAATGGTTGAGGTGGTCCTTGATCTCTCTTTTCTAATTCTGGATTTTTATATCTATTCTGAACTGATGCATCTTATACTTTTGTTCTCAACGATTCCACGAAGACTAGGAGTGCCCCTCCTTTATTGAAGATAAGGCTCTGCTCCATCCTTGTTTATTGACAGGTGTTGCAACTGAGTTTCTTGGAGTTGTTGCTTCTGTTTGTCTCTTATTAAGATGTTAAAAGTTCACTTATGAATAGAAATTAAGTTGGATGAGATGAAGGAAATGGTGTAGGGAATTTTTATGTGAGGAGGTAGAATATCCTCTATATTTAGTATTTAGATGGCTGATTAATGGCTTTCTTCTGTGTGATATTTGATTATGTCACTACTATACTAGTTTTCACATAAAATAGAATGTGTTGAGTTTCATATTATTTGCTTGCAGGAACAATGTGATGGAGTTGGTGTTGGGCTTTCTAGTTTGCAATACTAGGCATTGCTATTGTGGCCAATGATGTTTCTCATTTTGGCTTCCTAGCAGTGCTTTATGCTTTCTCTGTTGTTGGAGCAGCACGGGTGTTCTATACGTGGTTATCGAATCCAATAGACAAACTACGAAATATCTTTTCATATATGGAGCAGACATTAAATAAACCTTAGAAAACACTTTGTTTGGATGTATGAGTTCTTCCAGTATTTATATCTCTTAATTTTATTATTTATACATTAGCTATGAACATAAAAAAGCTAATCCAGGAATATCATTGACTATTTATTCCTCATGCAATGGTTTAGTTGGGTGGTCTTAGACATGGTGTCTTGTGGCAATTCCTCTTAGTAGGGAGGAATTTAAATAGTCACCTGCTTTTTTACTTTTACTTAGAAGGAAGAGTTTTTACATCTCCTTGATGATAGATATCAGGTGTCATTTCATGATTACTTTTATTGTCTTGACTTAACTTTTCATCTTCATCTTACTTTGATCTGCTAATTGCTTTAGATTGGAAGCAAAGATGGGTGCAGCCGAGCCTAATCAGTCATTGAACTTCAAACAGAAAAGAAGGTACATACATCTATATATATCTACGTAAGGTTGTGCTTTATGCATGATTTGATTTTTTTTTAATTATCTCACAGAATGGTATTCATTTGATACAAAACTATATCTTATCATCTTTGAAACACTACAATACCCCTAAATTTTAATTAATGTCATTTAAAATATATAATCATTGATTACTTTCTGTTCAACATTTATGAAGTTTTAGAGATAAATTTGAGCAGCTACTGATTATATTCATCTTTTTTTTGAAAGTTTGAATTTTAAGTCATCTCATTGATTTTAAATTTTTAACGATACATATATGATAATGAGCTTAGTAGGACATTTGGCACATGATTTTCTCTTTAATTGTTGTAACAATCATTTATTTGGCTAAGATAGGACCAAACTGCCATATTGGAGGAAGGTCTCAGGGCAAGGAAAGTTAGTCACAAAAATACAACAAATGCAAAAAACAAGATTGCTAATAGTAAGTGATAATTTTGTACCTCACGATGATGTCAACATCTGTACCGGTTCCTTTTGGTCGGCATATTAGGTTGTTTGTAGTATTACTATTCTTTTATGTATCTATATGTAGTTGCACCTTCAGTTCCCCTTTCAGTCAGATATTGTATCCCTTTCCAATCTTTCATTTTCCTGCCACAATAGTCTCAAAATTTGGTTCTGCTCTCACACACAATGTGTTTTTGTAGTCAACTAGTTATTAAGATTCGAGCAAAAGCCAAGCAACCAAAAAAGTAAAGGCAACTGGTATCGGACATAAAAGCAGAACACAATCACAAATATGTATTCTTTTTTCCACAATAAAACACTACAATTTGTTGCATCCTTGAGTAATGATCTCATAGTTGAACCCCTTCCTAAAATATACAAATAGTTTTGTAGCCTCCTACATTCTACATCATTTTCTTACATCGTACATTATTAGGTTCTAGAAATAAGGTCAAGAGTGAAATGTGTTAGGCCCTTTTACAAATATAATCCCGGAGCCCTCTTTATAAAGAGATTTTTTTCTCGTTTTCTACTGTTGTTAGTCTATTCTAAGTGTCTTCTTTGTATTTCAGGGTTTTGTGGATGTTTTACTTCGTTCCCTATGGGTATGTGATATCTATTCTAAGGAACTTGAGATTCCCAGGGCCATGGAGGCTTCATTATGATGGTACTACTCCCTAGATTTCAGTGAGTACCATTGAGTGATTGTATCCAGGTTGCTGATGTAACATAGTTGATAGGAACTACATTGTCTTCATATTTGGAGTTACTAATAACAATAAAATCCTACAGAAATATGTGGCAATGCATAACAAAATGATGAATTTGGTTGTTTATTCCATGATAGTGGGGTTGAGACTTGACCTTCAATTGGATGTGGCCCCCAACTGTGCATTACTTAATATATCCCACAATATGTTTCACAAGAAATTTCATGTTTAATCATATCATGGATCTTATTTTATTTGTTCTACCTATTTGCTGGCATTTTCCATAACGATGTCAGTAGAGGAGGCTCACCACTAATTAAAGTGAGCATTTTCTTCATATGATCTCAAACACCTAAGAAGCTCTCAACATGATATCTTTCCTTAACACAAACTTTCTACATTTCTCAACTGTGTTATTGCAATTAAGGCTCACATTGGTATTAATTGTTGTTACTGATTGTAATGGCATTGTGAATGAATGTACTATAGCAGGGTTATCTTAACTTGAAAGCTTGTAGGTCTTCTTATCCATCCTTACAACAACCTGAGTTTTATGTTTATAGTTTTATTCATTACATCTCAAAGTTGTAATGCTTATGATATAGATTTCATTACATTTCAAAGTTGTAATGCTTTTAATCTGTAATTTCAGTTTAGTACAACCTTGAACAGATCAATTCAAGAGATTAGAAGTCATGGTAACAACATATCAATTCAAGGTATGGTCTCCATTTTTTATGGTAGTTAGAATTTGTAGGCAGAGTGTATCCCATGAGTGAATATGGTCATCTTTCCTAAATAGTAAGAGTTGGAAGCAATTATGTCTAAGAGCAGCTGCAATCACCTAGATGATAAAAGAAGCAAGCGATAATAGTAGGAGAAAATGAGATGGAGCAGGACTGCAATGAGCAGAGTAATTACAAAGCAAACCTGATTATAATCTCATTGTCCAACACAACAAAAAGGTTATGGCAACTAATTTTCCATCTAATATGGTAAATTTTTACACCAAGTTTCAATTTTTTAGGTATGTGCCATGAATAAGGTCTATCCGACCCAACCAACCTTTACAACTTGCGTGGTTTGAGGTTCTAAATTATAAAAAAATTGATCCCTTTGCTGATCATTACTCAACCTTTTAGGTACGCTGGTTGATTTGTCCATTACCATTACTTAAGCATTAATTGGTTTATCTTCTTAATACTAGGTCTTTCTCTTATGGGCTTATTCAAGATCAGATTTGTACTTGTTATATGTTGCTAATAGAGTTAAAATGATTGACTTCCTCTCATATTTCATGATTTATCTTATGGTTTGCTTATTTAATGCTCTAATTAACATGCACAGTTCTAATTTGTTGCTTCTAATGTTTAACTTTTGTTTTGCTTCATCTTCATTCTTCAAAACTTATTGGATCCGACATAGTGGAGATATATAACAATGTTCATATTTGTGCTAGTTTATACAAATACTTGGACATAATTTCTACTCTCCTCTGAGTAGCCTTTTTGGTTTCCCTTATGATTTCTAGTAATTCCCCTTCCAGTATATGTATTCCTTGATTCTTTATAGCTCCTCTGCTAGCCATTTTCCTATTCTATCCCGAGCTACATAAGTTGTTCCCCGCATTTGATTAGCTTTAACTGGAGTGTCTACATTCATATGTGTACCACCTTCATCCATTGTCTTAGCCAAATGAACCTCATTTGCCTAAGTCATTTGTGCCCCCTCTTCAATCTTCACACCTCTGAAACAACTGCCTCTTCTCTTACAAAGGCATACGACAATTCATTTGATCTTATTTTATGTCTGAGACCTAAAATTCAGTGATCTTGGTTACAGATTTTAGTTCTTTGGTTTTGGTTCATTGATGATTTCAGTGGTTGAACTTCTTGGTTTAATTTTCTGGTGAGCATGTGATATAATTGTTTTTGTTGCAAGGCATTACTTGTCTAGGCCTTTTTATATTACTGGTTGGAGGTAGTAGAGGTATAAATAGGGGACTTGGAATATATATATTTACTACATAGAGGCATTAGAGGTAGCTATACATTTTTAGTTATTCTCTATAAAATTTTGTACTCAATGTTTTGTTTATTTTGATAATGTCCACACTGGAACCTACAAAAACTCTTGGAGATGTCATTGCAGACAGATGTTCTATGCACTGTAGCTGTTAAAGCTGATTGAAGCACCACTGGAAAGCTTGTCTCATCCATAGAGAAATGTCGTGATGAATTGAGGTGTGTAAATTATCATCGAGGTGATAAAGGGAATCTATTTTTACTAGAAAGAATCTTTTGTGGAATTAGAATCATATCTCTAGTATCCTAGATTTTCTTTTTTTAAGCAAGTGTCCATTCTATTCAGCACATCAATGCTCTAGTTTTGCTTTATATTTTCAAATATATCTCCTCCATTTCTTGTATTTTCTGATCATACATGATTGGTCACTTTAGAAACTGTTGTTATTACCAACTACTCAAATTTGTTGATTAGGGTCTACGTAATATTACCAATAACTCAAATCTGTTGGATATTATTGTATCTTCACAAATGCTAATCATTTAGGCTTTGGAAATACATGTAGATGTGTTGAACTCTCTTTCAAACAATTGGAAAATAGATATTCTTTATTGTCAACTAGTAGTATGCTGCAAGTAGTCTCGTGCACTCAATACATATGTTGTACTCTCTTTCAAACATTTTGAGTTTGTATAAGCTATTGTTAACTGCCAAATATTTTATTTTGGTACTAGTTTAGACTATATATTTTGAACATTACACTAATCTATAAAATTCCATCATTATATTCCAATTATCCTAATATACAAATTGTTTTCTGCATCACTAACTATCCTATTAACTATTTACCATAACATATGAAATTATGTTTGTTTGAATTTATGATTGTTTGGCTTTCTCGTTGACTATGGGCTTCTGTTGACTACGGGCTTGTCTTCGCTAGCCCTAGTCTGTTGGTATTAGATCAGAGATTTTCTTGGTCTAATGGTCTTTTTTAATCAGATGTTTGCTTGGTTTGAAGTTTTCCTACATGTCAAACTGTCTTGGGTTATACTTTTCTATTCCCTTCTAGAACTGAGTTTATATACTTGGAATCATGCTGCTAGCGGGTTTATTTCTAAATTCATACTCTATTTATTAATAGTTTAAAATCCTGGAACATAGATAATTTCTACAAATTACATAAAACAAATGGGCTACTATTTTATTAATGTGAGTGCTTCTAAGCTTCCTTTCTCATTTCATGCCCATATTTTGTCTCTACAGTACTGGTGCTTTCTTTATTGTCTTGTATTGCATTTATTTTTAACATAAAGAGGCATGATGCCAAGATTTTGGTTGTTGTTACAATTATCTTTTGTCTACTATGAGTTACATTCTATTTGGTTCTGCATGATGTGGGTACTCAACTTCTTTTTCTATAGATTCTATCATTGTTACTTTGGATAATTTGGATCTCTCAAATTCTTATCGAGGTATTTTGAGTCCTCTTAATTCTTCTGTCACTTCTTTTCTAGCAATGTTAATCCTTAACTACATTTTTATGTGCTATAGAGGTCATCATGTATAGGTAGGAGCTTTTCTTAAATGCACTGGGAGAAGAAAGCTTATGGAATAGGTAAGTTATGAGTAGGAGAAACTATGTTTGCTTATTTCTTTCATGAGCTATATCTCAAAACTTGTTTCTTTGTAGGTATCCATGGTGGTTCACACAAAGTGGATGCTACCATAAACTTGATGGCTCTTGAGATCCACAACATACAAAAGTACAGAACGTATAGATTATGAGAAGAAATGTCAATATGTTCTGATCCAGGGGATTCACCAACCAAAACTAACCATACATGAACCTCTACATGAGTTGCCAACAGGAAAGGTTGCAACTCTTGTGCTCAGTCCTATGTGTTGAGAGCTCTGGGAGTTGATGAGGACATGGCACATACCTCTATCATGATTGGGATTGGAAGATTCACCACTAAAGCTGAGATTCATAGGGTTTTTGAACTCACTGTGAATTAGGTAGAGGAGTTAAGGGAGATGACCCCTCTTTATATTGTGCTTTGTAGTGGATAGATGTAGTCAGAAGAAGATAATGTATACATGTGTCTTTTTTCCATGCATATTGTAAAATAGGGGTCAGGTTAATGTCCTCCCCATGTGTACTCATTGTTCAAATATAAATAAAAGTATCATTGCTGACATTGTAAGCACAACTCAATCTTGATTAGCATTCATCTATTTCTTATAGAAAACCCCTCTATATTGGCAAGTGACTGACTGGATACATAATGTCTCTCACTACATATGTATGTATAGTACATGGTGTCTTTCACTACACACCAGCTATAATTACATGTGTAGCAAGTGCTAATTTTTGCTATACATGAACTACAAATACAAATTGTAACCAATACCATCTCTCCCTACATATCATATGTACAAATTTAATTGTAGTCATACATTTGGATACAATGGAAACTACATGTTTATGTGTAAGGACATTTTTTACCTACAATTAGGGTTACATATGAATTTGTAGCCAGAGGAATAACTAACTACAAGTTTGAAAAATGTAGCCTAAACAATTAGCTACATGGGTATTAGCTATATATTATAAATGTAAGGATAAATGTAGCCAAAGCTTTTAGCTACAAATTTTGGGGTTTTCTCTACAAATTTTTTTTGTGGTTAAAGACCATATTTTTCTTAGTGCAAGCTTTGTTTATTCTTCAACACTCTATGTAACGAAGTTATAAATCCTCAATATCTTGACAAGTTTTTTAAGAGAAGTGATCGTTACCTTGTGCCAACTTCAAATCTATTTTCCTCTTTCATTCTTTAATATAATGGTACATCTTTTTGTCTATTCGACAAGGGAAGTGAAGTTGTACATTGCATGTATCCTTTTGAACTTTAAATGAGTGTTTTTAACAGTGTTTGAAATTGTTATCATTGCAAAGGGAGTATTATTGACGGTCATGTGACTAGGTAGGGATGGAAAAATTCCCCATTTCACCCATATACCCATGAGGATCTAACATGACTGACCCAATTATAATGGATTAAATGGGTCTTAACTAATAGTTGGGTCTTAATGGGGATAGGAGTACATACCCCATTTTTGAGCCAATAACCCAATAAAACCCACTGATACCCACTAATCCTTAATATCCATAAGAGATAGATGCGGCTCCAGTTGATCATCTTGTTGTGGACCGACATCCCCAAATCCCCTACCTTCTTGTTCACAAGTAGCAAGTTCTACATCGTGGTGTTGAAACCAACCCCGACGTCTAAAGGCCAGGCATGCTCCGGTATGACTGGGAACATGACACCTCCTTCGAGGGCCACTAAGAATCTAATAGGCCTAGACTATGTTCCTTGGATGGGTTGTCAGTCGGTGTACACTTTATCATCTTCACCACAACGCAACACCTAAAACAACCCACCATGTTCTCCCTGGAGAAGCATGACCCTATCTTCCTCCTCACACTCACAGGAGACAACAAGCACCGACTAAGCCTCATCGACATCACCTCTGTTTGCACCGCCCTAGGCCGCATCCGATCAAAGTTTTCGGTCACTGATTGAGGAACTCTATTAACCTGCAACCTCTCCTGAGCCATCTCTGAGGTTACATCCCTAGCTGAGGCATGGTGGTGGTTGTTCTAGACGTTTCCCTCTTCACTTCATATGTTGCAGACTTCATGTGCCTCCACATTCCCCCAGTCATTGTTATGGTGGTTGTTGCACTCTATGGTGGTGGAAGTGATAGTTGGCTAGCTGTTGGGTTGGTTGGATATGGACGCTGAGGAGATTGGGGTACATATTCTTAGTGGAGGATGAATAATGAAGGCTTCATGCCTGTAACTCGTTTTAGATGGATAACCACATTAATAATCCAACTAGTTTCTTCTCTTTACTGCAGTCGAGTAGTCGACGTGTTTGTTATTTTATCTAGTTGAAGTGTGAGAGATACCCGACTTAACAACTATGTAATTTATAATGTTTCTAATATAACATTATGTACAAAAGACAAATCATTGATAATTTTTTGAAATATATATCAGATCATTGATATTAATTACTTGGATCTTGGCATGAGTTCTAAGTTGATAAAAATAGTTTCAAATTGGACATTATCTACTGATCCATAATCTACTCTTGGTTGTTACAATTAACTATAGAGGATATCTAGAAATTATCTATTTAAATGAGCCTAATTTGAAAAAATAAGATCTTGACTTTCAAAGTTGAAAAAGTAGTTATTATGCAAATATTATAAACATAAGGGTATTGTTGCAAATTTTTTGAGAACAAATATTACTGAAGGCTCTCTTTACAATTTTTGTATTGAATGTTTATCCATGGATTTGGTAACAATGGGTTATAAGGGGTCCCCATGACCATTTGGGGTGGGTGTGGTTATGACCAATTATATCTTTTCTTCAAATGGGGTGAGTATGGCTTTGGTTAAAATGTATATGGGTATATTGGGTATGGCTATTGGTTTCTCGTACCTGCCCATTTGCCATCCCTATACTATGGTTGTAATGGACTTTTGTAAAGATTTCCAGGCTTGCAATAAAATGCAAAGTCCCATCACATTGATGCTTATTCTGGAAAGGGGCTTTAAGAGCCTAAGTGAAAGGAATTGGTTATGAGTTTTGGGAACAAGAATACTTATACCTTATATACAACATCAACCAAGTAGGAACTTCTATCACCAACACACCAATTTTTTCAAGAGAAAATATCCTCAATCCATTTCAATGTGGCTTTATAGAGAGCATAATTGAAAATATATTAAGTGTGTTGAAGATAAAATCTTTTGTCAACTATCTCAAACACCAAATGATGGTGTTGAGAAAATGAAATGGCCCTCCCTAAAAAAAAATATAGATGTTATATCTTATGAAGGGTTAGATATAAATGGATATTCCTAATACACAAAGATTCAAGATGATAAGAGTATTGTCCAAAATAGTGGGGTACCCTTCAAGCATCTTTGTTGTATTTTTCTACTGTGAAGGATAAAATTCCACAAGAAGGTAAGTTGTCTTATTATGGTGGCATTGAAGACACATAAAAATATGTATAGGTGACTGGGCATGTATTAATTTTCCCTAGAGAATGTCTCATTCTCCCCATAAAAATATGTATAGGTGACTGGGAATGTATTAATTCTCCCCTTAACTACATGGGTTGTTTCTTGAAGTAGAGCCAGTCATATGATGATTGTAATGACATACTTTGTAAATGAGTTGAATAATAATAATAAAGGCCATTTCCGACTATATGTTTTAAGTATTTTGAGATAATAGTATTACATGATAGATGTCTAGAGAATGACAAAACTCAATCGCATATGTCTTCAAGTACGTGACTTGAACAATGAGATCATATGGATGTTAAGAGTATGTACATTTTCACTAATGTCCCTAGTCAGTTGTTATTGTGGAAATAACCATAGACATCGATAACACAAAAGATTAGAGTGTGTGTTCATTTATGAAAGAATCTTATCAGTCATGATATATGATATCACACCAAGCACATAGATACATGTTAGAGAATAGTATATCAGACAGACCCATCATAAGAGTGATGCATGGAAACCACACTTGGTTAGTCAGGATCATCTCTTATAGTATTGGTCGTGACTGTGGTTCTTAGACCTAAAATCACTGCACTCATCACATGTGGTTGGGTACACTTTGACATCATCAAATGCAGTCCTGAAACATGGGTTGTTATAATGGTGATGATTGGGTGACTTTGACAATTAGGGACTTGACTGTGAGTGATATATATGGAATTTGCCCCTCCTAATGGAGTATTATATCGTGGCCACTTGATAAGCGAGCTTGAGAAATACATGGCCATGTACACGTGAGTCAATATATATGATGTTTAGCTTGCATTTATCTCAGACAATCTACTCTACTTCAAGAAACATGGATTGGACATTTGTAGAGGATGACAAGTCCATGCCTCAAGTTCAATCCAGATATCAGTGACAAAGGGACTATACATTCACTGTAACACCAATAACATATTGTAGGTTGAAAGTTGTTCTCCAACTTTCCTCTTCACTTGGGTAGAAATGATGTGCGACTAGGCACTACTCTTTGCTTGTGATGTCAGAAGTTTGTTATGCACATTCACTACCAATGTGAAATGGAATCTATCGGGGTAACACACATAGAATTAACCTGGTAGAGGAGTTTATCCATGAATGTTGTTTAGATTGATTACTAAAGTGTTTAGGTACTCAATTAAACATTCAATTAATAGACTTGACTCAGAATCATCAAGTTCAAGTGTTGAACCAACTGATTAGAGTGTCAGATTGATTGAGAACTGCATTAACTGAGTTCTACACAACCGAGACCACCAACCAACTTGTTCACTAGGTGAACTGATCATCTCATGGTCAGTGAGATGACTATTTCACACTAGTGAACCGATCAGTTCACTTGGACCAAATGATCAAGTGTTGGGTTTCTCGGTTCATGAGAAAAGATCCTCCTTTCATTTGTTCAATTTGATTGGGACAAAAATTAATCTTTGCTTTAATTAGAAACGAATAAGGAAAGTCAATAGCTGGCAAGTCTGGGAAGTGAAATGACCGGTTCACTAGGTGAACTAATCGGCTCACCTGCCCAAATGAATGGTTCACTTATGAAATGACTGGTTTGCCTATCGTAGCACAATTAATTCATGGACAATCCAAACCCTTCTACTCCGGCAAAGACTGGACCCTACCCTCTACTATAAATAGAGAGGTACAAGGTGCTTCTCAAAATAGACAACTCAGAACATCAATTACTCTGCAAAGTTGTTTTCCTCTCTAGTTGTGGTAATTGAGAGAGCCCAAACAAGTTCTACCCATCCAGGGAGGAACAACGAGGGAAAGACAACTACAGAAAATTTACTGGTGGTGGGAGAGTGTATCTGTAACATACCAAAACTTCTACATATACTCTTTTTGGCTCTTTCCCAATATTTTCCTATCATTTCTATCCTTTTTTGGCCTTGATGCTTAAATTGTGGAATTTATAGTGGTTTGGTAAAAATTTGGTCAATAATTATAGCAATATAAGGGTTTATGCACAAATACCTCAGTGAAATCTTATTTAATGATCTAAAATGTAAAATCACTACTTAAGTGGAACAATGGTAAATAAATCCATGTTAGAAGTGTAAGGCGCCAAATCTTAATTAATGTATTTAAAAAGCTTAACTATCATAATTAAGTACTCTAAACCTTAATATAACCTTGTGAGGTGTTTTGAAATCATGAGACAAGATTAAGTTTCAAGTTTGGTCCAATTTGGATGTTGTTTGTGCAAGTTATGCAATTACATGCACAATTTGGACTTTTATGCAATTTACCCAATTTAGAGGTTTTCTTTGTAAATTTTCATATGCATTACCATTCTCGAGTTTTTGAACCATGGGGCACCTATTTGCGCCATGGTTTGAAGGTGTTACTTTCCAAGGGCATTATAGGGATTACCCTCTTTATAAATGAGCTTATCTTTAAAAGCTATCAACCATTGGGGTTATTTCTTTGATTGGAGGACGGTGGGGATGGCCTAGAAGTCTCCATGGGTTTTTAGGACCAACCTTGGTTATACTAGAAGTCTCTATGAGCTGTCCTCTTACATGGCCATGAAGCCTTAGCCTAAGGACACATGTAAAGCCCCATAGACACCTCATGATTGCCCCCTTCTTTATAAAGCCATGCCTACCCCTTCCCACCTCCCAATCTAAGAAGCAATCCTCTCCTTCTCTTTCCTCAAGCTTATAGCATCGTCCCTTCTATGTTTGGCCACAAAGTTGCTGTCCCAAGGTAAAAGAGGGTGCCTACCTTGGTGAATAAGGCTCCTAGGGTTCCAAATTTCTTTATTTAGGATTTCTTAAGCTCCTCCTTGGTGATTTTGACCAAAACTAGTAATTATCCTCCTTTCATTCCCTATTTTCATGATACTAGTATTCCTCCCACCTTCTTCCAGGTCAAAACCATGACCTTTCATGGTAAAACTCCACCTAGAGCCCTAAAACATCTCATCTCCATGCATTTTTGCTAGGGTTTGCACCTCTAAAGTGGAGAAGGTGATCTTTACTCAAGAAAGGAGCTTGGCTTGTAGCAACCAGACCTTCTAATCTTTGGATATTTTCTATTTGGACCTTCTTACCTTCCTATAGGCAAGTTTTATAACCCCATTCTCATATATCGCTTACTACATGCTTAAAACGCATGGTTCTATGTTTAACATCGATGATCTCAATTTCTTTTTACCATGTTCTTCTAGGGTTTTGGTTTCTTGTTGTTTTACCTTCTCTAGAAGCTCTAGTTCAGTTACCTATGCAACTTCAAACCTGATCTTGGGTAAAATTGTGTTTTCTCCTTCTCCCTCTCTCTTCAATTATCTCAATTCAGTTTGATGATGTGGCAATTTCTTATTGTTTAGTATTGAAAAGTTCATATCTTCTAATCCACTTATCCAAATTTGACAAATAAATATGTTTTGGAATTGGAAAATTAATCTATATCTGATAAAAATATTTTCAAGGTATGATTTCATGGTTTGGTGAAGGGTGACTTTTGTAAAATGAATTTAATGCATAAAATCCATAAAAAGTGCATCTTAATCATCATAACTCCAAAATTAACATAAAAATATGTTTTATAGATCAGGGGAATCCAATAAGTTCATTGGTGATATTTTCAAAATCTAAATCTGAGTTTTGATAAAAATTCTAAAATTTGGGTTTCTTTACATTAATGTGCATTTTGTACCACTAAAACATGTTAAGACATTGAAAATAGGCATAGTGGAACTTGGACTCAATTAAAGTGGCGAAACTCAATAATTGATATAAGTAAGAGAGGTATGTGCATTTCTTACACCCTAAGTTGGGATATTTGCAAACCAAACCCTATATTCCCTAATGAGGCACTATATGAAACCTATTGCCTCTATTCATGATTCTTTTGTTAAATTGCCTCAAAGGCAGTAATGAAATTCTTTTTCTTGGGTCTTGTACCCCATTGTCATGTTTGAATTGATATGATGCTTTTACTTGCCATGAATTCTTTTCTACCATGTTGATTTTATGGACTATTTAGCTATAGTAGTGGTACTTATGTACAACCACCCATAGATAGGGCATGTATTTATTTTCCCTAGAGAATGTCTTATTCTCCCCATAACAATATGTATAGGTGATTGGGAATGTATTAATTCTCCCCTTAACTACATGGGTTGTTTCTTGAAGTAGAGCCAGTCATATGATGACATACTTTGTAAATGATTTGAATTATAATAATAAAGGCCATTTCTGTCTACATGTTTTAACTATTTTGAGATAATAGTACTACATGATAGATGTCTAGAGAATGATAAAACTCAATGGCGTATGTCTTCAAGTATGTGACTTGAACAATGAAATCATATGGATGTTAAGAGTATGTACATTCTCACTAATGTCCCTAGTCAGTTGTTATTGTGGAAATAACCATAGACATCAATAACACAAAAGATTAGAGTGTGTGTTGATTTATGAAAGAATCTTATCAGTCATGATATATGATATCACACCAAGCACAGAGATACATGTTAGAGAATAGTGTATTGGACAGACCCATCATAAGAGTGATGCATGGAAACCACACTTGGTTAGTCAGGATCATGTCTTATAGTATTGGTGGTGACTGTGGTTCTTAGACCTAAAATCACTACACTCATCACATGTGGTTGGGTACAATTTGACATCATCAAATGCAGTCCTGAAACAGGGGTTGTTATAACGGTGATGATTGGGTGACTTTGACACATGGAGACTTGACTGTGAGTGATATATATGGAATTTTCCCCTCCTAACGGAGTATTATATCATGGCCACTTGATAAGAAAGATTGAGAAATACATAGCCATGTACATGCGAGTCAATATAAATGATATTGAGCTTGCATTTATCTCATACAGTCTGCTCTACTTCAAGAAACATGGATTGGACATTTGTAGAGGATGACAAGTCCATGCTTCGAATTCAATCCGGATATCAGTGACAAAGAGACTATACATTCACTGTAACACCAATAACATATTGTAGGTTGAAAGTTGTTCTCCAACTTTCCTCTTCACATGGGTAGCACTGTTGTGCGACTAGGCACTACTCTTTGCTTGTGATGTCATAAGTTAGTTATGGACATTCACTACCAATGTGAAATGAAATCTATAGGGTAACACACATAGGATTAACCTAGAAGAGGAGTTTATCCATGAATGTTATTTAGATTGATTACTAAAGTGTTTATGTACTGAATTAAACATTCAATCAATAGACTTGATTCAGAATCATGAAGTTCAAGTGTTGAACCAACTGATTAGAGTGTCAGATTGATTGAGAATTGCATTGACTGAGTTCTGCACAAACTGGACCACCAACCGACCGGTTCACTGGGTGAACCGATAAGCTCATGTTCAGTGAGATGACTGTTTCACACTGGTGAACCGATCAATTCACTTGGACCAAATAATCAAGTGTTGGGTTTCTCAGTTCGTGACAAAAGATCCTCCTTTCACTTGTTCAATTTGATTGGGACACAAATTAATCTTTGCATTAATTAGAAACGAATAAGGAAAGTCATTTGCTGGCCAGTCTGGGAAGTGAAATGACCGGTTCACTAAGTGAACTGATCGGCTCACCTGCCCAAATGACATGTTCACTTATGAAATGACTGGTTCGCCTGCCACAACATAATCAGTTCATGGAAAATCCAGACTCTTCTACTCCCGCAAAGACTGGACTCTACCCCCTACTGTAAATAGAGGGGTATAGGGGGCTTCTCAGAATAGACAACTTAGAACATCAGTTATTCTACAAAGTTGTTGTCCTATCTAAATGTGGTAATTGAGAAAGCCAAACAAGTTCTACCCGTCCAGGGAGGAATAGAAAGGAAAAAACAACTGCAGAAAAGTGACTGGTAGTGGGAGAGTGTATCTATAACATACCGAAACTTCATCATATTCTCTTTTTGGCCCTTTCCCAATATTTTCCTATCATTTCTGCCCTTTTTTGGCCTTGATGCTTAAGTTATGGAATTTATAGTGGTTTATTGAACATTTATTCAATAATTATACCAATGTAAGGGTTTATGCACAAATACCTCAGTGAAATCTTATTTAATGATCTAAAATGTAAAATCACCGCTTAAGTGGAACAATGGTAGATAAATCCATGATAGAAGTGTAAGGCCCCAAACCTTAATTAATGTATTTAACAAGCTTAACTATCATAATTAAGTACTCTAAACCTTAATATAACCTTGTGAGGTGTTTTGAAATCATGAGACAAGATTAAGTTTCAAGTTTGGTCTAATTTGGATGTTGTTTGTGCAAGTTATGCAATTGTATGCACATTTTGGACATTTATGCAATTTACTCAATTCGGAGGTTTTCTTTGTAAATTGTCATATGCATTACCATTATCGATTTTTTGAACCATGGGGCACCTATTTTCACCTTGGTTTGAAGGTGTTACTTTCCAAGGGCATTATAGGGATTACCCTCTTTATAAATGAGCTTATCTTTAAAAGCTATAAACCAATTGGGTTATTTCTTTGATTGGAGGACGGTGGGGATGGCCTAGAAATCTCCATGGGTTTTTCGGACCAACCTTGGATATACTAGAATTCTCTATGAGCTGTCCTCTTGGATTACCATGAAGCCTTAGCCTAAGGACACTTGGAAAGCCCCATAGACACCTCATGCTTGCCCCCTTCTTTATAAAACCATGCCTACCCCTTCCCACCTCCCAATCTAAGAATCAATCCTCTCCTTCTCTTTCCTCGAGCTTATAGCATCGTTCCTTCTATGTTTGGCCACAAAGTTGTTGTCCCAAGGTAAAAGAGGGTGCCTACCTTGGTGAATAAGGCTCCTAGGGTTCCAAATTTCTCTATTTAGGATTTCTTAAGCTCCTCCTTGGTTATTTTGACCAAAACTAGTAATTATCCTCCTTTCATTCCCTTTTTTCAGGCTATTAGTATTCCTCCCACCTTCTTCCAGGTTAGAATCATGACCGTCCATGGCAAAACTCCACCTACAGCCCTAAAACATCTCATCTCCATGCTCTTTTGCTAGGGTTTGCGCCTCTAAAGTGGAGAATTACTCAACAAAGGAGCTTGGCTTGTAGCAACCAGACCTTCTAATCTAGGGATATTTTCTATTTGGACCTTCTTACCTTCCTAGAGGAAATTTTTATAACCCCCTTCTCATATATTGCTTACTACATGCTTAAAACTCATGGTTCTATGTTTAAAATCGATGATCTCAATTTCTTTTTACCATGTTGTTCTAGGGTTTTGGTTTCTTGTTGTTTTACCTTCTCTAGAAGCTCTAGTTTGGTTACCTATGCAACTTCAAACCTGATTTTGGGCCAAATGGTGTTTTCTCCCTCTCCCTCTCTCTTCAATTATCTCGATTCGGTTTGATGATGTGGCAATTTCCTATTGTTTAGTATTGAAAAGTTCATATCTTCTAATCCACTTATCCAAATTTGACAAATAAATATGTTTTGGAATTGGAAAATTAATATCTATCTAATAAAAATATTTTCAAGGTCTGATTTCATGGTTTGATGAAGGGTGATTTTTTGTAAAATGAATTTAATGCATAAAATCCATAAAAAGTGCATCATAACTCCAAAATTAACATAAAAATATGTTTTCTTGATAAGGAGAACCCAATAAGTTCATTGGTGATATTTTCAAAATCTAAATCTGTGTTTTGATAAAAATTCTAAAATTAGGGTTTCTATACATTAATGTGCATTTTGTACCACTAATACATGTTAATACATTGAAAATTGGCAAAGTGGAACTTGGACTCAATTAAAGTGGTGAAACTCAATAATTGATATCAGTAAGAGAGGTATGTGCATTTTTTACACCCTAAGTTGGGATATTTGCAAACTAAACCCTATATTCCTTAATGAGGCACTACATGAAACCTATTGCCTCTATTCATGATTCTTTTGTTAAATTTCCTTAAAAGCAATAATGAAATTCTTTTTGTTGGGTGTTGTACCCCATTGTCATGTTTTAATTGATATGATGCTTTTACTTGCCATGAATTCTTTTCTAGCATGTTGATTTTATGGACGATTTATCTATAGTAGTGGTACTTATGTACAACCACCCATAGATAGGGCAGGTATTAATTTTCCCTAGAGAATGTCTTATTCTCCCCATAAAAATATGTATAGGTGACTGGGAATGTATTAATTCTCCACTCACCTATAGGTTGAGGTCTGATAGGTGCCTAAAGCCTACTTAGTTAAGGTAGTCATAATTATCATACATGCAACCCTTTTATTGTATTCTATTTATGGCAAGCATCTATTTCAAAATAGCCTCATACTCTTAAAATCTTCATCTTATGATGAAAACTACCCTTTATTTACATGTCATCTTTTCCTAGATATCCTATTCATATTTGTTGACACATACTTTCTTTTCCTTTCCCTTTTACTGGGTGTTTTCCCAACCACCCAAGTTTAGATAGAAGTGTTGAACATGACCAAGGAGAACATAGCTTCAAACATAGACCTAGATCTTGGAGATGTTTCTTGGAGACATATTTGAAGTAGTTTAGATTTCCCTCTACTTAGATCTTTATGTTGTATCATACATGTAAACCCTTATGGGATATTATGATGTACTTTTGTAATCTTTTGTGAAAATTGAATATATTCATTATTTTTATTCCGCTACTACACTTTGGTTGTTTTGCATACCATCAAAATAAATTTGGAAAATTTATACCTATTCTAACATACCTTTGAGTTTGTTTAGAATGGATGCTAATTCTTCAAAAAAAATTTAGTAAGGGGGCGATCCCGCCTCCTTAGAGTGTCAGTGATTAGTACACCGACAAAAGGGGATGACTCCTTCTATTCTGTCCATCAGGACCACTAGTGTTCCCAGTAGTCCGTGGACTATCTATAGAGGCGGGGGATTTCTGTCGCTCAGGAAGACGACTGTCAACCGCAGTTTGGGTCCACACCAGGAGCTACACAGATGTCGTTGAAGACAAGATCATTGAAGGCTGCACTAACTGTGAGGTATTATCACTGAGCAAGCCTCAGGACTAGGTATATCTCGCTAAACCATCCTTCCTATTGCATAGTTGTCGATGCGATCGTCTGGTAATGAGTTTGTGGTTAGATAAAAATTTTTGTTTTCGATGCTGGCTCTGTCCCCCAAAACCCAACACTATGTGTGTGTCCCTATAGGTTCCAAGTTATGTTAGCAGTGAATGTCCATAACTAGTTTATGACATCATAGACAATGAGAAGTATCTTGTCACACATCATTGCTACCCAAGTAATTGGAAAGTTGGAGAGAAACTTCAACCTACAATATGTGGTTGGTGTTATAGTGTTTGTATAGTTCATTTTTCACTAATATCCAGATTGAACTTGAGGTGGAATCATCATCCTCTTCCACATTCAATCTATGTTCCTTGAACAGAGAAGGCTAACTGAGATATATATAAGCTCAGTATCACATATTGACTCACATGAGCATGGACATGCGTTTCTCAGTCTCGCTTATCAAGTGGCCACGATATCATACTCCTGTAGGAGGGACAAATCCCATCCATACTCACATTCATCCCCATTTGTCACAGTCCACCACATCATTACCTTTATGGAAACCCTTATTCAAGGTCACGGTGAATGATGTCAAAGTACATTGAATGACATGTGATGAGTGTAGTAACTTTAGGTCTAAGAACCACAATCACCACCAACATTATAACAGATGATCCTGACTACCAATTGTGTTTTCCATATATCTTTCTTATGGTGGGTTTGTCCGATACACTATTCTCTAATAGGTATCTATGTGTTTAGTTTCATATCATGTATCATGACTGATGAGATTCTATCATCAACCAACACACACTCTAGTCTTATGTGTTATTGGTTTCTATCAACCTTCCAAAATAACATCTGACTAGGGACATATCAAGAATGTATATACTCTTAGCATCAATATGATCTCATTGTTCAGGTCATCAACCTGAAGACCTATGTCATTAGGTAATATCATTCCTTAGACTTTTTTTATGTTACATCATTATCTCATAATTGAATAAAATAGAATAAATTAGAAGATTGCCTTTGTTATTAATAAAATCATTTACAAGTCATGCCACTAAAATGATCATATGATTGGCTCTCTGGACATACATACCAATAGACTACCACTTGTACTTAGAGATAGTCACCCATGAACTTAATCCCAAGTGATCTAACATGACCATCATGCTTCTATTGGGAAAATGCTTTTGTCAAGGGGTCATCGACATTGCTCTCCATTGGTACTATGCAAATCTTCATATCTCCTTGTTGTAAGATCTCTTATATGAGATGGAACCACCTTTGTATATGCTTAGAACACTGATGCGATATGGGTTCCTTAGCTTGGGCAGCAGCTCCATTGTTGTCACAATATAGCTCAATTGCATCTCTGATGCTTGGAACCACCCCAATTTCAGAGATGAACTTCTTGAATTAAACAACCCCTTTGCTCGTTCGATGCAACAATATACTCAACCTCTATTGTAGAATCTGCAAGTGTCTCTTGATTGGAACTTTTCCAGCTCACAACTACATTGTATAGGCTAAACACAAATCCATACTGCAATCTGTAATCATCTTTGTCAATTTGGAAGCTTGCATCAATGTAACCTTTTACCACCAACTCTTCCTCTCTTCTATAGACCTGAAACTGATCCTTAGTTCTTCTCAAGTACTTAAGGATGTTCTTCATGACTGTCTAGTGAGAAATACCTAAATTTGACTGATATCTACTCATCATGCTCAAGGCATATGAGACATTGTGATGAGTACACAACATTGTGTACATGATGGATCCAATTGCCGATTCATATGAAATCCTAGTCATTTGCTCCCTTTTCTTCACAAGAACTGGGACATTGGGCTCTAGATATGGTATGTAACATACTCAATTTTGACCTGTCAAAGGTACAATTCAATTAAAATTACTTCTTTTATAAAATTTCATCATAATTAATGTATATTAAAATTTCTCCTTACTTTTATGAGAATTTCTTTTTAAAATACATATGAGTTTATTTGCATGCTCTGCTTGGTAATATCTTAGCTCTTGAAATTTAATTATTATCACGTCTCTCAAGATATCAGTTTCCACCAAATTATAAATGTACATGAATTAAGAGTCATGTGGTTTTGGAAGTAATGATAACTTGTAATTTGGTAAGCGAATGCTGATAGACGACAAATATAGTTGAAATGTACACACTCTCATTTCATACAACTAATAATTAATAGATTGGCCAATCACCCCATCGATACTTTAAAGTATGCATCTTACACATAAGCGGCATACATTTACCTTACCTCGTTAATCTCAAAGCTAAGACAAATAATTATTCTATGAAACACATGGGTAAATAGTTAATAAGGATGCCCATAAACCACTCGAACAACTTTGCTTTTCATATAAGGTCATAACAGATCACTACCTAATTAAAATATCTTTAAAACGGTTGAGTTTGTAAGTGCACTACTTATAATATAGTAATCATGATGGCGACCCTCAATATTCTCATATAGGCAACATCTCCATTTTGTCTCTCCGTCTTCGTACCGATGATGAATGATATTGAAACCAGAAGCCAAGAAGGATCACAGTATGCTGATCCTTTCCCTCATGCTCATCTATTAAGCCTATGAAAGAACACTGATCTAACCGCTTCCTTACCCAGTCCCGAAACGTCAGAAGTTCCCCCACTCTTCAATATGCACGACGAGCATGCGTTTAATGCAACATAGTGCCACCGGAACAACCACCCCACTTCTTGATCTCCTGGTCTTGTTCACCATTGTAGAATCACCCTATATAAGAGTGCCCAATCCCTGACAATACACCAACAAACCGACAACCACAGAGCCAAAGCTTCACCCCAAATACTAGCAGAATCATCTCGGCCTCTCCAAATTACATGAGCAGTGATGCCAGTACCCACCATCATTGTAATCCCACACCACCACTGAACTGTTCCACACCTAGTCCTTTGTAGATTCAGTGTGAAAGCAGCAAAATCCCTTCCTTGGCAAGCAACAACCACCGGCACTTCCAACTTGAGACATAGCTTTGGTCGGAGACGACACGGACGCTGGAGTTCAATCTGTATCTTCCTCAAACCACCATCTCGGTAACCATCATTGTCAAGGATACAAAGGAGGTGATCTAGACCATATAGGGTCGTCAAGTGGACTCATCTTTAGAGATCAGTAGCACGTCGTTGAAAAAAATAGGTTAGCGGGTCGGTTCCTGACAGATCAGTACAAAGTAATAGTAGGTTAATCGATGTAATACATTAATTAGAATTATATTCTAGTAGATAGTTTTGATTACTAATCGTGTAATCCATAATATATTTGTATGCGTAAACATTTATTCAAGTATACCAAAAAGTAAAATCTGGAATCTGAAATTAGGTCTGCTTTGTGAATCGGAAATGACAAATCAGTCTAGTACTTAATATTGTAACATGATTACGTAGCGGTAGCTATATTAAATAGTAGTCGATGCAATCTGAGATTGCATGAAAGTAGAGCCACACGTGAATATGCTAAAAAGACGTTAGTTAGGTTGGTAATACTATCTTTCTAAATCAAAGAGTATAATATATTTAAATTTAGACCTGATGGCAAATAGATCAAACACAAGTCAAGATCTGTTGTATATTTATACTACTTACATTGCTTATCTAGACTGATTGTTCATTTCTTACGCACTAATCATACTAGTATACATATGAATGTATACATATGTTAATGTATTAGCAAGTAACAATAACATGTACGATCGTTTTGTCTTAATGTCATTGTATACTTCCAATGGCGCTGATCTATTGAATAGTAATAAAAGAAGCTGGATAAGATGATATGTATGCACGTACCAATGCATGCTAACAATAAAAAACATTTGATGACTATTTACGTTATTAATCTGGTATACATACTATGATTCACTTTACATATAGATAAGTATAAGTGTATAATTCATTGACGTTTGAACTTCTTCAAATTTATCTAATTAGTATTCTAATTGCAAAACCATACCTATTTTGGTCTAAATGTATAAGAAGATAAATTAAGGTTAGAACCTTTCATACATTAACTCAAAAGTATACATAAATGACCATCGACAATTAATTATATAATAGGTAACAATTATAACATTAAAGAAGAATAAGAAATCCAAGTCCATGAATTTGATTGTAACTAGTATGCCTATTCATGTGTAGAATCCAGACATTTTTTGGTGGAGGACCTTCTTATTTAATTTTTTATTTCTCTTCAACCAAGGTATGGGAATCTTCTATTTTGTTTAAATGAAGTTTACACCCCTCTTGAATATCATGCATGTGTAAGAAAAATTGGGGAGTCTAAATTGTTAAACTTTTAGCCTGCTCTTGAAAGACCCCCAATTAGATACTTGATGGATCGTCACGAAAATTGGTACTGTCAGATTTTAGGGCCAAGGCCCAATTGCTTAGTGGAATTACACTTTCATGACTCTACGTAGAGATAAGGGACTATGTTCCCCTAGTCGACTAGCAATTCAGCTTAACATGGTCGTTCTTGTTTTGGATGATAAGAACACATAGTCACCTAAGCATAGACAGAATATACCAAGTGCCTAAATTGTTTGTAAAATCTTCTTAGATTGATATACCATGTGGATTTAAATTTGAGAACCATTTATATTCCTCTTTTGAATTACTTGCCTACATTTTATATTCCCTTGCATCCTTATTGATTTAAATCTTGAGTAGATAGAGCATACTCATTTAACTTTGTTTAAACTGGATTTTCTACCGGTCCTTTAGACTGACTTGTACCCTTTTATTGGTTCATGCAAATATATTACATGGGGGAATGCGTGGACATGACCTGCGGAGTTTTGAGGCAACTTGGATCTAGGCTTGCTGAGGAGTTCTTGTTGAGAGGATGACTAGGTGCCCTTTGTGGCTTTTAATTATCTTTAATTTCCACATTGTGAGACTTTTTTTATATGTCCCGTGTTTGGGGACAAGTTTTGGATGTTTGAACCTTTGATGTTTTGAATTGTTAAGAACACTCAAGCTATGATATTTATCCCTTCATCTTGGCAATTCTTATGGGTTTCAATAACAAGATATGGGCATGTGAATGATTATAATCTAGTCGTCACATGGTAACTCCATGAATCAATGGTAGGTTTCCTCTCTTTGATTCCTCCATGCTATACCTCTTCAACACTTTGCCAATGTATGTGATTTGACTTAGTCCAAGAAGCCTTCTAGATCTATCTCTATAGATCTTGATTCCCAAGATAAAGGAAGGTCCGCCTAAGTCCTTTATAGAAAATGTATTTCCCAACCACGTCTTTACCATTTGTGAAGTAGGGATGTCATTCCCCATCAATAGTATGTCATCTGCATACAATATGAGGAATAAAATCATGCTCCCACTAACCTTCTTGTACACACAAGGTTATTCTTCATTTTAACTAAAGACAAACTCTATGACTATTTCATCAAATTGAAGATTCTAACTCTGAGAGGCTTGCTTCAATCCATAGGTTGACCTTTGTATTATACATAATTTATTTGCATACTTTGGATTAATACAACCCTCAGGTAGTGTTGTTTGGAAATCCTCAAGAAAATTCATGTTAATGAATGTGGTTTTAACATCTATATGCTAGATTTTATAGCCGTGATAAGATACAATGGCAAGCATGGTCCCGATGGTTTTAACCATGGAAACTTGAGAAAAGGTTTTATCATAATCAACACCTTGGACTTGTCTATAACCCTTTGCAACCAATATGCACTTATAGTTTTGTACTTTACCATCCATGTCAGTCTTTTTCTTAAAGACCCATTTGCACCCTATGGGTTTTACCCCTTCAGGTGGATCCATTAAGGTACATACCTTGTTGGTGTACATGGATTCCATATCAAATCTCAAAGCCTCAAGAAATTTTTCATACTCTGGTCTCGTAGTAGGTTCTACATAGGTCGTTGGCTCATCATCTATTACCAACTCACTACCTTCTTGAGTCACAAGATAACCAAATCTTTCAGTCTCAAGGCATGTCCTACTAGATCTATAAGGTTCATTTGTTACTTGAGAGATTTGTGATTCCACAAAGACTTGTGATTCTCCTTGTTCCTCCTACACATATTTTGTTTCAATGTTTTCTTATTGGTCTCAAACCTCTTCCGGTTCTATCTTCCTCCCATTGATTCCTTTGTAAAATAAAATCCTATTCTAGGAATGTTGCATCTTTTGCAACAAACACTTTTTTGTTAAATAGGGAATAAAAGTAATATCCTTTAGTTTCCTTCAGATAAACAAAATATAAAATATATTAGATTTAGGTCCAAGCTTTTTAGAAAATTACTTTCTTACATAAGCTTCACAACATTAAATCTTCATAAAAGACACATTGGGATGCTTCCAATACCATATCTCTTATGGTGTCTTTTGAACCGATTTAGATGGTACACGGTTTAGTGTAAATGTGATGGTTTGTAGAGCATAACCCCAAAAGGTAGTGGAAGTTTAGCTAAACTCATCAATTACCATATATAGTAATGTGTGATTCCTTCTTTCTGATAAACCATTATGTTGTGGTGTTCTAGGTGGAGTCCATTGTGATACGATACCACAGGTTCTCAGAAGGTCCTCAAACTCTTAGTATTCTCCACCTCGATCAGAATGAAGTGTGTTAATACTTTTATGAACTTGGTTGTGTACTTCATTCAAGAAATCCTTGAACTTATCAAGGGTTTATGACTTGTGTTTTATCAGTTAGACATAATCATACCTACTAAAGTCATCAATTAAGGTAATGAAGTACTGATACCCACCACTAGTTGTTGTTCTAAAAGGGTTGCATACATCAGTATGTATGAGTCCTAATAGATCACTGGACCTCTCAATGTTACCAGTGAAAGAAGTATTGGTCATCTTTCCCATCAAACAAGATTCACATGTCTCTATTTATTTGAAATCAAAAGATTCTAGATAACCATCTATATGGAGTCTAGATATGCAATTCTCATTTATGTGTCCTAGAAGACAATGCCAAGGATATGTTTTATTTAAGTTGTTGAGATTTAGTATTTTAGTATTTATGTTATAATTATCTATCTTTATATCTAGCAAATAAAAACCACAAGTCATTGGGGCACTGCCATAAAAGAACTCATCTGGCATCGACCATTCTTAATATAAAATTCATATCCATCCTTGTCCATACAAGATATGAAAATTATGTTTGTATTCATGGCAGGCACATAATAACAATTCATTAACTCTATTACAAGACCTGTGGGGAAAGACAAACTATAGGTTCCAATTGTATTGACAACAACTCTTGCTCCATTTACAACTCACAGTTTGACCTCGAATTTTCTTAAAGGCCTACTTCTTTTCAGATCCTACATATTCGAGCATATGTGATATCCAGATCTGGTATCTAGTACCTAAGATAAAGAAGTAGATAAGTTTATATTAATAACATATATACCTAAAGTGGAGATCTCTATTCCCATCTTCTTCTTCCTGAATGCCTTCAAGTACAAAGGACATATTCACTACTACAGAATACGCCTTTGGCGTCGGTTGTTTAACCCCCTTTGGCGATCGTTTTCAAGTGACGCCTATGTGGGCACCGCTAAAGGTCAAACTCTTCGGCGTTGGTTTTCTAACCGACGCCTATATGATCTATAGGCGTCGATTATATATAGTTGGCCGACGTCTATAGGGTTCGCGCCACAAAAAAGGGCACCACCTAGGAAACTTTCTGCGTCGGTTAACAACTGAACAACCGACGCCATACTCCCAGAAGACACGGCCGTGCTTCGCTGCACGGCTGTGTTTAGTACTATAGGGGTCGGTTTTATACGAATAAGTGACACCTTTTCCACCACGGCCGTGCTTTCCTGCACGGTCGGGTTGTTTGTCATATTAGGCATCGGTTTTTATCTAATAACCGACGCCTTAGGCCTTTGATGACGGTGTTTTATAAATAACTGACGCCTATACTTTAAATTTTTTTTTTCTTATCAGTTTGCAGGCCTGCTGTGGCTGGTCAACAGGATGAGAACCTGTATTTCAATTTTCTGAACTGTAGGTTTATGACATCCATTGATATCAGCCTACAAATAGGCCACAAACCTGCAAAATCAACAAATATTTTTTCACACAAGTAGATACATTCAGACATCAATTCAATTCTCACATTCACACATGTAGAAATATTCAAATACATGTAGAAACATTCAGACATGTATAAACATTTAGAAATATTCATTTACAAAATATCATTCAACATCGCTATCAGCATCCCAATTATATCTTACAATCGCCACTGCTTATATGGATTTTGCCCATTCTTCTCTTACTTCATTTAATGCTTCCATCGTATATGGAGCATGTACATTTTTTAAGCGTTTACCTATAGTGTGGTCAATTTTAAACACCTGCAAAGAGAATGATGTATATATATAAGTAATAATATAAAAATAAGATTGATATATTTCATACTAACTAATGAGACTATATATAATACCTCATGTATGGTATTAATATCCAATGCGGCATGTCGGATAATCATCTGCATAAATTGCATCACATAGTATGTGCATGCCCAGTCGTTGTCTTGTGTAGTGCACTATAAATTGAAACATACAAACTATTAAAAAATACAACTAAGCATAGTTCACATAAATAATATATACATTGGAGTCGGGAACTTACTTTTACGTTCTCCCAAATTATTGGCTGGTTCTTTCTCCTTGGGACATTTCCTCCAGCATTTTTGAATGCATCTAAACCCCTACATGTTAATGTAACACAGTAAATTACATAATTAAATAGTAATGTAATAACATATGTTAACGGATATAAAAATGAAATATTTCTCACCAGAATAATGGCATTCTCAATATGTGTCCAATTTTAGTGTTCAATGTACTTCCCGTAGGATCTAGATAATAAACAGTGAATGTCCCGGGGACAATAACTAGTAACTCCCAATGTCTACCGCTAGAGGTAAACAAGTTAAAAATTAATAACTCAAAATGCACAATAAAAATGGAATTTTCTTAAGTCCAAATTATAAATAAAGTAAACTTACTTGACATTGAATGGAGCTATTATTATCGTCTTCTTTTGCTGACCGAAAATTGTAAAAGCATCTATATAGTATTGTTGAACACTATCACGGTCTTTAGCTACCATACTAATCAATGATGGAATCAAAAATCCCACATGATCAAATGCAAATTGTTTGCATTGATCTTCGACTAAGTAGCTGCAAAACATGTATTACGTATGCATTAATATATAAGAAACCAGATCACCGGATCTTACACAAGGTATATGGATGTATAAACAAGATCTCACCTTATCCATGTCTCTATCATTAATGTATTTAGCCAATCATACATAAACAACTCAATAATATCTTGTATAAATAAAGAGCTATAGTATGATTGACCTGCATAAACTGCTTCTAAAGAAACAATTATAGGTCAATGTATATTATGTGCCCGTAGCCAACATGCCATTCCCCTACAAGCAGGACCTAACGGGTATTTTAGGTCAGTTGTAACCCAACTTGGTAATGCAGGAAGTGGAGGTGGAGGCCTAGGTGCTCCGGGTGTCTTCTTTTTAACCTGTATATATAATTTCAGATCAATTGACCTCATATATACACATTAACAATCTAAAGTAATGTAAATTTATCTTACAATTTTAGTAGTGTAGACGACATCTACTTTGGGCCACAATATCACTCCGCCTTCTGCCTCACCAAGTGTATCAATATCTGGGTGGGCATATGGCAATGCAGCTTCCCTCCAATTGGGTAATACACATATCGGGCTCACACGAACGTAGCCCTGTGGCATTGGAGTCCCATGAAACATTGCCCCAGGAAGGGACTGGTAAGCCTGCACCTCTGCAACAACATAGTCTTGCATTCTTAAGCGGCATGGCTTCAATGCCTACAAATTTACGTAAAGAATGTTATACATATATACATATCATCTTGAAAACATATCATCTTGAAAAAACTAGCTACAATGTCATAAACAATACTTACAACAGACGTGCTAGGCGATGGGTCTCCAGGATTACTTGCAATCTGTGCATCAGGAGAAGAGTGGGTCACCATAGGCTGATTGGAAGCCTGAGATGCCTGCCACCACACTATTTCTTCCTTGACCTTCTCAGCAACTATATCATTGACCTTCTTAGCAACTATATCCTGGACTCTCTTATTCTCCTATACATGGATAAAAGAAACATTAGCTTCTTATTATTGAATTCCCTTTTACAGTAACATTTTACAAAAAGAATAGGTTACCTCTTCTTGTGCAAGGCCCGCTCTGGGTTTGCGCTGGGATGGCCCAAAGAATGTTTTGATGCCCACACCAGTGCCTGCACCCCTAACACGTCCAGGATGCTCTGGGTTACCCAGAGCAACTGTCAATTCATCCCTTGTGCCCTGAGGGATGAACGTGCCTTGTTTCCTCTGCTCATGCAGCTCCCGCTAATCACCATCAACAGAAATTGGTAAGTTAACACCACAATAATCAATATTCAAACGATTGCTCTAAGAGTTGTATTTTACCATTTTCGCAGCCGCCTCAGCAGTTACAAGCTTCTTTATTTCACCCATCTTGTTTTGCCTCCTAGCTATCTAGATATCATGGCGAGGCATGGGTGTGGCAGACTCCTGAGTAGCAGCAGACTCCTGAGTAGCCGCAGACTCTGCCTGTAGTCTTTGGCGAACGCTTTCATAGCCATTTGTACCCGTAGTGTGGTCATGCACATTCAGTGCACACCTTACTTTTTGCGCGTCACTGAGGGCCTAGTTAGTATGCACATTAATGATTTGGTTAGTAGCACTAAATGTTAATCTTGAATAGGTGAATACAACGTATATTAATTAAATTGGGAGTGACGCCTAATACCTTGAATTCTTCAGATTTTCTTGAAGCAACAAAATTGTCCCAATCTTCTTTGTCCAAGAAGTTCCACTGTTCAAGGGCTGACTTCTTCTTCTTATCACCATCTTTTATGTATTCTCTATTGAGATTTGTCCTATAGTTCCTAAGCATCTTTCCAGCGCGTTGTATCACGCTTTTACGATGCAGCTTCTCATCCAATGCAAACATATTCTGTAAAATAGAATTCTTATTAACTAGTATCCAAAAATAGAATTGCAAATAATATAATTTGTAATCTACAAAATAGAATTGCAAATAATAATAACTCACGCATAAATCCTTCCATATCAAGTCTTTCTTCCCCTGAGGAACTTTATGCCAATTATCATACTTAACACCACAATGGCTTCGAGTGACACACCCAAGATAGTTTACAAAATTATTGCGGTTCACTCCAATTGCATTTCCTCCATTATCAAACTCCACAACCAATTTGGATCCACTGCCACTTAGCGCTATTAACTTCTTCAACAAAGTGATGCCCCTTTTCTTGTTAAGTGTTTGGTGTTGCGCATCAAGTTGCTCCAGTGCTTCAGTGGGTACATGTGCATCATCAACCTAAAATTTGACAAAAATAAACACACTGAATTAGCGCAATATAGAAATATAGGATATATGACATAACTAGAAGATAATGAATTTTATAGGAATACAGGATATGTTTTTAGAACTTACATTGGTATCCTCGCCATGCTCGTCATGGGCAACATGCTCATCATGGACTTCATGCTCATCATGGACATCATGCTCATCATGGTCAGCCATATGAAATTGTCATTAAAAAGGCAAACATTTAGCATTTGTATTAACTAGAAGATAATGAAACATCAAATCTGAAAATGATCTAAAATCCAAAGCCCTAGAATGGGTCAAGTTCAAGTCAAAATGGCTACAGGTGTGCGTTTTGGGTTTAGTATGTAAACGACCTTAGAACATCTATGTAATCACTTGTAATGATGAATTGACTTGTAACATAGAAGAGAAAAATGTTTGGGACAAATTTCACCAAGTGCTAATCACTTCAAATGCAAATTAGAAAATGGATTACAGGCACTTGGTCGGTCGAGTTTTCCTAGATTGAAACTCGACCGATCATCCTTGGTCGATTTTCTGAAGATTGCATTGGTCGAGTTCTGTGAGTGCACAACTCGACCGATGCAATCTTCAGAAAATCGACCAAGGATGATCGGTCGAGTTTCAATCCAGGAAAACTTGACCGACCAAGTTCCTGTAAACCATTTTCTAATTTGCATTTAAAGTGATTAGCACTTGGTGAAATTTGTCCCAAACATTTTTCTCTTATAAGTTACAAGTCAATTCATCATTACAAGTGATTACATAGATGTTCTAAGGTCGTTTACATAGAAAACCCAAAATGCACACTTGTAGCCATTTTGACTTGAACTTGACCCATTCTAGAGCTTTGGATTTTAGATCCTTTTCATGTAGCATGCCATTTAGCATTTGTATTAATTATAAAAAGGCAAACATTTAACATTTGTATTAACTAGAAAAAGGCAAACATTTAGCATTTGTATTAACTAGAAAAAGGCAAACATTTAGCATTTGTATTAACTAGAAGATAATGAAAAATCAAATCTGAAAATGATATTGATATTAAAAAAGCAAACATTTAGCTTCAATAAAAAGATATAAACATACATTCCTCTAAAATTGTGATCTTTTATCAATTAAAAATCCTTCATTGTGATCTCCGCGCACATATAAGTCATCATTAGCTTCAATATTTTGTGGAGTTGGCAACCCAACAAAGAATGGACTGGAGTCATCATACTTATCATAGTACTCTTCTTCATCTATAGGATCTTCAATGAACTGTCTTTTACCATGAAGAACAACCGACCATTTATCATTTGCAGGATCATCGATATAGAATATTTGTTTTTCCTGTGATGCCAATATGAATGGTTCACCCTTCTCGCCAATCTTTTCAAAGTTAACCAAAGTGAAACCCAATTCATCCACTATAACTCCTTTGGTGTTATCAACCCAATTATATTTAAAGAGCGGAATTCTGAAATCTATGTAGTCAAACTCCCATATGTCTTCAATGACACCGTAATATGACATTTTAGCTTCACGTGGACTCTTATCCTTTGCACTTGCAAAATACATAGTCGACGCTTGAAGAGTGACCCCACTATTTTGGACGACACTCTTATCATCTTGGCGCTTTGTGTAATATGTGAACCCATTAATGTCAAACCCTTCATAAGACATAACATTCGGTTTTGGTTTAAAGGTGAGGCATTTGATAGTTTCTATAATATCATTTGGTGTTTGAGATAGTTGATGTAAGACTTTATCTTCAAACCACTTAGTAAAAGTCTTATTATGCTCTCTAGCAAGCCACATTGAACTTGCTCGAGGATGTTGTCTCTTGATGAAATTGGTATGTTCCTCGATATAAACACTCACTTTGTCCATGTTGTGTAAAATATACAAGTGAGCTTGTTCCAACTGCTCACGGCTGATTACTTTCACCCGTGATCCCAAAATTCCTTTGCCCTCCTCAATATTCTTATCATTAACAGGAGTGTTATTACCACTCAGAAAGTCATTGCAAAAATCCATAGCCTCTCTCACCACATAACCTTCAATAATACTCCCTTCAAGCCGATAACGGTTTCGAACATCACCTTTAAAAACGCTCATGTATCGTTCAAAGGGATACATCCAATGCAAGAAAATTGGTCCCAACATTTTCACTTCCCTAGTCAAGTGGACAACAAGATGTACCATGATATCAAAGAACGAAGGAGGGAAATACACCTCAAGCTGACATAGGGTAACAACCACTTCTCTTTACAAATTATCGAGAATATCAGGGTCAATAACTTTACTGCATATACTGTTGAAAAAGAAACAAAGTCTGGTGATTGCAAACCTTACATGCTTTGGCAATATAGATCGAATTGCCACAGGCAATATTTGTTGCATTAGAGTGTGACAATCATGAGATTTAAGACCTATCAACTTCAGATCTTTCATTGATACCAATCTATGGATGTTGGATGTGTAACCATGTGGCACTTTAACATTTACCAAGCATTCAAAAAAAGCATTCTTCTCCTTTCTAGACAACATGTAACAAGCAGGAGGTGAGTATGTTCTTTTATTACCCATTTCACATAATTCTGTTAATTCTGACCTTATTCCCATTTCACGTAGGTCCAGTCTGGATTTTATCCCATCTTTAGTCTTACCTGGTATATTTAATAGAGTACCAATGATGCTATCACAGACATTTTTCTCAACGTGCATTACATCGATACAATGCCTGACTGTCAAAGAACTCCAATAAGGAAGATCCCAAAATATTGACTTCTTCTTGAATGAAGAATTGTCACTCCGTGTGGCCATACTACATTGTGATTTCTTACCAAATTCATTGACAATGTCTTTTACTCTTTCATAAACAACATCCCCTGGTATAGGTTTAGGTGCACTTCGTTCATCATTCCATCCATTGAATGCTTTGCGCTTCCTACGATACAGATGGAATTTTGAAAGAAACCTTCGATGACCAAGATATACAGTCTTTCCGCCATGTTTTAGTCTTATTGAATCAGTGTTTTCTTCACATATAGGACACACTTTAGCTCCTTTGACACTATATCCAGACAAATTCCCATATGCTGGAAAGTCATTAATAGTGCAAAACAACATAGCGTGCAAACGAAATGTCTCTCTTCCTGAAGAATCATAGGTCATCACACCTTCAGCCCAAAGTTTCTTTAAGTCATCAATCAGAGGTTCAAGATAAACATCGATATCATTTCCGGGTTGTTTAGGGCCCGATATCAACAACGACAGCATAATGTACTTATTTTTCATACACAGCCGGGGAGGAAGATTGTATATAACAAGCATGATTGGCCAAGTGCTATGTTGGCTGCTCAATGTCCCATACATATTCATCCCATCTGTACAAAGCCCAAGTATTATATTCCTATCTTCTTCACCAAATTTGGGGTACAATAGATCAATCTTCTTCCACTGTGGTGAATCAGACGCATGTCGTAGGATCCCATCATTATTTTTCTTAACATCTGCATGCCACCTCAAATTCTTCACATCTTTCAGATTTGCAAACAAGCGTTAAAACTGTGATATTATAGGTAGATACCACAACACCTTGGCAGGAGAACCAGTTTTGGACTCCCCCGAAGTCATCAATTTATACCATGACGCACCACATTTTGGACAATCTTTCAAATCTACATAGTCCTTTTGAAATAATACACAATCATTCGGGCATGCGTGTATCTTCTTGGCCTCCATTCCCATTGGGTACAACATTTTCTTTACCTGGTATGTTGAGATTGGCAACTCGTTTCCTTCAGGAAGCATTTCTTTCAACAAAGTCAACAATGAAGTGAAGCTTTTGTCGCTCCATCTATTGTTAGCTTTCAAATTATACAATCTCAACACAGCGCTAAGCTTCATAAACTTAGCACAACCTGTGTATAACAGTATCTCAGCATCATGCACAATGTTTCTAAAGATAGGAGGTGGATCGGTGTGCTCTACCCTACAACTATCCTGCATCGCATCAACGATGTCTACTGGAATTGGTTCGTTCACATCTACGTCATCGGAGGCAATTTCTTCTTCCACCCAAGCACTGCTATCGACATCTACTGGTTTCGAGTTTGAAATCTCTCCATGCCAGTGCCATTCTGTATAGCCTTGTACAATCCCGTTGCACATGACATGACTTTTGATTTCCTCACCAGTGTTGACTTTCAAGTTGTTACCGCAATGCCTACATGGACAGTAGAACCTATCTGTAGATTTTTTCCTATGTTCCTCGGCAAATCTAATAAACTGATCAAGACCAGATATAAACTCTAGGGTGCAGCGATTGTGAATGGACATCCATGATCTATCCATTCTATGATCAAAGAGAAAACAAGTATATATTAGGACAAGATTAGGGTATACACTTACATCCTATCCAAGATTTACTCCTATTATCTACAATGAAGCCAGACTCCATACAAACAGTATATAATTTAGTGATTGTTCATTCTAATTTATACCAATGTACAAGTAATATAAAGAACAATGATTGTTCACTTTCTAGGCCAACAAACACATGTGATGTCATTCTTATATATAATAAATGTGTACCACCTATCCCATCCTTGAACACCTAATCTCACTAGTTAGTGTATAATGTGTATTGGGTTTTAAAAAACAAATTGGCATCATTTCCCCGCTGTTCTCTAAGTACATATATAATTAGAGAATAAACGAGGAAATGCTACCGAAGATTAGGTGTTCAAGAACAGTCCCAAACCGGGGACTATCCAAGATTTACTCCTAATGAGTAAATCTTGGACGGGTTTCTAGGTTTTAAAATAGCATAAGAGTATTAGATCTTGATTCTAGAGTGTACAAGACATAATAGTGATTACTGATTTTGTGGGCTGATATCATTTCATAGGATTTTAATACTCTAAAGGTGACTAGTGGGTCATAGCACATAAAATATGGAATTACAAGGAAAGTAAGCAAGCTAGATCAATTAACACTCATCTCATGGGAACATTAGTCTATGTGCTTACTAAAATAGAACCATTATATGGAACTAATCCTACATTATACACATACTTTTCCTGAGTAAGATAATGTGCACTTCATGGAATTATTAAGATCTGAATATATATAAGTTGTTTCTACCTACTTTGATGGGATTTTATAACATTCGAGTCTTTCATTTAAGACATTAGATGCATATATTGCAGTCCATTGTGTTGAGATAAGAATCCCATGTGATACACACGATAGAGAATCTTTCACCATACTAGGAAAATACTATAGCATGTCCTCTCTAAATCTAGGTTCAACATATACATTCAAATTAAATACACAACTAGGTATTCATTTAGGTGTTAGACATTCATTTAGGTGTTCCTGATAACTCGCAGGTATGCACAACTAGACAACTGTGGCGGAGCAGTACTGGAGGAAGCATACCTTTCGGTAGCAGTGGCGGACAAGTAGGCGAGCAACAACAATTGACCTCCCAGCAGTGGTGGCGGTGACCGGCGAGCTCCAGGTGGTAGGGCAGGCAGGTGCAGCAGTGGCCGGCGAGCTCCAGGCGGTAGGGCAAACAGACCAGCAGCCGCAGTAGGGCGTGAGCGCGACGTCGACGGTGGGTGGCGGAAGGAAGGAATAGCAGGAGCAGTGGCGTCGGTGGGCGGCAGAAAGGAGGAAGATGGCGCGGTGGCGATGCAAGGAGGAAGGTGGCGGGCGGCGGCAGCGATGCACAATAGTAGGAGCACCGTCGACAGTGAGGAAGCAGCAGGCAGCGTCGGCGGCCAGCGAGAAGCAGCAGGCACCAGGAGGCGAGCAGCAGCGGGCGATGAAATAGAAAACGATGAAACAGAAGAAAGGGGACAGTGGCCGTTCGAGGGTCTATTAAGTTGGTAAAAGGCATCGGTTATAAAATACAACCGACACCTAACGTCTTCGGCGTCGGTTCTACTTAAATAACCGACGTCCAATTAGACAAATTTTGCCCTAAATAATATGGCGGGAACCATTATCGGCGTCGGTTATCAACGGATAACCAACACCTAAGTTGGAACTTTTCGCGCAATTTTTCATCTTATATAGGCGTCGGTTTGTTGGTAAAAAACCGACGCTGTATGTGCCAAATTTTTTTCGCTCGAAAATTGGATTTCACGGGCGACTTTAGGCGTCGGTTTTTTGTTATGCAGCCGACGCTGAATACAAAGCGGTACCCGTGTGTTGACTATAGACGTCGGATGACCTACATCACCGATGTTGAATGTTATAGGCGTCGGATTTCCTTAATAACCGATGCCCAAAAAAGTGACATTGAACGCTATTTCTGTACTATTGATTCCTCTTGTACTTTTCTTTCTCCGTATCTTAAGTGATGAAGATTAGGTGTTATGCTTAGCCTCAGAACTCTTCATGGATTTGCTTTCATCCTTGGACACTACTCTACTGATCATCATCATGGATTTGTCCTTGTTCATTCTTACTTTGACATTAATCAACATGCCAAGAAAATATGACAATGGTCTGGCCATGTTATTCAAGTGATAATACTCAATAAATGGCTATATGATTCAGGAAAATACTGTTGAATCATATCCATGGCCGACTATTCACTCAAAGAGAATCCCAGTTCTTCTAGATGTTCCTCATGTCCAATCATATTGAGTGAATGGGTCTCTCATGGATCACCCTCTGTCAATTTACACTCAAAGAGCACCTTTGAGACATTGTACCTTTCTTGCTTTGTATGATTCGGGTTCATGTTCTTAAGATGTGTTACCATCTCAATTTCCCAATGTCTTCACACTGCTCATGCAACTCATAGTCAATGGAGCTTAGCATAAGCTGCTTTATGTCTTAGACATCATTGGCATGCTTCCAGTACACATCCACCTCAACCCTGGGCACATCAGGAGCAAGTATTTCTAAAACTATTTTTTCTAGGACATTGAGCTTATTCTCATCACTGAGAACCCCTCTCAAAGTCCAAAAGCAGTCAAAAAAAAATGTCATGTTAAGTTTTTCCTTCCTACGGACTGATCCTAATAAAGATTTGATTGTCATTTGATTCTACAAGCAAAAAATTAGATTTTTTCAAAACATTTTTGATTTTATTTGAATGATATTTTATTAGTCCTTTAATTAATTATCCTTCCCACCATTTTATTCAATTTGATAGCCTTCACATATTCATTCAAAAGATTGCAATGTACAACCTTCTATTGATCCAAGATACAAAATTATTGAATTATTATCAGGCCAACGCCAGCATCCATAATCAATCATTAAGGTAGGCAACATTTGTCAATTGCATTTTATGAAATTCTTAGATGGATGATATGCAAAACTCTTTGAATTAATCATTTGCATGCTTCTAGGTGCTTAATCTCATTAAGGACACCTAGTTAAGGCTGACCTAAAAGCCAACACAATAGTAATGCACCCCGCTTGCTAGACCCCCGTAACTACCATCACACCTCCATAAGATGGACAACGCACCACGCTTGGCGTGCCCACATACAATCGATCAAGCTTTTCATGTGTGTTGCTAATGGAAAGCGTCTGAGAATAAATATGTTATTGACAAAGTTGTATTTATAAACACATATAAATATCCAATCACTACATACTTATAGTACATATCATATGTATTCTATATCCCACAAACTAAAACATGCAATCACAAATATAAGCAATAGTTATGGCCATACTTCTGTAATTCTTGGAGCCATAAGGAATTGCTACCTTCTAAGGTGTACATCACATGCATAAACCTATTGTTGATGAAGATATATTCTTGAACTAGTCTAGGTTCATCAATTCAACCCTTTAACTAATCCGCTCGGATCTTGTTCGATTAGTTGCTCATCTCCCAGGTCGTCTGGTCTCCGGTCCACCATCTTCTAGATTCTTTAGTCAATCGGTTGATCCATCAACATATTGGTTTGGCTCCACCTATCGTCTTTCCTCCTTGGTCTTCCAGCAACTCATCTTGTCTTCTGAAATAGGCAACCCGTCTTCATCATCATAACAAGAATTCAACTATCCTAATGCTATTAAATATTACATGATAATAGAGAAACCTTGAGTTACATTCGAGGGGAGCATAGGTTGCAGAGAATAATACTTTTGCAATTGGAAGAGAAGGTAAAGGCTTGGTATGCAAAATGAGATATAAATAGGAATCAAGAAACACAACCACAACACACAAATATCTAGGGTTATTGGCCATAACCATACTGCACATCCACCATAAAAACTAGCTTTTAGGATGACACGTATAAATTGCATATATATGATATATGTATATATATATATATATATATATATTAGTTTGGGATTGTACATGATAATTAATTGGATATGAAAATTAATTAGTTTAAGTATTCACATCATATTCAATAAGTAAATGAAAAAACAAAAATCCAATCATATCGATTATCCCAAAACATAGTAAATTGACGAGGCTCCGATACCATTATAGGGAAATATGGTGGCAGAGTAGGCAGCGGAAACAAAAATTTAACTCCCATATTCCCTTTATAATAATAGATCGTGTCGATAGATATATAATGGGAGGGATGGTTTTGAGGTAATACTTGGTCCTGGAGAAAGTCTAGTGACAATCTCCTCATCGTAGTATGTGCCTTTGCTCAAGTCACAATTGAACAACATCTATAGTAGGTCCTGGTTGATCACCATAGACAACATCCTAAAGTTGTCCTCCTAGTGATAGGCAATGATCTCCTTACCTCTATAGTCATCCACACTAACCACCAAAAACTCATGTCATTCTAGATGATCGGACATGAAAGAGTTGTCCCCTTCTAGTTGGTGTACTAGCACCAACTTGCTCTCCCACACTTGTTCTCCCTTGCTATCCCTCCCTTTATTGGGTAGGAATTGCTTGAGTTCACTCAGTTACCACAACCAGAGAAGAGTATAATTGTTAGATCAATTGGTGTTATATCTTAGAAGCCTTTAGTACCCCTCTATTTATAGGAGGTCAGGGTTAGGTTCCCAATCTGTGCAGGAGCCGAAGGGTACATGATTTCATGATTTCTTTTGCATCTTGCAAGTGGTGAAATGATCCATTCACAGGTTAACCGATCAGTTAACATGTGAACCGATCGGTATGACCCTTGAACCGGTTGTTTCAACCCTTGAACCATTCATTTCATCATACTTTCCAATCACAATTGTATTATCAATTGATATTCAATTAATACATAACATGATGTCAACACTAATACTTGATCCATTTGAATTGATCTATGAACTAAGCAGTTCATTACAAGAACTGTCATTTGACGAATTTGGGCTGATTGCTTCACTCAGTGAACTAATTGGTTCATTCCCTTATTTATCAAATGCATTTTCCAATCAACCTGAAACTCCCACTGACCGGTTCAACACTTGAGTTGTCTGGTTCTGAGTTCAATCAGTCAATTGTTGTTTAAATTTAATACCTAAACACTTTAGTAATCAAGTTAAACATTATTCATGGATAAACTCCTATTCCAAGTGTATCCTATGTGTGTGACCCTATAGGTTCCAAGTTACATTGGCAGTGAATGTCGATAACTAGTTTAAGACATCACAACCCTTGAGCAGTATCTAATAACACATCATTGCTACCCAAGTAATTGGAAATATGGAGAACAACTTCAACCCACAAGCTATGATTGGTATTATAATGTTTATATAGTTCCTTTGTTAATGATATCTAGATTGAACTCGAGGCATGGAACTATCATCCTCTTCAACATTAAATCTTTGTTCCTTGAACTAGAGTAGAGTGTTTGAGATATATTTAAGCTCAATATCACATATTGACTCACATGACAATGGCCATACATTTCTTAGTATCTCTTATCAAGGGGACATGATATCATACTCCTATAGGAGGGACAAATCCCATCTACATCACTCACAATCATACCCATGTGTCACAGTGCACCCAATCATCACCTTTATGCCAACCCTCATTTAAGGTCACAGTGGTTGCTGTCAAAGTACACCAAATGACATGTGTTGAGTGTAGTAACTTTAGGTCTGAGAACCACAATCACCACCAACAGTATAAGAGATGATCCTGAGTACCAATTATGGTTACATGTATCACTCTTATTGTAACATCCCTAACATGGGTTATGTACTAACCCTAGGTGTTTTTCCTAATAAAGTTAATTAATTTCTTGTCCATATCTTTTGAAAAGTAATTAAGGCTTTTGAGGAACTTATATTTCAATATCAGTCCTTTTTGAATAATGTTGAAACATTGTTTTGTTAACTTAGGACTAAAGTGAAAATTACCCAAGTAGAAGGGTTAACTTGCAAATTTCACATGACAAGATGTTCCTCTGATGTTGAGACATCATGATAATGAATATGATGTGGTGGTATGGATTCCACAAGCTTGATCACCAAAATATAGCTTGTAGAGCAATCCTTGTGCTTTAAAACCTAGTTTTGGTGTAATGTGCAATGTACCTAAAACCTAGGGTTCAACATGTAAAATATCACCTCTAGAGGGTCTTTCATGTTTCTTGGCATCAAGTATAGTAAAGAAAATGATAGGGGCACCTCATTTGTATGATCATGGAAGAGAGAGAATCTTGATATTAAAATAATCAAGATTTAAGCAAATGACTCTTTAATGTACAACTTATTAAGATGTTTGGTTTCTTTTCCTTTAAACCTTGGATAGTGGAGGAGTTTTGCATGAGATTAGAAGGTGTCCACATATCTAAATAATTGGAGGAAGTTTTGGTGTAAACAAGATGGAATTAAAAGAGAGAACAATCTTTTTCTTTGCCTTGGAAAAATCCATAAATATATAAAGGAATCTTTTCCAACAACACCAAGGATCGTTTCCCTTAGTTCTTTTCCTTATCTTCTTGCTTTGGCCGACCAAGGGAGAGCTCTGGACCAGAGGAAGGACGACCAAGCTAGTTTGGTAAGCTTTGATCATCATCTACATCGAATTCATGGTGGAAACCATAAAACAAGGTTGGACTATTGGTTTTCTTCACACGATTTTCCTTTCTAGCCATCTTGTTCATCCAAAAAGTGAAGGAACCTTGGACAATGGCTGGAGCTCAAACCACCATTAAAGATGCGGAGCTAGGAGCTCTGGATCAGACCTAAAGGCGGGTTTTATAACTCTAAACCTTAAGCTTTGTTAATGCAACCTCATCTCCATGAAAACTCGTTAGTTCTACTTCTTCTTCTTTAGATACTCTTGTGTTCTTGTTATAAATTCTGTGAAGAACAACCCATGTTCTTGGCTGAATAGAGGTAGACGAAGGTGGCATTAATTTTGATGTTTATCCAAGAAATTTACGTTAGCAAACGGTCTCCAATCCTTGCTCAAACAGTTTCCTGAACAGTTTGGGAGCAAACAATTTCAAACTGTTTGATTACAAACGGATTCAACCAAACCGCATAGAAGCAAACGGTCCAAGACCATTTGGAGGCGTTGACCAGGCATTGACAATTTGGAGATCTATTGAAAATAAATTAGACTAATCACCTACCAAAAATTATCAATTTACTCCAAGTGGTTCACTAATTAAAGGTCCATCAACCCTCTAAACCCTAATCCGGTTAATTGTTGTTTTTGATAATTGATTAATGTTGAAGTTTGGGTTGAGTGACCCAAACGGTTTCAAAACCATTTGGGGATCACCCAAATGGTCTCAAGACCATTTGGTGATCACTCAAGTCCGTTTGGTGACCTAGGGTTAAGAATGGTTGACCAATTGAAGATCCAATGATCCTAAGTTGATATACAATTAATTGATGATTTGGTGATATACCTAGTGAACCAAACCCTAATTGGTTGACTTGGTTTTTGGTGTTGACTTGGGAAAACGGTCTCAAGACCATTTGGAGGTCATCCAAATGATCCCATGACCGTTTGGGGTCAGGTCATGACCAATTGGATGAAGGTTCAATAGTTTCAAATCAATAAGACTCACATTGATTAATGTTGAAGGGTCATCGATTTTAAACCCTAATCCAATTGATTCAAGCACTAATTGATGACCAATTGAGGGTCAATTGAGAGTCAAATCAGTTGAAGGTTGACCTAATTAACTCAATTGAATGATGGTGATAAGTCCAATAGATGATTGGTTACATGTACTTAGTCATTGAGTGGTTCAACATTGAAAACCCTAAGTCAATTGAAGTGGTTGAGACCATACTTGGTCCTTGCGGTTTTGATGGGGTTTGGACCAAATGGTCTAAAGACCGTTTGAGTCCAAATGCTCTCAAGACCATTTGGGACCAAATGGTGTCAAGACCATTTGGGACCAAACGATCCCAAAACGTTTAGGGTCATGCAGTTTCAAGGTCGGTTGTGTCCATGCAGTTTCAAAGTCAAACTTGACCAAACGGTCTTCACCATCAAACGGTTTCAAAGTCAAACTTGGCAAACGGTCTTCACCTCCTACTTTAGCAAACAGTTTTGCAAGTCTACTTTACCAAATGGTCTCAAGGGCAGACCAAGACCGCATGAAGGTCCAAACGGTCTTAGACCGTTTGGAGGTTGAGTGTGCAAGACTGTTTGAGGTCTAAGTTGGTCAAGATCGTTTGATGTCTTAATGGTCAAGATGGCTTGGTGATTGATTAACCTAAACCTCATAGATACTTAAAGTGATTAAAGGACCAAGTGATTATATGATTAGTGCATGTTATAATCAATGGTGATTATAATAAGGTATCCTTGATGGGATAGAGTGATTAGTACTCTTTAAATGAGTAAGCTTTAATGATCACAATAGTAATGACATATCCCATGATGTCAAATCAAGGGTGATGAAAGCATCAACTTATATAAGGGATGAGAGAGAAAAGACTTCTTATATGAATGTTAATCAAGTAATGGACTCTCAATATGAATGAATGCCTAATTAGGGTATGATCCATGTTAGTGAGATCATGAAACCCTAATTATGATGGTTAATGAATCTTAACCCTAATTTGAGGGTAATAATGGAAGTATCCCTAATGCATGATGATGATGTAATCCTAATTCATAATGATGACTTAGTAAACCTTAATTAAAGGTACTTTGATGATCACTCCTACTTGGGGTGAATAGTAAACCCTAATGGACGGATATTAATAATAACTCTAATCAAGGATGATTCAGTATGAATAATAAACCCTAACCTAGGGTGATGTGATGCGAATAGTAAATTCTAATTTAGAGTATATTAAATAAGAACCCTAATCTGGAGTGATGTGATATGTGAATTCTAATCTAGAATGATATAACATGAATAGTAAACCCTAATTCCAATTAAGGTGAATAACAGTGTGAAAGCCTAATTTTGGGTTATGCTTTTAAGCATAAAGCTCTATGATTAGATAAGGAAATGGGGAATCCCTATTCCTATTCAAGCTAAGGGTTTGGTTAACCCTAAATGAATTGAAAAGCGAAATCCTAACCCTAGTAAGGGCATTGTGGTGCAACTCTTGAAATATGATGCTATCATTATTGTACATTGTGTTGATACAGAAATAATGTGTCGGTTATTATTTTTATTAGTCACGTAGGTTTTTATGAAATAGTTAGCATAGACAGGTAATAGCTATGATTCCATATTTATTGAAAGAACTTTATAATCTTGAAAACAATGATATGCTATGTTGCCTATTGAAAGGTAACAAATGAGATTGATAGGCTGTATGAGCCATATGAAATATCTACATTACTACTGTCATGTTTATACTGTCAAAATGACTTGATGGCAATATGCTACTTGGTAATAAGTGTTTTGATTATTTAAGGGTTTGAACACCCATATTCTTGAATCATAAGGATGAGATGGTTAGGGATTGAGATCCCAATGTGGACAAGATGTGAAATGAACTTGATACCAATAATACTCTTTCTTTATAGCAATTGTTTTAATGGTTTATGTTTGAAAACATGCCTGATGCCAAAAGAATGTTGTAATGTACTTAAATAATCAAGTATAATGATATCATGTAGAGCCCTGACCATAGATCCATCATCGTCAGAAGCTAGATGATGGTGAAACATGTTTTCCTAAGGGAACTCCTGGAGAGCATACTTTTGAGTATGTGGGGGTTATGGATGCGAATATCCTTACATACTAATGGATGAATTGAGGTGAGACAAACCTTAAATCTATCAATCCTTCATTATATTTATATGTCGGGATGATGTATCACTAATCTCCCGATGATGATGTTAATGCCACATCGAAGTGAGATAAATAAGAAACCCCTCGATTGCGAAGAGAGTACATCATGCCACTGTAACTCTAATAGCGAAGTTTCTAGAATACCCTGGAAAGCTATTATGGCAGAGACACGAGATGTCCTGCATGTTGTTCCTCACACTGACTGAGGATGATGAGGTCATAGGAATTCGACTCTTCTGATGACCTATGTATGGTACCGATTGCGATTTTGTAATGGTCAGTTGGATTATGAGCGGTATACCTCATCTCCTCAGGGCGTAAGTATGTTTGTAAAACGTAATCAGTCGTGTAGCATAATTTCTTAGGTTGAACTATGAGAAACAATGATTGATGATACATTGTTTATAATGTCCTAGTTGGATAATTATTATACATGTTCTTCATATTCCTGATTGATTAAATGACTTGTTACCCAATCAAGTTATAATTGAAATGATTGTTTAAATAATACTGCTCTATTTAGCTTATTCGATGATTTACCTGTTGTTGAACATTTATAACCTTACTGCTTAATGATATTCTATTATTTGCAATAACAATGCTTCTGGCAAAGAGTTATAACTCTCACTGGGACATTTTTTTTCAATTGTCTCACCCCTGTGGGATTCAACTTTTTTGATAGACGTCGAGGAAGGACAAACCTTTCAGTGGGTGAGCAGCAACAACAGCAGTAGCAACATCAGGGACAATAGTGATCCTCAGGTGGAGACACTGTTTGCCAAGTCTTGTACATAGAAAGTCCTATGTGTCGTCTTTGTACTCTCAGGTCCTAGGAGTTAGTAGATAGTTGATATAGATCTGAGATTTTTGGCTTAATGCCTCGAGATTTTGCATACTGCTCATGTACAGCTTAACAGGGCAGTCAATGTTATGACTCTCGAGATGAGATGTACTGATGAATCAACTTGTAAACAACTTATTTTTGTTCTTTATGAAAAAAGTTTCACAGTTGTGGTTCACTTTACAAAAAGTTTTAAAATTTTGTGATTTTCAGTAATTCCACTGGTAAGTAATCGCTTCCAAATTTGTTAATAAGGTTTTATCCGAGACGTGTCCCACAATTAGTTGTATCAGAGCTCTAGGTTTGCTGAGTCTATAGAGACATAGGACTAGCGTTGTGGAGTCTATTCTAGTGCCTTCTAGTATATCTGACAGTGTCTTCTACTCATTTAGGAGGAGAAGATAAACCTAAAGATGGATGGATCACACGAGGAACACATTGCAAAAAGTAGTGTTGATGCACCTGGAAGAGGTGCAAGAAACCAAGAAAGGGAGGAACTTGTACCTGAGCCACCCCAGTTCAATCCAGCTGACATGGGGAACCCAGCTTTCCAAGCCATGTTTGGGCAGTTCATGACTACCATGACACACATGATTGATAGGATGCCTATATTTGTACCTAGGGCACCTACCCATCTAGAAGGACAAGGAACCGACAAGACGTTTGAATGACTTCGCTGGGTTGGGGTCACAGAATATGCTGGAACAGCTGACCCAATAGATGTTGACTTGTGGCTAACTGAACTAGAAAAAGCCTTTAGAATCCTAAACATCCTAGAAGCTGAGAAGGTTAGACATGTTGTGTATCTTCTCAAAGGGGTGCTGGCCACTGGACCATGGAGGAGGGGGAAAGGATAGGTGTGTAGATCGAATGGGAAGTATTTTGATGAGAATTTGTCAACAGATACTTTCCTAAGACGTTCTTGGATGAGAAAATATCTCAGTTTGAGAGGTTAAGGCAAGGACCTATGAACATTAGCGAGTAAGAGGCTAAGTTCATGGAGCTGTTGCAGTTCTGCCCGCACATGGCATCAACAAATGAAGAAAGTATTAGGCGTTTTGAGAAGGGATTAAACGTTGAGTTGACCACTCCTATGTCTACTCTGGAGAACAGGGAAAGATTTCCTACCTTTGTGGAGTCGGTCAGGAGGATAGATAGGTCTGTGTCAGAGAAGAGATAAACTAAGAATAAGAGAATGTATCCTCAGTTCCAAGGATCCTCATCCAAGGGTGTCAAGAAACCAAGGTTTTCTGTGCCTACACCACCACCTAGATTCAGTACCCAGACGCAGTGGACATCAAATAGGGGTAGAGGGTGAAGCTTACCACTAGAAGGAGCTCGCAGCTCAGCATCTATGTCAGTTACAGGACCATCCAGACCACAACAAGGGAACATAAGTTGTTACATATGTGGAAAGATGGGACATCTGATGAAGGATTGCAGAGCTAGAGAAGTGAGTGTGACTCAACCTCAAAGGTAGAGTCAACAAGGCCCTCAAAGGAGACAGTTTCCAGGAAACGCTAGAGGACGTGGACAAGCATCCCAAGCTGGATCATTGCGACCAAGTCATCGATCACCGAATCAACCACATGTGACGACGAGGTTTTACATGAAGAATCCACCTGATGCACTGATCAACCCTCGGGTTGTGGCAGGTCAGATGGAGTTGTTTAATTCTGATATGTCTACATCTTGCCTCGTATCTGTTTTAATTGACCCAGGTGCTACGCATTGCTTTATCACTCAAAGAGTGATTCTTGAATGTGACATGACTACAAGTCGTATAGTAGATAGTTTGTTGTTAGAAACTCCTTTGATGAGATCTGCTATTTTGCGGGAGGAATGTTCTCCCTGCATCCTCTTCTTTTTTGAACGTCGCATTCAAGTGGATCTTATACCACTTGATATGCAAGGATTCGATGTAATCCTTGGGATGGATACCTTAGAATGGTACAAGGTTGTCTTGGATTGTGAGTCCAAGCAAGCTATATTCGCTGATGAAAGTGACACATGGATCTTTCAAGGAGATAGAAAGATTCTACCAACCTGTTTTGTGTCAGCTATGGTAGTTGAGAAGCTGATGACGCAAGGATGTTATGCATTCTTGGCCCATGTGGTAGATACCACCATGGAGAGTTTTAATCCTATTGAAGTTCCGGTAGTCAGGGAATTTGAAGATGTATTTCCTGAAGAACTTCCAGGTATACGACCGCCCCAGGAGATTGATTTTGAGATTAATCTAGTCCCGGATACGCAACCTATAGCACAAACACCGTATAGGATGGCACCTGTTGAGATGGCAGAACTCAAGAAACAACTATAAGAGTTGCTTGAGAAGGGTTTCATCCAACCGAGTACTTCACCTTGGGCTGCTCCGATCCTCTTTGTTAAAAAGAAGGATGGATCAATGCGATTGTGCATTGATTACAGGCAGTTAAATAAAGTAACGATAAAGAATAAGTATCCTTTACCGAGGATTGATGATCTCTTTGATCAGTTGCGTGGGGCAACTATCTTTTCAAAGATAGATTTGAGGTCGGGATATCATCAGTTGCGTATTAAGGAGGGTGACATACCTAAGTCTACCTTTAGGATAATGTATGGTCACTATGAGTTCACAGTTATGTCGTTTGGACTAACTAATGCACCAACTACATTTATGGAACTCATGAATAGAAAATTCAACCTTTTCATGATCAGTGTGTAGTTGTCTTCATAGATGACATACTGATCTATAGTAGAGATGCTCAACAACATGAGAAGCATCTTCGTCAGCATCTAACTTTGCTAAGAGAGCATGAGTTATATGCTAAGTTTAGCAAGTGTGAGTTCTGGTTACCAGAAGTTTCTTTTCTTGGACACATAATATCGGCTTCAGGTATTCGTATTGACTCGAAAAAGGTAGAATCTGTCATGCAATGGGAACAGCCGAAGACGCCAACGGAGATTCACAGTTTCTTATGGTTGGCAGGCTATTACAGGAGGTTCATTAAGAATTTCATTTCTATAGCTTTACCCTTGACTAAGTTGACTAGGAAAGATGTTCCCTTTGCCTGGAGTGACAGGTGTCAACAATCTTTTCAGTTGTTGAAGGAAAGGTTGACAAGTGCACCTGTGCTTGGGTAACCTGAGAAAGGGAAAGGATATATAGTTTTCTGTGATGCCTCTAAGAATGGACTAGGATGTGTGTTGATGTAGGATAAACAAGTGATTTCTTTTGCTTCTCGACATCTTAAGAAACACGAGGAGAATTATCCGACACACAATTTAGAGCTAGCTGCTGTGGTTCATGCCCTGAAGATCTGGAGACATTATCTTTATGCAAAGACATTCCAGATTTTCACAGATCATAAGAACCTAAAGTATATCTTCTCTCAACATGAGCTTAACATGAGGCAACGCCGCTGGATGGAGTTAATCAAGGACTACGATTGTACAATTGGTTATCATCCAGGGAAGGCCAATGCAGTTGATGATGATTTGAGTAGGAAATCAGCAACACCAGCCCTAGATAAAGCATAGTTGAATTCCTTAGTGTGCTCAAGGAGAGATATGCTTATCTCCTTAAGGCAAGACAATGTATAGTTAAAAGTATCATTGTTATCAGGGTTGTTAGCCGAGATGCATATAAAACCTACCCTAAGGCAACAGATTAAGGAGGCACAACAAGTTGATGCTATAGTTCAACTGATTAGATCGGAGTATGGTAGTGAGAAACGAGATGGTTTCTATGATTCAGATGATCATGTAGCTTGTTATCATGGTAGAATGATAGTGGCTGATGTGGATAACTTGAGGAAGTTAATCCTGGAAGAAGCTCATTCTTCTATGTATGCTATGCATCTAGGAAGCACCAAGATGTATCATAACTTGAAAGATATGTATTGGTGGCCTGGTTTGAAGAAGGATGTTGTTGAGTTTGTTATGTGGTGCCCTGTGTGTCAGTAAGTTAAAGCTGAACACCAGAAGCCTGTAGGAACAATGCAACCTTTACCCATACCACGGTGGAAGTGGGATCATGTAACTATGGATTTTGTGGTTGGTTTACCTAGAATAGCCAAAAGTCATGATTCCATCTGGGTAATAGTTGATAGGTTAACAAAGACAACACATTTCTTACCTGTCAAAACAACCTATTCTGTTGAGAAACTGGCACAGTTATATGTAGATGAAATAGTACGGCCACATGGGGTTCTAGTTACCATTGTTTCTGACAGAGGTCCCCAGTTTACGAGTCATTTTTGGGAGCGACTTCATAAAGCCTTAGGCACACAGTTAAGGTTTAGTAAAACCTTTCATCCTCAGACTGATGGACAATCATAAAGGACTATACAGACATTGGAGGACTTGCTTAGAGCATGTGTTCTTCAGTTTACAGGAAGTTGGGATCTGCATCTAAGTTTGATAGACTTTGCCTACAACAATAGCTATCAACATAGCATTGACATGGCTCCTTATGAAGCTTTGTATGGTAGACATTGTAGATATCCCCTATATTGGTATGAAACTGGTGAATATCAAATTTTAGGTCATGATCTTGTGCAGCAGACCACCAAGAAGATTAAAATAATACAACAATAGTTAAAGACTGCACATGATAGGCAGAAATCATATGTTGATAAGCATCGTAGACCTTTAGAATTCCAAGTTAGAGACAGAGTGTACCTCAAGGTCTCACCTTGGAAAGGAGTTCTTAGATTTGGAAGGAAAGGAAAGTTAGCTCCTAGGTTTATGGGGCCTTATCCAATCATTGAACGAATTGGAAAGGTAGCTTATAAGCTGGAGTTACCACCAGAGCTGCAAAAGTTACACCCAGTGTTCCACATTTCCATGCTTAGGAAATGTCATCGTGATACAGAATCAATTTTGCAACCTATGGAAGTAGAATTGAATGATGATATATCTTATGTTGAAGGACCTGTGACAATCCTTGACAGAAGAATTAAAAAGTTGAAAAACAAAGATAGAAGTCTTGTAAAAGTTCTCTGGAATCACCGTGGAGTTGAAGAAGCTACATGGGAACTAGAGGAAGAAATGAGGAGGAAATACCCTACTCTTTTCTCTTAAAATGTTTTTGAAATGATTTCGGGGACGAAATCCTTGTAAGGGGTGGATAATTTGTAACATCCCTGACCTGGGTTATGTACTAACCCTAGGTCTTTTTCCTAATAAAGTTAATTAATTTCTTGTCCCTATATTTTGAAAAGTAATTAAGGATTTTGAGGAACTTATATTTCAATTTCAGTCCTTTTTGAATAATGTTGAAACATTGTTTTGTTAACTTTGGACTAAAGTGCAAATTACCCAAGTAGAAGGGTTAAATTGCAAATTGCACATGATAAGATGTTCCTCTGATGTTGAGACATCATGAGAATGAATACGATGTGGTGGTATAGATTCCACAAGCTTGAGCACCAAAATATAGCTTGTAGAGCAATCCTTGTGCTTTAAAACCTAGTTTTGGTGTAATGTGCAATTTACCCAAAACCTAGGGTTCAACGTGTAAAATATCACCTATAGAGGGTCTCTCATGTTTCTTGGCATCAAGTAGAGAAAAGAAAATGAGAGGGGCACCTCATTTGTATGATCATGGAAGAGAGAGAATCTTGATATTAAAATCATCAAGATTTAAGCAAATGACTCTTTAATAGACAACTTATTAAGATGTTTGGTTTCTTTTCCTTTAAACCTTGAATAGTGGAGGAGTTTTGCATGAGATTAGAAGGTGGCCACATATCCAAAGAAGTGGAGGAAGTTTTGGTGGAAACAAGATGGAATTAAAAGAGATAACAATCTTTTTCTTTGCCTTGGAAAAATCCATAAATATATAAAGGAATCTTTTCCAACAACACCAAGGATCGTTTCCCTTAGTTCTTTTCTTTATCTTCTTTCTTTGGCCGACCAAGGGAGAGATCTGGACCAGAGGAAGGACGACCAAGCTAGTTTGGTAAGCTTTGATCATCATCTACCTCGAATTCATGGTGGAAACCATAAAACAAGGTTGGACTATTGGTTTTCTTCACACGATTTTCCTTTCTAGCCATCTTGTTCATCCAAAAAGTGAAGAAGGAACCTTGGACAATGGCTGGAGCTCAATCCACCATTAAAGCTGCAGAGCTAGGAGCTCTGGATCAGACCTAAAGGTGGGTTTTATAACTCTAAACCTTAAGCTTTGTTAATGCAACCTCATCTCCATGAAAACTCCTTAGTTCTTCTTCTTCTTCTTTAGATACTCTTGTGTTCTTGTTATAAATTCCATGAAGAACATCCCATGTTCTTGGATGAACAAAGGTAGATGAAGGTGGTGTTAATTTTGATGTTTATCCAAGAAATTTACTTTAGCAAACGGTCTCCAATCCTTGCTCAAATGGTTTCCCAAACCGTTTGATTGTAAACGGTTTCAACCAAACCACATAGAAGCAAACGGTCCACGACCGTTTGGAGACATTGACCAGGCATTGACTATTTGGAGATCTATTGATAATAAATTAACTAATCACCTACCGCTCTCCTCGTGCCCGCAACCTAGCACTCTGGCGACTAGGGTTACGGCGTGTGGGAGTCCCTCTACCCCGAACGGGTCACCTTCTCTTGCAGGTCCAAAGACAGGGTGAGCTTCCTGGTACTCTTTTCATGATGGTGGAGGAACTGACAGAGAGATACACGAGACTACAGCTAACGACGGAGGAGGAAGAGCCGATCAAAGTCAGGGAAGAACGAAACGATGAGGAGGCGGAGCATCTGGGACTGGCGCTGGTCGCGCGCTTCCTGGAGGACAGAGCGCCCAACTTTTGGGTGATGAGACATACCCTCACGCAGGCTTGGGGGCTCTCGCACAAGGTGGTGTTCAAGCAATTGGAGGGCAACGTCTTCATCATTCAATTTTTTGATTGGAATGACAAGCAGAAGGTGATAGATGGGGCGCCATGGAATTTTGACAACAAGTTGCTGATTTTCAAGGAGATTGAGAAGGAAGAGCAGCCAGGGGCGATCATCATCAAGCATACCCCGTTCTGGGATCGGATCTATGGGCTTCCACTAGGGTTCCGGTCGAACTAGGCTATCAGGAAGATTGCAAGCAGACTGGGCGATGTCCTTGACTTGGACGTCGACGATCTCGGGTGGGATACATCGGTGAGAGTCCGGATAAACCTGGACATCACGAAACCTTTGATGAGAGTGATATGCATATCAGGGAACCAGAACAACATCATCACCCTGGATGTGAAATACGAACGGATGATGAACTTCTGCCACACATGCGGGCGGCTAGGTCACGTCGAGCGGGACTGTAACGATCGAATCGAAGGTGAAGAAGGAAACCAACAATGGGGGCCTTGGTTAAAAGCATCCCCGCAGAAGCTGAGGATGACGCTGCATGAAGAGCTACACGGCCATACCCGGGTCGTGAAAAGGATAATTTTCAAGAGCAGGCCGACGCAAGAGGGGTCGTCTACCAAGGGGTCGACCGGCGATAGTGGGACGTGGAACAGCCAGGTCGATGGAGCGGGAGACGGAGATGCACCGATCAAGGAGGGGCACGACGAAGGCAACAGAGAGTGTGACCACTCACAGCAACACCAAGAGGGCAGTGCAGAATCCAACTACAACCTTGACACACTATTTCCAGAAAGGTAGGAAATAACAAGGGCGGATGGAGGTAAGGGCAAAGGAGGAATGGCGGAGTTAGGGCAGACGGAAAGACGGCGGATATCCTTCGGTAGGGACGAGCTTTTGGAGGTGCGACAGTGGGAAATGTCTAGCCCGGGCGTCGAGGCAGATTACAGAAGAACTACCACAGAGTACACGACTGAAACAACCATAAGAGAGGAAGAAACAAGGAAAGAGCCGGAGGCCATATCCAAGCAACAGGAAATAAGCAACATACCCATACAGCAAACGACGCAAAGTCAGATCAAGACGAGGGCACAAAAGAAGATGGAGAGCAGGAAGAAGATAGGGAAGAATGGCAAGGGAGACCCAAAGAAAAACAAGAAGCCACTGTGGGTATATAAGATGAGCACGGCACAACGTCTTGGGATACCAGAACATGAAGTTATTTGGGACACTGTGTCAGGAAAGAGAGGAAGGCAATCCGAATACTGCAACATGGAGCTAGATATGGTCAGCCCCACGGAAGACATAACCAAGAAAGCGAGGAGCAGTGAACCAACAACACACTTTGAAGGGACACCAAGTGTTCAAGTAGCGGAGACTGGCGAAGACCAGCTCCGTGAACAGCTATGAAAATCATGAGCTGGAATTGTCAGGGATTGGGCAACCCTGACACAGTGAACGCCCTCCGATCGTGGTGTTAGAGGGAGAGCCCAAACCTTTTCTTCTTAATGGAGACACTCATAACCAGTGCAGATTTAGAAACAATGAAGAGAAAATGTGGCTTCACACAAGGTATTTGTATTGACAGAGTGGGCAGAGCAGGTGGAATTGGTTTGTGGTGGAAGGACGTTGACCTCAACATTATATCCTATTCGCAACATCACTGTAGTTGTGAGATTGATGATGGAACAGGGGCTGGAAAATGGAGAGTCGTGGGAATCTATGGGTGGGCGGACCAGCAGCTGAAGCATAATACTTGGAACTTGATACGTGATTTAAAAAACACATTTGATCTACCTACTGTGTTCTTCGGTGACTTCAATGAGATTGTATCAAACACAGAAAAAATGGGAGGCCCACCCAAACCTTTTCGCCACATGCAAGATTTCTGAGATGTGATAGATGACTGTGATCTGACGGATCTGGGATACAGTGGAAATATTTTCACGTGGAAAAGGGGAACAACACCTGAAATGCTTGTTCGGGAAAGACTGGACAGAGCCTTGGCATATCCCAACTGGGCGGCGAGATTTCCACAGGCAAGAGTCATCCATCTTCCTATTGTTGAATCTGATCATTCACTGGTTATCAATAACACGGAGTACAAAAGAAGGAAACAAAGAGGAAAGCAGGATAATTTCTTCTTCGAGCCCATGTGGATGGAGGACAAGATGTGCGAACAAATTATCAAGGAATCATGGGATGGTGGAGTATCTATTGATCTGCATGGAAAATGGAAAGGTGCAGCATAAAATTAAAATCCTGGGCAAATGAAAAGTTTGGGAAAATGAAGAGCAGGATAAAAGAATTAGAAGGACAGCTGGGGGAAGCTCAACTTCTACCGCCGGATAGAATCAACCTTGACAGGTGCTCTCGCATGGCAGCAGAAATACAAGAGTGGCACAGGCGTGAAGAAAAGTATTGGCATGCAAGGGCGAGAGTGAATGAAATGAAAGTGGGTGACAGAAACACGGCGTATTTTCATCACAAAGCATCCCAAAGAAAGAAAAGAAACAAGATAGAAGGGCTCCATGACGCTGAGGGACAATGGAAGACGAAGGAAGAAGACATTGAAAAAGTCATCACCACTTATTTCCAGGGGCTGTTCACGACATCTAACCCAACGGGTTGGGAGGAAGCCACTAAAGGGATTGAGAGGAAAATTGGAAGAGCAGATAATGAAGATCTGGAAAGGGATATCACCATGGAAGAAATCCAAGTAGCACTGAAAAGTATGCATCCTAACAAAGCACCCGGGCCTGATGGAATGAAGGCCATGTTCTTTCAAAAATACTGGCACATAGTGGGCATCGACGTTGCAAACTACATAAAGGGATGGTGGAAATCCGAAGGCCGTATAGCTGATGTGAATTCTACTCTGGTGGTTCTCATTCCCAAAGGGAAGACACCAAAGGAGATTGGGGAGTTCCGGCCCATCAGTCTGTGTAATGTCATTTATAAAATTGCAGCAAAAGTCCTAGCCAACCGCCTACGCCCTTTGATGGATAAAATCACTTCTGAGCAGCAAAGTGCCTTTATATCGGGAAGGCTTATCACAGACAATGTGCTCGTTGCCTACAATCTTTTCCACACTATGAAAGGCGAGAAGAGGAAAAAGAAGGGTCATATAGCACTGAAGCTAGACATGTCAAAAGCATATGACAGAGTAGAATGGAGATTCATAAATTTGATACAGGAGAAGTTAGGTTTTGGAGAGCTCTGGAGGAGAAAAGTCATGAACTGTATGTCGTCAGTGTCTCATTCCTTTGCTATTAATGGGGAACGTACCAGGAAAACTCAACCTTCCAGAGGACTGCGCCAGGGTGACCCTCTCTCCCCTTACCTTTTTATTTTATGTGCTGAAGCTTTCTCTTCCTCGCTAAATGTAGCTTCACAACAGAATGACATTCATGGAGTACGAGTCAGCCGTTATGGGCCTCATATTTCTCACCTTTTCTTTGCAGATGACTCCATCCTTTTTGCGAGGGCGAGCAAAGAAGAATGCCTGAAATTAGATGTGATCATCAGCCAGTACGAACAGGCATCTGGACAAAAAATCAATCTATCTAAAACTGAGGTGGCCTTCAGCAAAGGAGTCAGCAGAGAGAGGAAGGACGAGATATGCCAAGTTCTTCAAGTCAAAGAGGTGGAGAGGCACGGGAAATATTTAGGCCTACCAGCAGCAGTGGGAAGATCCAAAAAGCAAGCCTTCTCATACATTCAGGAAAGGGTATGGAACAAACTGCAAGGTAGGAAGGAAAAGCTGCTATCCAAAGTGGGAAAGGAGGTCCTAATCAAGGCAGTGGCCCAAGCGATTCCATCATACATGATGACTATTTTCCAGTTACCAGTGTATCTTCTTGACGCCATCAATAGTTCCATTGCCAGATTCTGGTGGGGAGCAAAAGATAGTGAAAGGAAAATAGCCTGGGTCAGTTGGGAGAAACTCTGCACACCAAAAAACCAAGGAGGCATGGGCTTTTGAGACATTAGTGCATTCAATCAAGCTCTTCTTGCCAAACAAGTATGGTGCCTATTTCACAGGAGTGAGACATTGGCCTACAAAGTCCTAAAGGTCAAGTACTTCCCATCATGCAATGTCCTCGAGGCCAGAAGGGGTCACAATCCAAGTTTTACGTGGAGAAGTATATGGAATTCCAAGAGCATAGTGCTAGAAGGCATGCAATGGAGAGTGGGAGACGGCAAAGACATAAATATATGGATAGATAGCTGGATACCAAATCTAAATGGCAGCATAGAAGTGAGATTGGGCATATTATCACCGACAATACAATAGGTCCACCAACTAATTGATCAAGAAACAAGGCAGTGGAACTGCGGGCTGATTAGTGAGCTTCTAACACAAGACATGGCTGCTATGGTGTTAGCAATTCCACTAGGAGTCTCAACGAGGGCAGACGGGATCTTTTGGAAACTAAGCAAGAGTGGGGAATACACGGTGAGATCAGCATATTGGTTGGCAACTCAACAACCGTGCAGCACTGAGCAACCGGCCAACCAGGTGGACAAGGAGTTGTGGCGGGCGATTTGGAAGACGGGCCTAAATCCCAAAGCGGCTCACTTCCTATGGCGTTGCGTCGTCGGCTCTTTGGCCATTGTTGGAAGGCTGTTTGATAGATACTGCCATCAAGATGGAATATGTAATATCTGCCGGAGGGAAAAGGAAGATATAGGTCACATGCTTTTCAAGTGTGACGAGGCATGGGAGCTATGGAAGGAATACTCGATGGAAATGAAACGTCGTATAGAAGATATGGGCACAAAACCAGTTAAGGCAGCTATCATGGCTGTGGTATGGCCGGTCCAAGGAAGGACATATGACGACATGGTTGCTGCTCTTTGGGCTATCTGGAGTAGAAGAAACGGCATAACCTTTGGGAACAAGGTGCGCCAACCACTTCTTATGAAGAATTCATTAGTGCTGCTAGTTAGATCACAACCGACGCCGAGCAGCGGGCTGACCTTCCCACCAGCGGCGGCAGCAGGCGTGCACTGGTGCAGGCCACCGGAGGGAGTTGTCAAGCTGAACTGTGATGCTGTGGTAAACATACAAGGAGCAGACGACCTCGGGATGGTTTGGAGGACAGCTGATGGAGAAGCAACAAGATTAGAAGGAAAGAAACAGCCGACACTCAAGGACCCAAAACTCGCTGAAGCACTTGCTATTAGAGAAGGACTCCTCATTTCCAAAGACATGAATCTCACTCATGAAATGCTGGAATCAGACGCTGAAGCTGTGATCAAGCTCATTGAGACTGGGACTAGAAGAGTGGACCTGTAACGACCCCGCCTCCTGGTAACCCCCAATTAAGGGAGACTGAAAGGTCGGTGTCGTTATCCAATTAACAGGATCAAAGGTTTGACAAATAATCAGTAATAATTAATAAACTTTACCAACTAAATTGAAAACTGGTATAAAATAAAACTTTTCTTACCTTGGAAAAAAAACTGGGATTTCTAAACTTCTATCCATGAAGACACTAATCTAACTAATCCTTCTGTGCACATTACTTCTCATTCATTTACACATGTGCCACTTTACTGTTTGTTCTTTTCATTTGTACCTAAAACGCCGACAAACAAAACGTCGGTCAGCACTAAGCTGGTATGTAGGGGAAACAATAATCATGCAACTACAATAACAAAGTAATCAACCAATTATCATTTAACAATCAAGTTTACGAATTAAACCATACTACTCAATCCTTTCCTATCCCCTATTTTTGTGTTGTCCCTGCAGCGGACTGAGTTACTACCTCTCTCTAGGTAGATCCTTGTTAGACCCCGCATGATCCTACCTAACAGGTAGATCAATATCTAGGGTTGAGTCACACGACACTACCCATAGGTAGCCCAATCTCTAACTCAATGTGACTTGATGGACGTACCCCATTGGTAGCCATTTACTAAGTCATTTAGTGACCTGATGGACCTACCCCATTGGTAGCCATTTACTAGGTCAACCCATTAAGCTACAGAGGGGACTAGGATCTGAGCTAGTAGGCACATATCTTATGTGATAATCATATTCACATTATACCTTGCATGAATTAAATACATCCAACAGTTTAATTCAAGTCACGATGGAAACATCGACAAAATCCCGGAAAACTAATTCGGGTAGTCATAAGCGTAACCACATACCTGATCTGATGATTTCAGAAGCATTAAGAAAATCCAACAAAGCATGCAATCCAAGTAATTCAACAATCACATAATTCCTGAAAAGAATATGTACTCTATTTATTACACACTTTATCAAGAACCTACTTTATTAACTTGGATTCACTTTCTAGGGTTTCTGTATCCATTTTAGGGTTTCGTTTTACAATTAGGGTTTCCCTTCATCTTTTATCATGTTAAACCCTAATTTTATGCCATTACTCATAAACCCTAATTATCTCGTCTATTCTTCAACATTAAGGTTATCTTAACAACATATAACCCTATTTTCATATCACAGGCACATTAATCATCAATTAAGCTTCTTTTTCATTAAAGCTACTATTTTTATCCCTTTAATCCATGACAAGATCATTATACGCATTTATCATCAATTCATAGTTCATTATGATCCAAATCACATATGAACTCGATTTTCCATTAATTCCATCTTTTATTCATCACAAAACCCTAATTACTACATTTAGGGCCTTTATCCACAAATTAAGAACATAATGCTCGAATTAGCTTAGATTAAGCATATCCCAACTTTAATCATGAAATCAATCAATTAAAGCCATTAATAGTTGATTTAGTCAACATTAGGGTTTCAAGGCCCATTAAAGCCTATTTATGCACATAAACTCTAAACTGAACTAATTACATGCAAATTCATCCTTTTTGTTCCTAATGTGCCCTTTCATCATTAACAGGTTAATACCAACTCTAATCATCGATTAAACCCCTATAAACACATTAATCATATCAAAATAGGGTTCTTTAAACATTATTACATCTAAAGCTAATAACTTCCATTATTTTTCAAATTGCAAAAGGAATCAGACTTCAAGCATATTTTTATTGGATTCCTCTCATTTTTCTGAGAAAAATGGATATATTATACTTATCAATCCAAGATTCCATTAATTAGTTATGATTTTTGTAATATTTCACTTACTCGGACCAATCGGAGAGCGCCACGTCGCCTCCTTGCCATGCAACGTTGCCTTGCTATTTTGAAAACATTTCAAAATTACTACTCTGCCCTTGGTTAAGTTTTCAAGTTGTTCAGCCCGCAGAGGGCATAAACGTCCAACGACTCCTCCTTCTTCATCACGCTCGCGATCCCTAGGGTAGCCGCCGGTGCAGCTACACGGGGGAGCTCTCCTCCTCCCTCCTTGGACTCCAAGATGTCGGTGATGGCCCCGAGGCGTCTGCCTCCCTCCGTCGTAGCTACAGGGAGTCACAGCCAGGGCCGTGGTGGCCGGGATCAAGCACATCTCTCAACAACCTCACAGCAGTCCTAAGGTCCTTCCATAGTGGCTGCATGCAGCTATGAGGAGGGGGATGACCACCGAGCGTCGTCCGTTGTCGTGGGATAAACATGGCCCTATTGTAGCCTTCCCCACGGCCCCTCAGATCCAGGGATAGGGTTAAACCCTCAACCAAAAGAGTTAGTACAGAAAGAAGAAGAAGAAGGGATTGTGTTGCATGGAGTTTCTTTGGATCTCGACCAGGCCTTACCCCCTTTATATAGGGTGAGTAACGAACTCCTAAAGCGTGTATCTATAAGGACTCAAGTCCTTTCCCAAAAAGGAAACTTATTCTTCTTAGATAAAAGCAACCTTCTCTCTCCTTATCATCCCTTTGATATCCCTTTTCTTTAATCTTCTTTATTCATTAGATATTAGGAATTCAAGAATCCCCTTTCTCTTTCTCTTTATTCTTGGATTTTAACTTATTAGCCACGAAATTATAGTTTCCTTTAGTAGGAAATACTTTCTTCTTAATAAAACCACATAATCTATGAATTATGTATTCGCCTTATATTCTTATTTTATATTTATGGTATTTTCTCTTTCTTCTCCTTTATTGGGGCTCCTTGGCACCCAAGAAACTTTAAAAATTCGAAATTCCTTTTAAAGGAATACTCATCATCCTTAAATGCATCAATATGCATTATTCTCATTATCTTGCTTATTTCTTTTTAAAACAATTCCTTTTTGAGGATCTCTCTCTTATTTCTCTTTTATTTTCCTCATTAGTATTCCTTTTATCATCAGGAATCCTTGGGATACGAAATCCCACTAAGGATTACCCAATTATACCTCTTTTCACATATTTTCCTTATTTCATCAATGTTTTCAATTTCTTTATTAACAAGGAAATAATTAATTGATATTTTCTTTTCTTATTGCCTTTTCTTTGCAACTTTGGACTCCTTGGTACCCAAGGAATCTAAGAGGCACGAAATCCTCTTTGGATTTGCCTTCTAGAGGTTTCCACACCTTTCTTATCTCAAATACTCAGTTATTCATTAATTAATTGAATATCCTTGTTATTGGGCCCAATAGCCAATAAAGCCCACAAATCAGACAACAAGGCTATAGTAAATGAAATCCATGCATTCATCCATTATTTGTTCATTTATCTTTATTATGAGAAATTAAATTTCTCAACAAATGAACCCAAAATTTGGGGTTGTAACATCCTTCCCCTCTTATGAGAATTTTGCCCTCAAAATTCCATCAAGCAAGCAAACAAATAGGATAAGCCCCTCATAAGTCCATCATGACTCCCATGTGGCTTCACCCTTTCCATGGTGTTTTCCAAAAACATTCATTACCTCATATTCTTCCATCTGAGTTCTTTCTTACCTTGGTATATCGTACCCTCATAGGTGACTCAGGATAATTCAGCCTCCCAAAAGCTGAATAGGTTCAGGGCTCAACACATGGCTTGGGCACCTCACATAGTGCTCTAGATCGGACTCATGGAACACATTACACATCATTTTATCTTGTGGGGCAAATCTAACCACAATCATATCCACCCATCCATCTCAAATGGACCCATTTATCGGGGACTCAGCTTTATTAGCTGTAGCTTAGAGGGGTCGGATTTCCAAAGCACATATTCTCCCACAGTGAACTGCATGTCAGTCCGCTTTGCATCAGCTCGTGACGCATGTCACCCTTGGGCTCTCTCTCTCAGCCATTGCACGATCAAGCGACTTCATCTGCACCCAATGTGGTTCTTTTATGACCTTCACGAGGCCTCCTTCACCAACATCATCTTAATGAAGCGGTGACCGACACAACCTCCTTCTTACATCCCGATACATGCTATGGTGGTTAACTTCACATCTTAAGAACTGTCTCTATGTATCACCCTAAATGAGCACACATGCTCTCATCAGACCCTCTAGTCCGGATCATACTGTCCATTAGTATGGGGTGATAAACTGTACAAACACTGAGCTCTTCATGTATCTACTTCTACCTCATGGAAGTGAACCTTTAGGTCCCATCAAGAACCTTGTAATTCGCATCATAGTGTAGTTGAACTATCTCTTTTCACATGTAGTTCAACCCAATCTGTCCCCTGATAGAACTCTTCCTTTCTCATGTCATCTAGGTAAGGCGATCTACCATAACCCATATTGTATCTTGACCTTCTTAGTCCAGGAGAAACTCACAACCTTCATAATGATGAACTCCCATTCCCTCTCAGGAAATCTTTATACTTCATATCCATGCACTGGGTAAATGGTGTTCGTCCTTCACCTCCTGGCTCACATGGCCACATGCTACATGCAACTTGGTCTTAAGCATCCAGAATTCTACCATCACTTACTATCTTTGTAGTACCTCTTGTATCATTATGATTCCTCAAGCTTGATACCTTGGAAACCCTAAATCACTCTCAAAAGGGTTTTATTACCTTTCTATCCAAAGAAGTGTATCTGAGGTTCTATCACCATCCTTTCACTACACCAAGGACTAAACTGGCTAACCAAACAACCATTAACTTGTTCAACATATCTTATTATATCCGAGTGTTAGCCAAAACACATCTTCTTTCCAAACGTAGGGTTAGCCTAACAACTCCCTTCTAGCCAAACTAGGCAACACTATCTCCACCAGAGCATCCATTACCACTTCACATCCTTCAGTATTAAGTAACATTGAAGACATACTCTTCCATGTATTCTACTTATCATCTCATCTCAAACTCTAAGTTTGTCTTCATCAAGAAACTCTAAGCTCATACTCACTGTGATCGAACTCGACCTTGGTTAATCTACAAATTCCACATAGTTCCTGATAAAACATCCTCATAAGCTGGCTACACTACCTCTCATAGTGTTTGTGAACCATCCATGTATCATTCCTTCCACATCTCTATCCTTATTCCTTATAGCAACGTTCCAACTCACAACATCCTTGTCCTTGGTGTGTGGCATGCATACTGTCCTATCTCTCACTCTCATAACAAGAAGAAATAAGCATTTGGAGGCCATCCAAATACAGAGTTCTTCCTATTCCAAGAGTAGGGATGGTACAGCCCACCTCGCCAGTACACCTTCAAATCTCCGTTGAAACGTGCAACTCATGTCACTATATCACAATCATCATTATATCAAAGTTACTTCCATGGAAAACTGGCCTCGAACTTACTTGGTCTGAGCACATTCCTGGGTCATCTCCTCTAGGTCTATAGGGAGCTGACACTTTTGGGGTCATCCCTCTTCCCATATGCACCAGAGAGTGCCCTACTCATTTGCCCTTTGGGTCACATGAGTTCATGAAGGTGATCAATCTCCCAACCCATGGCCCTCAGACAATGATAGTTGTTACCTCCTGACCCTATGGTCATGTGAAACTTGGGAAGTAGGCAACTCCTTATTCCATTGGTCTTATCCCTACCTGACCCTAGGATAGACTTAGGATTATATAATAGTACATGTTCAACTTAGAACCTTACCCAAGTCTTCATCATCTCTCTTTCTGCATTCATGACTGTCTTCCATCCCTTCATAGGGGTCATGGCAACCTGCCTACCTTGGTCAAGCCCCATACCGGTTACCTCCATGGTAACACGTCCATATGCACTTTAGAGATGGCTATCTATGGGTCTATAGGTTCATTATGATACCATGTACTCTTCACTTAGCTTCTCAAGATCCTATGAGACCTCCTTAGGTCACCCTAGAACCCACCAAACTGGTATACACCCTACAAAAGGGTCCCTCTCCCAGGATGGGAGGAACTACAACTCTTGGCGACGAGGTCACAACCGTCCTTAGGGTTTACCTCCACATGAGCATGCTTAATCCAGCAACTACTAAGGCACAAGCGTACCTACTAAACCATGCTAGGTCACCCTAATTCTCTTCCTCAACATTAGACCAACTTCATGGTGAGGGGTTCCTTAAACATTCCCTTAGCTTAAGGGGTTTCCTTTACCTCCACTCCTTAAGAGTACCATGCTCGAACTATGGAGACTCAAATCTCACCCTGAGCATTGGATACACCGCTTCCCCTCTTAGGCCTAGGAACCCCATGTTCACTTTTGGATATCCAACTGCATGTTCAAACTCTTAACCATGAATCAAGCATGTTCAAGATATGTCATGTACTTCCCTGATCCTTCTACTCGAGCAACACCTCAGGGTAGAGTCCTCTTCCAGGACAACCAACTAGGTATAAAGCTTCACAACTGGTTACTTAAACCTCCTCAGGGTCTAAAGCACTCTTTATCTCATCCAGTAGGTACTCACTTAAACCATAGGTACCAGAAGTGTCATCCTCCCTCTAAGGTTTGGTTCCTCTAAAGGCAACCAAGACATCATCAGCCTTCTGGGGTCAAACATAAGGCAACCACTATCATCCACTTAGGTCGCATCATCCTCTACAATCCACTGTTCCTTATGTCTTGGAACCTAAGCTTCCAACCTTCTTATTGGAGTCCAGCTTTTTCTCTCTAGAGATAACTCTACATCCAGCCTTACTACCAGATGCCCTTTCTCCATGAAGGATCAAGCTTTACTAGCATATCTCCACATGGGTGAGGCCTATGCTCGAACTTAGGTTTGCTCAAGATCATCCATAGCCCTTCCATAAGCCATCCATCTTGATCTCTTAACCAGGTTGTCATCCAACTATACCCCACTTGCCTAAGCCCATAGGGTAACTATAGGTTCTCCCCTAACCTCATCCACGAAGGAGCTATCCTTCGCTATGGCATGCATGACCCTGTCCAGGGTTGGGTCGCCAAAGGTACTAGGTCATCTACCCTCTTATGGCATTCCAAAGGCATGTCCAACCAAACACTCGGTCAACCATGCCACCTAACTCACCATGTCATCTCTCCCTCTAACCTTCACTTAGGGTTAGGGTTAACATCATCCTCAAAGGATGTGCTAGGTTTCTACTTTTATTGGAGGTCTCTACCTCCAAGACTAACTCTCTCCACTCATCCTCCTGCCAAGGAGGTCTATCCTCAAGTCTCCCCTGAGGACAATGACAGCTCGTGTCATACGACCTAAGCATGTATCTAGTCCTTTACGCTTACTCTATTAATCTTATGTCCATGACATCTTATTTACATGCTTTCTATTAATTGGGTGGAGGATTCCTTAATCCTTATCAACCTTACCCATACCTCAAGAGGGTGAGGAGAAGAGAGAAAACCCTAATCCTTAAGGTCCTTAATAGAATTTGAGTTGAGAAGGGATGAACAAGATGAGAGAGTCCTAAAGGTATCTTATTTTGAGTCATACCCTAAGACATCGGCCAGGCAGTCACACAATCCGGGAGTCCTCGTATTCCGACTAGCGGTGCGGAGGAAAATATTGCCAGCCCCCGAACGTGATCCTTTTCGAGACACCTCAGTCTTTCGGACAATCCTCTAATAACTCCCTTGGTTTCTATAGAATTTGTAAAATTTAATAATTATTAAAGATTAATTGAGGAACCTATGCTCTGATACCAATTGTAACGACCCCGCCTCCCGGTAACCCCCAATTAAGGGAGACCGAAAGGTCGGTGCCGTTATCCAATTAACAGGATCAAAGGTTCGACAAATAATCAGCAGTAATAATTAATAAACTTTACCAACTAAACTAAAAACTGGTATAAAATAAAACTTTTCTTACCTTGGAAAAAAAACTGGGATTTCTAAACTTCTATCCATGAAGACACTAATCTAACTAATCCTCCTGTGCACGTTATTTCTCATTCATTTACACATGTGCCACTTTACTGTTTGTTCTTTTCATTTGTACCTAAAATGCCGACAAACAAAACGTTAGTCAGCACTAAGCTGGTATGTGGGGGAAACAATAATCATGCAACTGCAATAACAAAGTAATCAACCAATTATCATTTAACAATCAAGTTTACGATTTAAACCATACTACTCAATCCTTTCCTATCCCCTATTTCTGTGTTGTCCCTGCAGCGGACTGAGTTACTACCTCTCTCTAGGTAGATCCTTGTTAGACCCTACATGATCCTACCTAATAGGTAGATCAATATCTAGGGTTGAGTCACACGACACTACCCATAGGTAGCCCAATCTCTAACTCAATGTGACTTGATGGACCTACCCCATTGGTAGCCATTTACTAAGTCATTTAGTGACCTGATGGACCTACCCCAGTGGTAGCCATTTACTAGGTCAACCCATTAAGCTACAGAGGGGACTAGGATCTGAGCTAGTAGGCACATATCTTATGTGATAATCATATTCACATTATACCTTGCATGAATTAAATACATCCAACAGTTTAATTCAAGCCACGATGGAAACATCAACAAAATCCCGAAAAACTAATTCGAGTAGTCATAAGCGTAACCACATACCTGATCTGATGATTTCAGAAGCATTAAGAAAATCCAACCAAGCATGCAATCCAAGTAATTCAACAATCACATAATTCTTGAAAAGAATATGTACTCTATTTATTACACACTTTATCAAGAACCTACTTTATTAACTTGGATTCACTTTCTAGGGTTTCTGTATCCATTTTAGGGTTTCATTTTACAATTAGGGTTTCCCTTCATCTTTTATCATATTAAACCCTAATTTTATGCCATTACTCATAAACCCTAATTATCTCGTCTATTCTTCAACATTAAGGTTATCTTAACAACATATAACCCTATTTTCATATCACAGGCACATTAATCATCAATTAAGCTTCTTTTTCTTTAAAGCTACTATTTTTATCCCTTTAATCCATGACAAGATCATTATACACATTTATTATCAATTCATAGTTCATTATGATCCAAATCACATATGAACTCGATTTTCCATTAATTCCATCTTTTATTCATCAGAAAACCCTAATTACTACATTTAGGGCCTTTATCCACAAATTAAGAACTTAATGCTCGAATTAGCTTAGATTAAGCATATCCCAACTTTAATCATGAAATCAATCAATTAAAGCCATTAATAGTCGATTTAGTCAACATTAGGGTTTCAAGGCCCATTAAAGCCTATTTATGCACATAAACTCTAAACTGAACTAATTACATGCAAATTCATCCTTTTTGTTCCTAATGTGCCCTTTCATCATTAACAGGTTAATACCAACTCTAATCATCGATTAAACCCCTATAAACACATTAATCATATCAAAATAGGGTTCTTTAAACATTATTACATCTAAAGCTAATAACTTCCATTATTTTTCGAATTGCAAAAGGAATCAGACTTCAATCATATTTTTATTGGATTCCTGGGATCCATTCTTGAGGACATAGCTCATCTTAGAATTTTTTTAATAGAATTTCCTTTGTTTTCTGTCGTAGACTGGCTAATGGGTTAGCCCGGATGGCTGCTAGTAGTAGTTTTTCTTACATTAATAGTAGCTCGTTGCCTCCTGTTGTAATGAACTGCATTAAAGCAGATTTGTATATCTAATACATAAGATCGTTTAACCTCAAAAAAAAAATTAACTAATCACCTACCAAAAATTATCAATTTACTCCAAGTGGTTCACTAATTAAAGGTCCATCAACCCTCTAAACCCTAATCGGGTTAATTGTTGTTTTTGATAATTGATTAATGTTGAAGTTTGAGTTGAGTGACCCAAATGGTTTCAAAACCATTTGGGGATCACCCAAACAGTCTCAAGACCATTTGGTGATCACTCAAGACCGTTTGGTGACCTAGGGTTAAGAATGGTTGACCAATTGAAGATCCAATGATCCTAAGTTGATATACAATTAATTGATGATTTGGTGATCAACCTAATGAACCAAACCCTAATTGGTTGACTTGGTTTTTGGTGTTGACTTGGGAAAATGGTCTCAAGACCGTTTGGAGGTCATACAAACAATCCCAAGACCATTTGGGGTCCGGTCATGACCAATTGGAAGAAGGTTCAATAGTTTCAAATCAATTAGACTCACATTGATTAATGTTGAAGGGTCATCGATTTTAAACCCTAATCCAATTGATTCAAGCCCTAATTGATGACCAATTGAGGGTCAATTGAGAGTCAAATCAGTTGAAGGTTGACCTAATTAACTCCATTGAATTATGGTGATAATTCCAATTGATGATTGGTTACATGTACTTAATCGTTGAGTGGTTCAACATTGAAAACCCTAAGTCAATTGAAGTGCTGAGAATATACTTGGTCCTTGTAGTTTTGATGGGGTTTGGACCAAATGTTCTCAAGACCATTTGGGAACAAATGATCCCAAACCATTTAGGGTCATGCGGTTTCAAGGTCGGTTGTGTCCATGTGGTTTCAAAGTCAAACTTGACCAAAATGTCTTCACCATCAAACAGTTTCAAAGTCAAACTTGGCAAAAGGTCTCAACCTCCTACTTTAGCAAATGGTTTTGGATGTCTACTTTATCAAATGGTCTCAAGGGCAGACCAAGACCACATGAAGGTCCAAATGGTCTAAGACCGTTTGGAGGTTTAGTGTGCAAGACCGTTTGAGGTCTAAGTAGGTCAAGATCATTTGATGTCTTAATGGTCAAGATGGCTTGGTGATTGATTAACCTAAACCTCATAGATACTTAAAGTGATTAAAGGACCAAGTGATTAGCTGATTAGTGCATGTTATAATCAATGGTGATTATAATAAGGTATCCTTGATGGGATAGAGTGATTAGTACTCTTTAAATGAGTAAGCTTTAATGATCACAATAGTAATGGCATATCCCATGATGTAAAATCAAGGGTGATGAAAGCATCAACTTATATAAGGGATGAGAGAGAAAAGACTTCTTATATGAATGTTAATCAATTAATGGACTCTCAATATGAATGAATGCCTAATTAGGGTATGATCCATGTTAGTGAGATCATGAAACCCTAATTATGATGGTTAATGAATCCTAATCCTAATTTGAGGGTAATAATGGAAGTATCCCTAATGCATGATGATGATGTAATCCTAATTCATAATGATGACATAGTTAACCTTAACTAAGGGTACTTTGTTGATCACTCTTACTTGGGGTGAATAATAAACCCTAATGGAGGGATATTAATAATAACTCTAATCAAGGATGATTCAATATGAATAATAAACCCTAACCCAGGGTGATGTGATGTGAATAGTAAATTATAATTCAGAGTATGTTAAATAAGAACCCTAATCTGGAGTGATGTGATATGTGAATTCTAATCTAGAATGATATAACATGAATAGTAAACCCTATTTCCAATTAAGGTGAATAACAGTGTGAAACCCTAATTTTGGGTTATGATTTTAAGCATAAAGCTCTATGATTAGATAAGGAAATGGGGAATCACTATTCCTATTCAAGCTAAGGGGTTGGTTAACCCTATATGAATTGAAAAGGGAAATCCTAACCCTAGTAAGGGCATTGTGGTGCAACTCTTGAAATATGATGCTATCATTATTGTACATTGTGCTAATATAGAAATAATGTGTCTGTTATCATTTGTATTAGTCACGCAAGTTTTTATGAAATAGTGAGCATAGCCAGGTAAGAGCTATGATGCCATATTTATTGAAAGCACTTTATAAGCTTGAAAGCAATGATATGCTATGTTTCCTATTGAAAGGTAACAAATGAGATTGATAGGCTGTATGAGCCATATGAAGTATCTGCATTACTACTGTCATGTTTATACTGTCAAAATGACTTGATGGAAATATGTTACTTGGTAATAAGTGTTTTGATGATTTAAGGGTTTGAACACCCATATTCTTGAATCATAAGGATGAGATGGTTAGGGATTGAGATCCCAATGTGGACAAGATGTGAAATGAACTTGATACAAATAGTACTCTTTCTTTATAGCAATTGTTTTAATGGTTTATGTTTAAAAACATGCCTGATGCTAAAAGAATGTTGTAATGTACTTATATAATCAAGTATAATGATATCATGTAGAGCCCTGACCATAGATCCATCATCGTCAAACGCTAGATGATGGCAAAATAGGTTTTCCTAAGGGAACTCCTGGAGAGCATACTTTTGAATATGTGGGGGTTATGGATGCGAATATCCTTACATCCTAATGGAGGAATTGATGTGAGATAAACCTTAAATCTCTAAATCCTTCATTATATGTATATGCTGGAATGATGTATCACTAATCTCCCAATGATGTTGTTAATGCCACATCGATGAGAGATAAATAAGAAATCCCTCGATTGCGAACAGAGTACATCATGCCACTGTAACTCTAATAGAGATGTTGCCAGAATACCCTGGAAAGCTATTATGGCAGAGACAGGAGATGTCCTGCATGTTGTTCCTCACACTGACTGAGGATGATGAGGTCATAGGAATCTAGCTCTTATGATGACCTATGTATGGTACCAATTGTGATTTCGTAATGGTCGGTTGGAGTATGAGCGGTATACCTCATCTCCTCAGGGCATAAGTATGTTTGTAAAATGTAATCAGTCGTGTAGCATAATTTCTTAGGTTGAACTATGAGAAACAATGATTGATGATACATTGTTTATAATGTCCTAGTTGGATAATTAGTATACATGTTATTCATATTCCTGATTGATTAAATGACTTGTTACCCAATCAAGTTATAATTGAAATGATTGTTTAAAGAATACTACTCTATTTAGCTTATTTGATGATTTACCTGATGTTGAACATTTATAACCTTACTGCTCAATGATATTCTTTTATTTGCAATAACAATGCTTCTGGCAGAGAGTTATAACTCTCGCTGGGACATTTTTTTTCAATTGTCTCACCCCCGTGGGATTCAAATTTTTAGGTAGACATCGAGGAAGGAGAAACCTTTCAGTGGGTGAGCAGCAACAACATCAGGGACAACAATGATCCTCAGGTGAAGACACTATCTGCCAAGTCTTATACATAGAAAGTCCTATGTGTCGTCTCTGTACTCTCAGGTCCTAGGAGTCAATAGATAGTTGATATAAATCTGAGATTTTTGGCGTAATGCCTCGAGATTTTGTATACTGCTCATGTACAGCTTAACAGGACAGTCAATGTTATGACTCTCGAGATGAGATGTACTGATGAATCAGCTTGTAAATAACTTATTTTGTTTCTTTATGAAAAAGTTTCACAATTGTGGTTCTCTTTACAAAAAGTTTTAAAATTTTGTGATTTTTAGTAATTCCGCTGCTAAGTAATCGCTTCTGCATTCGTTAATAAGGTTTTATCCGAGACGTGTCCCACACTTATGGTGGGTCTGTCTGATACAATATTCTCTAACAAGTATCTATGTATTTGGTTTGATATTATATATCATGACTAGTGAGATTCTTTCATCAACCAACACAGACTCTTGTCTGATGTGTTATTGTTGTCTGTCAACTTTCCATAATAACATCCGACTAGGGACATATCAAGAATGTATATACTCTTATCATATGTATGATCTCATTGTTTAGGTCATCAACTCGAAGACATACATCCTTGAGTAATATCATTCTTTATACATTTATTATGTTACATCAATATCTCATAACTGAATAAAAAAGAATAAATTGGAAGATTGCCTTTATTATTAATCAAATCATTAACAAATTATGCCACTACAATCATCATATGATTGGCTCTCTGGGCATACATACCAACAATATTCAAATCACTAGGACCTAAGTGCAAGAGCTTATGTCGACTAATATGGACTGGTTGATTAGGGTCAAATATGGTGATATGTATGATTGAGTATGTAGTAGGAAAAGATCATGGAACTAGTGTATTCATTCAATATATTACATAGATATTTCATAATGACTAGCTAATTACCTCTATAATAAAATTATGAATATGGTGAGATCTTATGGCTGAATGTCTGGTTCTATGTGAATATATATCCTGAATTGTTTCATGTTTATTAAATTGTTTCATATGTTCTTACAAACACTTATATGTAATGAGTATAGTGTTTAAAATAATCAACGTGGCATTTCTCATTGACTAGAAGTGTAGATAGAGAGAAACAATTATATCTTATTATTTCTCTACTACATTTAAGTATTTTTCTAGTACCAAAAATGACTTGATTTTGGATCCTTTCAATGTTGGGCCCGTTTCTATTTCTTTGCTTGTAATTTTGACTTATGAATTACCTTTATTGTGTGATTTTTTTCCTTGTTCTTTCTTTTACAATAAACATTGGGAATTGTTGTCTATTGTCCCAGGAATACTGACTTTGTATTATTATGACCCATTATATAGAAATCTATTAATTAGGGGACACCAAATGAATTTCCCAATTGTAGAGTAGCTATAAATTTTTATCGATCAACATATTGATTGATATTTGAATCATTATATAACTACTTAATCATTCAACTAAATATACTACTATTACTTATAGGGCTATAAAAGCTAAGCATGAGGGTGGAGGAGTTTTAGATAAACACAAGGAATCATTATCATAGATTAATGTTAAGGTAGTTTTATGACTTCAAATCTAATATCCACTCTACTTATTTTTATTTATTAATGTCTCACATAATTTCCAATATGTAGAGCCCTACACAAGATAATAGTTGGGCGTGCATATACTATTTGATGAAGTATATACATGCCATTGGAAAAACAACATCATGTGACATCCAGAACATATAGTAGGTAATATAGACTTTGCTCACAAGAATACACTCTAATTTGAATTATAATTGTACACTATATATTATTGTGATAATCATTCTTTTTGTAGGTATTAAGACCCATATTACTTATACACGAGACACTCTAGATGGTGTATGAGAAGAGTTGGTGGTGAATGCATACTCATCATAATTTCATTCCAATTTCTAGATTAGTTTTTCTATATTTGATTAGTGATTGTTTGTTTATTTTTCTTAGTTTCATTATCTTTCTTTTGTTCTTAAAACATAAGGATTTGAAAAATTTTCTCACTCTTATGTAGGCAAAAAGAACAAACTAGATTAATGCCAGCTGATCTTCAAACTACTTTATATTAACTTGTCTAGTGTTTAGAATCTTAAAGGTAAAATTTAGAATTGAGTGTGATAACATCCAATTTTGTTGGATGTTACATGTCAATTTTACCCTTCATTGCCCTTAGTAATCTAGGGTTTGATATGATAAATCTTACTTTTACTTTCATTGTATAGATATTCCGTTTTTGTTTATAATTTGATATCTTTTTGTGGGAAACTAACAAGTGTTAAAGAACACTACACTTCCTTCAGTTGTTAGGACTCAACAACCAATTATCTCTTGGTTGATAACCGAACACTGATGCACAACATAGGGAATCCATTAGTTTGTCTACCAATAGAAGAACCTAAAGCTATCGCTCCAACGAATAAAAATAGACTTAGATTCCATTGGTAGTCATAGACCAATGAAAACCATACATTGCTCAACCACAAATACTTTCTAGAAGCACACTAATAGAACACCAGACAAGTGTGATGCTCAAACTATAGTCACACACGGATACTTGGTTTGCCAATGTCAACCAATGGTCAAAAAGCAAACTAACCACCGATGACCAGTTTGATGGACTATATTGAGGAAGATATAGATTGGTGCTAGCGAGATACATGTTGGTAGTGCCGACACTTGATCCCAGGAGCAATATAGAGTCATCAATACTAATGATAGTCAACTATACATTATCGAGCCAATTGCAATGGTATAAATAATTAGAGAATCAGTTTCGCTAACTCAAAGTTGGTGCATCCAATTTTGGAGATGTAATAGACTATATCATTATGAAAAATCGAATGGTTTAGAGATTTGTTGGATAAATTGCCCACTTATGACATAAAGGGTTGCACCATCAAAGAAACACAACGAGTAACCCCACTTTCTTAGAGATTGTTAATCTCTAAGAAAGTGGGGTTACTCGTTGACACAATTACCATCCCCCATAATTAATAACGTAATACAAGAGTAGGCTAAAAATTATGAGATTTCACATTCGAAGTAGAAAATAATGCATTTGATCTTCTATATGAGAATTGTGAAAGAAAGTTTGTAATTAGATTGAATTGTATACTACACCGTGAAAGAAGGTAATGTTGGATAAAGATGACTAATTCTAAAAGCAAAGATTTCTTATTTTTAGTTAAACAAAAATATTTGATTGCTTAATATCGTGGTGAAACTATAATCCTTGAGATTCTACTAAAACTAGGCACAACACATTTTAATTCATTGCTATGTTAAATTCAGTTCTTAGTAATTACTCAACCGAATCATTTCTTCAGTTTAGCTAATATGCTTCTAGTTATTAGTAATCTCTAGCTTCACATTTTTTCCATGTTCGATAACACATGACACTTGTATCCTATATTACTCGACATGTACACTTGCATTTTACAAGCATGGTTTACGCATGTCATTAACCAACATCATTCAATTTTAGCACAAGTTCTTACATTTTAGATGTATGAAAAATACTTAATTATTATAATATTGGTTACATGGAAACTCAATTTTTATGTAGACTTATTATTACCTTCAAATTTAGGAAAATATCCACTCATTGTAATATAAATATGCTTCGACATCTATCAAAACAAGTCTATAACTAATAAAATCCTTCACACATTTTACTTATTTAAAATTTCAAGAAGATTTTAATTAAAACAATAAATAAAGGATTAGAAATGAAAAATCGTAATTGAGAGTCAATGACAAGATGTCTTTTAAAATTCACTAATCAGTCTACTATCATCTTTTCTTTGTTTTAATTTTCATTTCTATGTATAATTATTGAGGGCCAATGACAAGATGTCAAACAATTGCAAATTCCTTTTTATAAGTGGTTTCCCAACAATGCTCTAGTGGCCATATGCATCATTGAGTTCTTGATTGTTGGCCATTGTAGAAATCCTATATCAATACCATTCACACAACTAGATTTATACCTTCCCGTCTTGTGGAAGAATAGATGGACCCTCAGTTTTGTAGGTGGTTGCTTAACATAGATCAATGTATTCTTTGTAAGCTCTTTAAAATTGCAAGATAGACAGTCCATCTCCTCCCGCATAGGGTGCCTAGTTGTGGTGAATTGTATCTTGAAAAAAGCTTAAATTGTGTAATTTAAATCAATAGGATCATTTATCAAAAAACAATTTAGAATGAAGATAGTGGTGACAATGTTTATCCTCCTTATCCCTTACACATAGGAAATAAAGTATTTTAAGTAATTATACTAAAGTCTAATTCAACTCATATGATTCTATTTATGTCGATTCTTCTCTTATCTTCACAATTCCTCTTCATAATCACCTTCTTTCATCATGCATACCACATCCACTCTCTAATTGTACATTTTAAAATGGAAATTAAAAGAGTTTGAGTACATTTTCCTAGACTAGCTTTTTCTAGAACTTCCACACGATGTTGGCAATCACAAACTAATAATTTTCCTTTCACCTTATTCCATGATGGATGAAAGGTTACATCATTGTTACATATTTGACTTAAAAAACCTTGAGCGCATTTTTCAAACACCAACTAACCTTGTTCTAAACATACAGTGATGGTGCTTCTTCATACTAAAGCTCAAAAGGATAGGGGAATGCTCAAAGCTTTCTCTTGGAAGGTTACAGACTAGAAATAGACCATGATTCTCACTCCACAATCATTTACAATAAATTCATGAAGCCACTCATGAATAATGGCATTCTTATGCAAGACACTCAACCCTGAGAAGTTGAGATCAACCGAGATGTCTTGATTATGTCTTCCTAGAACTAGGATTCATCCACATGCCTAAAGTGCTTGCTTACCTACTTCTCATTTAGATTTAGCAGCATACTAAAAATGTCAATTAGCACCTACTCTTGCCATGCCTTCTCTAATGCGGGTCATGTTTTTCCATAAGGATGTTGTTAGAGTAGGGCTAAAATGTGAATAGACTATAATTAGGAAGATACCATCTACCTAATTTGGTATCTTCCTAATTTACCAAATTAGGTAGATGGTATCTTCCTAATTGTAGTCTATTCACATTTTAGCCCTACTCTAACAACATGCCAACTAGCTCAGTTGGTCAAGCCTGCTGCTTGTGAAGCATAGGTTGTGGGTTCAAATCTCAGTGAACTCATTGGGGCACTACAAGAAGGGATCATAGCCATCAACATAGCTAATGGTTTTCTCTCTCTCCTGCTACCTTAGATAGCGGTGAAATTCCCCACTTACAAAAAAAAAACATCTTCACAATGATGGAGGTATGATCTATGGCTATCAATGATCTCAACATAGAAATTACTCGCTCTACATAGTAACAAAGTGACACTTGAGAATCCATTGACCTCAATATTTGTATGACATTTTAAATCCCAACATTTTTATATTATCATATTCTCTTGAGGATGAAATTTAAGTCTCATGAACTGATCATATTTTCATTTTATGAAACATAAGCTATGTGTATATTTAATATTTTATTTATGTCTTTGTGTCTAGTTCAAGATTCTAGACCTCTCAATGTATATGTAATTGAAGGAACTTATTAAAAAAACTGGTGATGTGATCGATAAAATAATAAGAATTTACTCAATCCCAACCTTGACCATGGAGGGAAGTTTGTGATGATTGTTGTGGAGGTTGGAATACCTAATCACTGCTATTAGATATCATCCTCAACTGTGAATGGTTCAAGCTCAATTATGAAAATTTCCTATTGATCTGCTTGAGTTTCTAGTTGAATTGGATAATATTTAAAACTGTGAAGTCATTCTCCTCCAATATCACCAGTTAATAAGGACCAACCTACAATGGGGTCAGTGCTACTAGTCCTTTTGAATTTCCATATACAATGGATATTCATGCCTGAAAGCCTAAAAGAAGGCCAGTGAGGAGGAAAACTAATAAGGAAAGCATGTAGATAATATAGTACATAACAAGGACCAACCTAGATAATATATAAAAAAAATATCCCTCACTTCCCAGTGGAAGATGGTGAGAGTGTTGTGTGGAACACATTCTAGGATCACAGACAGAAGAGGAACAATAAGGTAAGCAGAGTGCTAAGCATCTTTATGTTGATAGGAATCAATAGAAAAATACCCTCTACACACTATATGAAGATGAGGTAGATGGAGGTAATGTTAATGTTCATGAACCTACAATTCAAGTTGGGATCTATCCTGATAATGGAGGTTCATGATCAGGATCTCTAGATCCAAAAATCAATCTAAGGAATAAAAGAATTACCTATCATTGAATATTCGTAATTTATTCAATAGAAGTGGCAAAAGACAACCCTTGAGCATAATAGCTCCAAAATTACAAGATGGTTTTATGAGATAAAAACTATCCTGTCTAAGAGGGCCCATGGGCCTCAACCAACTCTTTGGTCCTAAGTCATCCCCTAACTTCCTTTTCGATTCATCCATCCCCACTAGGTGGGTTCAGAGTTCCAAAAAATTTGGCTATGTGCTAAACTTCCTTGCCCCCAACATGGGACAAGTCATCATTACCCCCAACATTCAAATACTGGCCCACCCGGTCTCTAGGTAAGAACCGTCCTGCTGCACCCCTTAACCTTAGTTCCACTTGACCTAAGTCATTTGGAATCTTGGCTGGGGAAAATCTGCATTCCTTCCCTTATAGAAATATGAGGAGAAGTGGAGGTTTGTCAATACAGGGCCCACAAGAAAGTAAAGTTAGGCCACACATGGTGCTTAAACTTATACATATAGAATGTTATCATCCCCAATTGGGCCTTATCGTTTTAATGGACATCCCACACTCTCCTTATGTCTTCTGGCATCAGCATTGAGAAGTCTATATTAGCAAATAGGACCGCTCTGGTAGCATTGCGTGTGAAATTCTTTAAGCCTAAAAGTGTTTGCCTCGCTCCTCCAAGCCTTCTTCTATTCTGCTCCTTCCAGATGAAGTATGTGGCAACACACATTGACAAGATGATGAGTTGTTGTACCAATTCATTCCTGTTTGTGTAGAAGAACTCCCAATCCATGAACAAGTTTCATATCTCGGCCTGATGGCCACATTTGGCAGCAATATCCTCCCACAAGGATACTGAGAATTGGCACTTGAAGAAGATATGATCCTCACTTTCATCATCCATATTTCAAAGGTGACATCTAGCATCACATTTTGGTGTCCATCTTCTTACCTTGTCCGTTTGCAGTGCATGCTAAACTACCTTATAAACTATCAGAACCCATCTTGGCATATTGTACTTGTGCCACAAGGAGGCCCCCATGTGGTAAAGTGGTCCCCATGACCTGATAATTTCCCATGGTAAGGGTACATCCTCCTGAAGTGTTTTCTCCCATGAGTCCATGCTATCAAATAGATCATCATAGTTGCAAAACTCCTCGACCATCCTTTTCCAAGTACAAGAGAACCCTTGTCTATGGTTTCTTGTATCTGTGAGAACCATGCCATAATGCCTGTACATCAAATCAGACCAGATAGAATTTATATTTGTTGTCAATTTGATGACCCTCCTCACAATCGCCCATATATAGACTTCGTGGAAGTTTTTTAGGTTCATTCTACCCTCTCCGAGTGGGCGAGCCATCCGCTCCCAAGATATAGTATGAGATTGTGCCACCCCAAAGGAATAAGGAGGCAATGGTTTGCAATCTATCAATGACCGTTGGTGTTACATGGCCCTACATCACAAAAATGTTTAGCAGTCCTAAGATGTTTGACCTCACCAGCACCAACCTACCTACAAAGGACATTTGGTTGGTCATCCATGGAATGATCATTCTTCTTAGTCGGTTACTGCAAGCATTGTACTACTGCACCGACATAGTGTCGGTAGTCAAAGGGAACCCGAGGTACCCGCATGGCAGTTGATGTATTGACATCCTAAGAGTGCTTGCAAACTTTCCTTGGAGTGACTCATTGCCTTGCAAAGAAAGATTGAGGACTCTGCCGAATTTGTGTGGAGGCCTGAGCACTCTCCAAACAAAGTCAGAGTTTCCTTAACCGTCCTTTGATTTTGTGGCGATCCATCTAGGAACAACATGAAATCATCCACAAAGATCAAGTGCAATAGAACCGGCGTGCCCCTAACCTTGAACGGGATAAAATTTCCATGTACTTCCTTCTACTTATCATCAGTGAGAGTTGTTCCATTAGTAATGTAAAACACAACTGAGTGAGTGGGTCTCCTTGTCACACTCATCGATTGCTTGAAAAGTGGCCTAAGGGCATCCCATTCACAAGGACTGAGAATGAGCTAGAGAGAACACATTCCTTGATCCATTAGATCCATCTCTCATCAAACCCAAACTTAAGCAGTATTTCCCAAAAAGCATCCCAAGAGACATGGTCGTATGTTTCCATGATATCGAGTTTGATGCAAACTTTACACCTTGCATGCTTAATGTCAAAGACATGCAAAAATTCCCCCACCAACTGAGTGCAATCTGCAATATCCCTGCCTGGGATGAATGCGCCTTGGTTCAGGGAAACAATAGAGGGAAGCACCACCTTTTGTTTGTTAGCAAGTATCTTGCTCCATATTTTGTACAAAACACCATAGCAAGCAATAGGACTGAAGTCCCTCATCTTTGCCACGTTAGTCATTTTTGGGATTAAGGCAAGGAATGTATGATTGCATTGCCTGACCATGTTTCCTCTCTCATGTAGCCATCAGATTACCACACATATGTCTATCACAATGATTGGCCATGAATGTCGGAACCACTCAACATTGAAGTCGTCTGGCCCCGGTACCTTATCGACATCGATGGACCAGAGGGCATCCCGAATCTCTGTATCAGTAATCGGACCACACAACAAGTTGTTTTGTTCCGTTGTGACCTTCCTCTCCAGTTGAACAATGAAGGAAATACATAGGTTGACATTGCCATTCTATAAGTCGATAAAAAAGGGTATAACCTTCACCTACAATTGGGTGTGATCATGTAATTTTTCACGAAGTGTAGTTGAGGTCACCTGTGAGGATCCAAGGACCCTCGATTGCTTTGGAAAACTCTGTGATGGTTGTCATGAGAATGCATGACCTCATCAGTGTGGTGTGCCCATACACCGCTGTGACTGTAAGTCTCACACCTCCATGATTCATGCATGTTGAAGTGATGCTTTGAGCAGTCAAGACAAGTAGCTCAACCTTCCATGCCTTGGGATAGAAACCACAACAAATTCTCCCTCCTCGTATCTATTCATGGTTAGATAGAAAATTTGAACCGTTAGTGAAGAGCAAGGAAGACTTACGAGATTCTATTTTTGCAATATTTATCTCAGTGATGATGGCCATTTATGTGCCTATGATCCACACCACCCTCCTCACCTCACACTAGTGGTTGGCCGTTGCATCGCCACACATGTTCCATGCAAGAATCATTATTGTGCACCCCCTCTACGCTATTTTAGGAGGTGTGTGGCTGGCTTCTATGATGTCTTGGGATGTTGGGATCTGACACCTTTTTGCATCTATCCTTCTTCTGGGTTGCCTTATCGCCTGTATCATCCTCAGTCTGAGAAAACTTGTCTTTATGGTGCTTGATGGTGTCAGATATGTGTCGTCCCTTCATCCTTCGAAGGAGTCTCCACTCGACCTTCATCAGCGTGTAGCACCCCTACCACTTGTCACTTTGTTCTTCTCTGTTTGAAAGTGATTTGCCCCACTGGTGCCCCCTTTCGCCCATCAGGTGAAGTAAGATCAACAAAGGAAGGGCAAGGGGTAGGGGTTGCATCACCTATGTCAAGTGGAGGCAAGTCACTCGGGGGGCAGTTCTGGAGAGTGGGGGGGCAAGGCTAGTGGCTTCCTCCCCTTATCCTTGGGTACTATATATAATAGAGTCCCAATGATTGTTTGCTTCCTTTAAGTGAGTGTGTTGTTGACTTAATTCTTGTGACTGTTCGATGCCTATTGAATTCTCATACGTTGCATTTATGAGATCAGATGGAATGTCAACCGCACAGGGCCATTTAAAGCTAGGTGTGATGAATGATTCCCCCATTGTCATTTGAGTGACACCCCAGGAAGGACCCACACTGAATTGGTTTGTGGGTGGAAGACTCCTCATTAGAACCTTAGTTCAAAGCATCATTTGTTTGATTGTTGGTTATCGTTCCATATTCCACCCCATCGAATTCTTCCTCATGCAGTGAGTTTTCCAGGCCATCTAACTCGCCCATCTCATCAACGTCGGTTAGACTCCCTCTCCACATTAACTCCAATGAAGTGGGGTATTGTGAATTCAGTTTCCTTCCCCTTAGAGGCCTGAACAGTCTCCACATTGATGGGTATGGACCCCACCATTACTGTCGTCCCGCCTTTGTCATGGTCGGTGCCTTTATGTTTACGCCTCTTTGACTTATCTTTAGAGGCGTGTCTCCCTTGGCCTTCCATCATTGTAGTTTGCGAAGGAGGACCTTTAATGCGTACAATATGGCTAGCCTCCTTGGTGTCGAGGTTTTTGGGCAACGTTTCAAATTTTATAGGGTTGATGACCAAATTTGAATCTAGATTCGCAACGTTTCACCTCCCACCATCGTAGTCCTCTGTGTCTGGCTCGTCAGACATCAGAACATTGATGGCGTCCACTATGCCCACCATTGTAGAAGCATGTGCTGACGGTGGGTGCTCCCTTCCACTCACGGTTGAGTGCCCTTGAGACCTCGACCTTCCCATTCAAGCTGGACTTTTGTGTGATGGATCTTCGGGCATCTCACCGTTGAATGACCAAATGAAACACAAATGGTGCATCTTTGGGGAAAATACACATACTCCACCGGATAGTGAACGCCCCCTACTCCTCAAACCAGAGATCGACCTTCATGGGTGGATCCTTGTCAGCATCAACTTTGATCAACACGCTAGCAAAGTCCAGGTTCATCCCATTTTCCATGCATCAGTCAATTCTCATTGGATTGTTGATATAGCTAGCTTCCACACTTAGAATCTTCCTAGAGTTCAACAAACCCAGGGTAGGGAAGAGAAACCAACATGGGATATTGGAAAGAACATCTCTCTCTAACGAGGTTGATTAACTCTACCTTTATAGAAATACTAACTGGATGTTAGAGAACCATACCCAGGCTTGGATAACCTTCTTGCTATCAGCCTCCTCATAGAACATGAAGAAGAAGAGTGCAGTCACCTTTCTAGTGAGATTGAACTGACCTTGTGGATTCCATGTCCACAAAACCCAAGCCTTCATTGGCAGCAGATGGGGTGTTTCATTAACCACATGGAAGATGACGGTGTTCTTCCATATATTTTGTATCTCATTCACATGAATCTTGGGAACCAAGGGGATCAACCTACCCTCTGTAACATCCCTGACCTGGGTTATGAGTTAACCCTAGGTGTTTTGCCTAAATATGTAATTAAATCCTTGTGATTAACTTTGGGCATGTAATTAAGTTTCTCAGAAACATATATTTCAGTTTTTGCTCCTTTTTATATATAGTTGTAGCATTGTTTTGTAATACAGGGACCTATGTGCAAATTACCCAGTTAGAAGGGTTAACTTGCAAATTGCACATGTTGAGATGTTCCTCTGATGTTGAGACATCATGATAATGATGATGGTAAGGTTTGAGGGATTTCCCAAGCTTGGGCACCAAGGTGCAGCTGTGGAATCCCGGTACATGAAAACCCTAAATTGGAGAAAAGTGCAATTTACCAAATTTGAGGGGTGCAACTTGTAAAATACATCATATAAAGTATTTATTAAGACTCTTGTCATCATTTAGAAGAAATGATGAAGAGGTCACCTTAATTGAATAATCATATAATGAAAAACACCTTTGTGATTGAATAATCAAGGTGTATGTACAATAGCCTTTTATGTGTATGCTTAAGTGATAGGTTGATCTTCTTTGCCCTCATTTCTTGACCTTAAAGAAGGTTTGTCCTTAGAATTATTATGAAGGGATGAGCATATAAGGATGGAGGGACTCATTTGAAAATATGGAGAACTTATGAGCTTATGTTGAAAATCTCACCCCAAGTATACATACTCTCCACTTCACTTAGCAAGGAAACCCTCCCTTCATTCCTTTCACTGTTCTATTCACCCAAACCGACTAAAGAGGAGCTGTGGAGCTCAGGAGAACGACCAAGGAGGGCAAGGTAGGTTTGAATCCTCCCTTTTGCTTAAGTTCATGGTTAGAACTCGATTTCAAGGTCAAATTAATGGCTAGCTCACATAGCTCTACCTTTCTATCCATCTCTTCTCAACTTTCCCTGGAGGTTTCACCTTGGCCGACCTGTGGAAGCTCAAGGACGCCATTAAAATCTTGGAGCTCGAAAGCTTGGAGCTCAAGGAGCAAGCTTTAGGTGGGTTTTATAACTCTAAACCTATGCTTTGTTATATATATCTCGTTTATGCTTTTAGATGATAGTTCTTCTTCTTCTCTACCTTCCTTTGCTACCTTGCAAGCAAATTCGTGAGAAATCCTTGCTGTTCTTGAGCTAGGAGATGAAGATGTTATTTCCAAAGTGAATCCACTACTTTTCACTTTACCAAACGGACTCCACCAAGTGCTCACACGGTTTGCAAAACCGTTTGGTGAGCAAACGGTCTCAAGACCGTGTAAGGGCAAACGGTCTTCAAGACCATTTATCCGCGTTGACCGAGCATGGACCGTATAAAAAATCTGTTCATAATTATGTAGGCTAATCACCCACAAAGTTTAAGAGGTTAACTCCAAAGGAATCGAGATATATAGCCTTTTTAAATCAACAAATCAATTGAATTTAGTTCTGAATTGCAATCTGTTGAAAACGCCCCTTTTTGGTTAAACGGTCTCAAGACCGTGTAAGAACGTTGACCAAGCGTTGACCGTATGAGATTACTGTTCCAAATAATGTTGATTAACAACTCACCAAATTTGATGGACTAATTCCAAACTAGCTAAGAGTTGAATGATGATTACTAGGGCAAACCCTAATCGAAATCAGTACTGAAATCTCAATGAATAACTTAGTGTTTTTGGGTTGATTGACCCAAACGGTCTCAAGACCATTTGGGGATCAACCAAACGGTCTCAAGACCGTGTGGTGACAACCCAAGACCGTTTGGAGGTCTAGGGTTAAGGTAATTTAATCAATTGAGGGCCCAATTGCAATGGGTTATTGAATTAATCCAAAATACTGAATTGAGACTCAATCAAGGTTCAACCCCTATCAAATCACATTAGATTTTGATGACATCTTGGGAAAACGGTCTCAAGACCGTGTGGAATTCATCCACACGATCTCAAGACCGTTTGGGCCAAGTTTGGGCCCAATTGGAGCTCAATTGAAGGGTTCAACCTTGTGTTGATTTCACATTATTGAGTATTGATGGTTGAACGTTGATGGACCTTAATTGAACCAACTTCAACCCTAATTGGATAGCAATTGAGGGTCAATTGAGTGACCAATTGGTTAAGCATAACCCTAATTGACTCAATATATAAGTGGTTACCATGGCTTTGACCATTTGGAGGCTTCAACATTGATAATCATAAACGATTGAAATCAGTGAACCATGTTGGAGGTCCAAACGGTTTGAGACCAAGTGGACCAAACGGTCTCAAGACCGTTTGAGGTCACACGGTCTCAAGACCGTTTGAGACCTCACGGTCTCAAGGCCGTTTGAGGTCACACGGTCTCAAGACCGTGTGAGGCCTCACGGTCTCAAGACCGTTTGGGGCCAAACGGTCTCAAGACCGTTTGGACTCAAACGATCTCAAGATCGAGAGACACCAAACAGTCTCAAACCGTGTAAGCCCTCTCGGTCTTGAAGTCAAACTTGTTAAACGGTCTACACCCTCACACGGTTTGGGAAAACGATCTTGAAGGTCACACGGTCTTGGATTCAACCCTACCAAACGGTCAACTCATCCAAACGGTTTCAAACCGTTTGGAGGTTGAAGGTTGAAACCGTTTGAGGTTTTCAAAGGTTGATTCCACTTAATCAATTGAAGGTGTAAACGGTTCAATGATGCTCTAATCTAAACCCTAATGATAACCTAGGATATTAAGGGACTAAGTGACTAATGAATTAAACCATGATGGTGATCAATGGGGTGAATTACCAAAATACCCTTGAGGGGTTCAATTGGGTAAAACCTTGTTCAAATCAAACCCTAATCACATGATAGTGATGTTTTGGCTTATGTTAGCCCATGAGGACTTAACCCAACCTGATCTAGAGTGGTTTTATCACCATCTACTAGTATGAGGAGAGATAAAGTACCTTAAGAGAGAGAAAGTACCCCTTTAGGGTGGAAACTCAAGTAAAGAACCTTCAATACACATGAATGTGCATGATTAGGGTATGATCCACCTATGTGAGATCATGGAAACCCTAATTATTATATATGATGAATCTTAAGCTAATCTGAGAGCATCAATGATGATGTTCCTCATACATAATGATGTTATGAGTTCAATTCACCATGTAATGTGAATAGTAAACCCTAATTCAAGGGTAATGACATGTAATGTGATTAGTAAACCCTAATTCAAGGGTAATGACATGTAATGTGAATAGTAAACCCTAATTCAAGGGTAATGACATGTAATGTGAATAGTAAACCCAAATTCAAAGGTGATGACATGTTATATGAGTATTAAACTCTATTTGATAAGAATCAAAGAACTTAGTTCTTATGACAAGAGTGGAAAGTATAATCATTGTTTTGAATTACCTTTCTTAGCTGAATTAACCATGCAGGTTCTGATATAAAGGTGATCATATCTAGGTATGGATGATGATACTATATTCATTGATAGCATGTTGTTAGCTTTATGAATAGTAAAATATCTTGATGTCTTGTCAGTATGATTTAATGGGCTGTGAGAGCCATGAATACCATCAAGGTCATGCTTTAGAGATGACTTGTGATGAGTATACTGAAAAATGATGATTGATGTGAGTTAGGTTTGTTGCATTTAGTATTCTACTTTTATAGCTGTTATGCTACTGTTATTGTTTGAAGAACAATGTATGATGTAAAAGAATACTGAATGTACCTAACTAATCAAGTGAAATGTAGAGCCCTGATCATAGATCCATCATTGTTAGAGATCAAATGATGGTGAAACAGGTTTTCCTACGGGAACTCCTGGATCACATACTGTTGAGTATGTGGGGTACATGGATGTGTAGAACCTTACATCCTAGTGTAGGGATTTGATGTAGATATGTAATCTGTCAATCATTCACTACTTTTCCCATACCGTATCAGTGGATGGTAAACATGAAACCTCCTGATGACGAAGAAAGCACAGATATCTGTATCAGTGGAAGATAAACATGAAATCTCCTGATGACGAAGAGAGTACAGAACGCCACTGTAACTCTAAAATAGCGAAGGACCAGATTACCCTGGTGAGCTATTATTGTAGAGACACAAGATGTCCTACGAGTGATCCTCTTACTGACTGAGGAAGGTGAAGGTCATGAGAATCCGGCTCTTTTGATGACCTAGTATGATACCGAGGCACTTAGCAGTGATTGGTTGGGGTATGAGTGGTAAACCTCATCTCCACAGGGCATAAAAGTAATGTTTGAAAAAAAAAACATACTCTACAGCGTAGTATACCTGTTAGAGATAACTACGAGTTAGTTGATTGATGTTACACTGTATAGTGCATATATTCTTCATGCTTGATAAATGTTGAACTCTTGTTTACAACTGCATCTGCTATTGAATACTTTGTAAGCTTTTATTGCTTAAGTTATTCTTTGATTTTATAATAAAGCTTCTGGCAGAGAGTTATAACTCTCGCTGGGACAATTATGTACAATTGTCTCACCCCGTAGACTTCAACTTTTTAGGTGGACGTCGAGGACGGAGGAACAGGTCTACAGGTGACCAGTCCCAGCAGCAGCAGCACCAGGAGCAGCAGTAAATCTCAGGTGGAGATTTAGCCTGCCATGTGGTGTAGTTAGAGTCAGTTCTATGTGTCCTCTATACTCTCAGGTCTTGGAGTCTTTTGTTATGAGTTCTTGAGATTTTGTAACTTGATGTATATAATTACTCAAGAAGTAATTATCATGAGATGTAAACAGTTTATCTCTTGTTATGAAAGAAGTTTTTAAGGATTCAAGCTCTTGTCTTGAAAAGTTTTAATTTCCCATGATTTTTTGTCTTCCGCTGTTTATCGAATCGCTTCCGCTATGTTTATATCGTGATTTGGAGATCAGAGCCCACACCCTCACCTTGCTTGACCAACATGATCTTCTATAATTGGATTCTATGATTTATATGATCAACTTCTCCCTCTTAGGCCAGGTTGTCCCTCCATGAGGCACATCCATCCTTGATGGTCCACAGCTTTGCAGCAAAAGAGTTGATGCCTCCAGACTTGGCCACCCCATTGCCATCTCTACTATCTGCATGGCTACGTAGAAGAACAGTCATGTTGGCATTAGTAGTAGCCGCCAGAGATGACCTACTCTCACCCATCTTTCTTACGGTATGTGTGGTAGCGCCACCGAAATCACCCTTACCAGTAGCCATACCTCCCCGACGTCCCCCTCTTCCACCCCTACTATCACACCCTCTTCCACCATAGCTCATCATAATCCCCCTCTTTTCCTCCTCCTGCCTTCTCTCCATCTCTACCATCAAACTTTCTACCCTCATCCCCTTGTTCTTCCCTGATGGTCATGGTGGTGACCGATCGACGGAGTGATGGTTGGCTTGACGGCCGCCCTCGGCGGCTATCCTCCTTTCTCTCACTAGCATCCTAATTCTAGAGAGAAGCACAACCCCTAACCTAGAGCGCGTGACTGACTGGGAGCTAAGAATTACCTATCAACCTACCCTAGTGGTGGTCATCCAAGATAGCCTTAAGAAAAAAGGAAGGACTAATCCCCCACAACCTTTCAATAAAGTTAGAGACCCTAAAATTAGGATTGATTATGATATGTATCATACATAAATGAAGATGAAGTAGGCATTGATGAGAAACTCTCAACTGACTTTGCTAGATGATTTCTCTCCACTCCACCTCTTTATATGATTTTTTATGATGATGATGTCTTATAATGTATAGGGGGCATGCTCCTCCAGAATAAAAGATCAACTGTAGAATTTGAAAGGTCACATAAGCTTGACATTCTTGTTATTCTTGACCTGAAATGTTGTGGGTCACAGGCTGACATGATTATCAAATAAATTGGATTCAACTCCTCTCATTGAGTTGAAACAAGGTAATGAAAAAACATGTAGTGCTCAAATGATTACTTTGGTTAAATAAATAACTTTTATTAGTCATGCTTGAAGGAGAGTTGTTTGTGAATTATAGATTTTAAATAGATGTCATCATTAGAAACTTTGCTAGTTTATACACTATATTAGATTAGAGTGTTTCGACACTACTGGAAGAGGGGGCCACATTTGACAGTTTGTTTTTTTCAATTTTGACGATCAGGCAAAATGCACGGGCTCCGCCACCATATATTTTATCCCCATCTTCCATCACACTACTCTCAAAAGTCTCACCCTCTCTGCCACCAACATTAAAATAAAAAGTCACTATAAATGAATGGTCAAGATTTTATGCACATGTTTAACGGTCTAGATTATTTATAAAAAGACCCCAAACTCTGATGTGGATTTCTTTCCAAATCACTATTTTGGTCACGCCGTGAAGAGAGAGGTGAAAAACACCCTATGCACGGCTACAGGAAGGGGGAAAAGTAGTGTGACGACAAGTGGAAAGATAAAGCAGTGGGAAGGAGAAGGACCAGACATTCATGAGTAGGTCTCCTCTTCCTCACCTGAAGCTCCAATCCGGTCATCACTACATAGTAGTGAAGCAAGGAAATCCTTACTGCCTGTCTTCCTTCTGCCCCCTCTACATACAAACCTAATACATGGTTAGTTTCTTTTTCTATCACCAATTTACTCCCGCTTGATTTCTTCTATCCTATGATGTATTCGTGTGGTGGTTGATTGACATGAAGTTTCGTTTGATTCAACCTTTGATTATGTATCCACCTCCATATCATGTGGCTTCTTTTTCTAACATATTTGAAAAGGCCCAGCTAAATTTGTATTGTTTTTATTTTCAAGGATTTCTTGTATATATATTACTCCATCCACATTTGCTCTACGCTTTGGGAATCTCCACTGTATTTACACATCCATGTTACTCTCATCTGGCTTATTTTTACTCCTCCTTTGCTCCATCTTCTATTCCACTTTTCCCCAGCATCCCCTATATTTACGCCCCCACCAATTTCCCTAAAAGTCACTTATTTTCCTAACCTCCCCTACCCCCACACCCTCATTTCTTTGTTGAATACTGGTGACTTTTCCAGTAGTAAAATACATATGTTGAGGTAAATTTTGACTTGTTCTACCTTCTATTTTTGTCAAACAAAAGTATAAGCATGGTGGAAAGAGATATGAGGAGCATACTAAAAGAATCATTATTCTAGGAAAGAAGTAAAGTCTCTCACTTCTACTAGGTAGTGTGATTTCTTTTTGATAGCTTGATTTCATGATTTGAAACCATCTCTCTATAATTAAGAATTTAATCGATGATAATTTCCATGGTAAAATGAATTGGAAAAATGCAAGGCTTCCCTAGGTTCTCATTTTAGTGATTCACTACTACCGTATAACTTTTGAATTATTTACTTATGAGTTTGAATCCATGTCGTGTTATCATGGTGTTCAATTTGCATTCTGCAAGATGCACTTTATAAGAATATGTTATTTTCTCCCTACCCAAGAAAATTTTGTATGAAAATGTTTTTTTCACTACTCTATCTAGATATAAATTGTTTGAGAACTTGTGTTATTGCAATATTAAAACCTACAATTTGATGTGTTTAATAATTTATTTCAAACATTAAAAAAAACAATTGCCCATTATCTTGCGACCCATATCACTACATTTATATGTGGTAAGTGACTTACCATCTTAGTGTAAGTAAATCTAGGATGCCACTAGCCAAGCATGCTAGGACCATGGGAGGGGCATTGTGAGTGGAAATTGTCTATTTTGTCAGTCATTTGTGTTGTATAGGTAGAAAAGAGTTCAATGATTTTCTACTTTGTTATTGAGACTCATTACTCATTCATAAAACTAAGAACTCATTTATGAAATAAATTTATACAAAATTTATGTATTTTTTTGTTTCTTGAAGAAGGTGCTTATAGATGGTATTTTGTAATATATTTGTGATTGATGATAGTTGTCTTAATGGCATTAGTGACTTCAATTTGAGCTAGAAAATGACAAGTAGGATTATGGATGTGCCAATGCGAAAGGTGGGTTCAAAAGGTGGAGTATCATATCTATATAACTTTTGTAATAATAACATATCAAATACGCTCACTCCTTTGTTATGCATTGAGTTTGTACTATTATCATTGCCACTTTCCCATCCTACAAATACATTAAAATATATCACAATAATGTTCTATATATTTGTTTTTATTTGCTAATTAGCTGATTGGAAGAGATAAAAAATTAGGAGAAATACCTTGATGTTGTAGGAAAGGTATGGTTTATATTGCGCAACTTATTATACCTTGATGTTTGGCCATAATTCAAACACTAATGTAATCTCCTAAGCATAGAAGTTGGAATTACATACAGTAAGATTCATTCTTCTCTTTTTCCTCAAACTCATGAACTAATAAGTTTTCTTTCTTTGTTTTGATAGATTATTTGACTCTTTATCTTGCATACTTTTGGATATTTTTATTCCACTTAGGTGGAAAGATCCTTTAATATATTTGATTGTAGGCCCCAAATGTACTCTCCTAAGCTTAGACCGTAGAATTATATTCATTAGATTTTTGAAACTTATGAACTAGTTAGTCTTCTTTCTTTGTTGTGATAGATTATTTGTCTCTTACCTTGTACTTTCTAATTTGAAGAACAACATTGGCATGCATATATACTCTCCTACTTTTTAGTTTAGCATGATTTAGTTCCTGATTATTATCTAGGAAACTTGAATACAATCACATGATGTAATGTCAATGCAAACATGGATACATGAAACAATGATTTTGGAAAATTTAGGAGACAAAACGGTGTTGGACACATCACATATATTAATATACATGTACATTTACATTGGCAAGATATCTATGCCTTTTCTATAACTAGTCATATATATTCATGGTATGCTATCTAATTAAAAAGTTTAGATCTTCTTGGTAACCTTATTTCCTATATCATTTTCCACAAACTAGGTTGTTTTCTTCTTGCTTTCTCTTCCTGTATCAACCAAAGGCTATTTTTTTAGTATATCTACCTCCATTTCTATTCGACATCAAGTTATTGTTTCCTTGTTTGGATATGGTATTGGTAGCTTGTAGGCAACCTCAATGGTGTAAGGTAGTAGGTGCACCTAAAGGAAAGGGAAGTCCCCCTGTCCCTCTAGGTTGGCTAAGAGCTTACCATGATATTGTGAAGATGACAAGACTGATGACTTCCATGATTACCTTTGCACCCCTTGACTTTTTCCACTCTTCTCAAATCGTCACCTCTCTGGGTATATACTTAACTATCACTTCTTGATTTATGTTGGTTGGAAAGAACTATCATTCTTGTCTAATGATGAGAGTAAATTTTTTCTATGAAGATACAAAAATTAGATGAATCTTTATATAAGGAACTTCATGAAATGAAATCATAAAATAAGGGGTGACCTTTTTTTTACTTTCCATTTGTTTCTCACTTTTTGTGTCTTGATTCTTATCCTATTTAAGTATATTGACAAATAATATCTAGATGTGTGTCTTAATAATATATTGGTTATGATGTTACTTGGTCAAAATGTAATGAAATTATAGTAGTGGTTGAAAGGAAGAAATACATTGATGGGTTTGGGTAAACTTCAATATATATATTGAATGCTAAGTTAGATATTTTTATGTGCATTTATATGGAATGAGGGATGGTATGAAAGATGAATATTTTCTATTATTTAAAAACATTCACTCAACTTCACCTTTAGGTCAGTGAAACTGAGTGGTAAGCACTTCAAGATTGGGAAATGAGTTGAGACTTTGTAGTTTGTCATAGTTTTATTGCATACGTGTTCAAAGTAGAATTGCTAAGACCTGCTATGTTGCCTAATAACAATAATAAAAATAATGTTATATTTTCTTAACGTAACTTTTAGCATTACAAAGATTCATCTTCTCAATGTTGCATGTGTTATCAATCAAATTTTATGCCTAGTTTCAACAGATGGAGCACTACTAGGAAACTTTTTTTTATCTATTGCTTCACAAAAGAAAGACATTGAGTAAAAGCTAGATTTCAGTGGACAACAATCTTTCATGATAATATGAGCGGAAAATCTGAAGCAAGTGTCTATACAACAAATTTGAAGTAAGGGCCTTCACTTTATCTAACTTATTATTTTAGAATGAGATTTTTTACTTTTTCAAATTTCATAAAATTGTTGGAATTTGATCAAGTTTATTCATTTGTATGGCATAAAATTTCAAAATATAGTAACTAGTATTACTTCCATTTTCATTATCTTGTTTGGTAAGCATGTAGTTAGAATGCAACATGTGGATTAATTTCATCACTTTACTTAACTAATATGAATGTATATACAAACAAAAAATTAACCCCACACACATTAGTTGATGGTTACAAGTCTACCAACCAATTGAAAGTCAATAACATTCCCACCTCCACACACATTCAGGCTACCGCCACAATAAGAACAAAAGCCCAAGATCAATGATCAAATTTAGGCATTGACAATCATACTAATGCCCCCAATAGCTAGATGAATCCGATGTAATGCAATAAATTTTAAAATGTTCCAACATTTCATTAGGTCTATAGACATTGAGAACAATTTAATAATAAAATAAAATTAAGAACAAGCATAGCCAATTTGATCATACTCTTCTCTCCTATACTGGATGACAATCAGTCTGATCTGTTGTTCTTCAATTTTCTAAAATAAGCCCCATGCACCTAATGGAAGTGCCAACTAGAGAAAGAAATTCAATTAGATAATAAACTTCTTTAGAAAACTCTGAATACCATGTAAATAGCAAGAGATCCTCTAAATTTTATGTTTCTATGGAGACCATTTTAATGTCTGGCGGAGGAAAACACACACCTTTTGTCCATAGAATCCCATGAATCCACTTTTGGTGATCACATATGTGACATTTTAGAGTTGACATCATTCCAGCAACAATGGGTAGATATTGGGTGGATATGAGAATTGAAATGTGACTCACATAGCATAAAAAGGCATAGAGCAACAATGGGTAGATATTGGCTCATCTGTCTCAAGCGTATCAGACAAGACGAGCCTGCTATCTCTTTAGTGGAGCATGATCCTGACGGAGAAGGGTTGGACCCACTTTAGTTGAGAAGGAACTCATGCTCCTCTTCTTCTTGTTCCTCCTCTACTTGTCCTCGACGCATTGGGGTGGTTGCGGGCCCTCATTAAAAATACATGGATTGAGCCTAGAATTTAGGTGGGACTAATGAAATTCCAATAGGAACTTAGCGGTGACAGGAACTCAGCCACAAGCACACAACATGATTGTAGAGAAGAGAATCATGTCCATCCTTAGTGAACCCAAGGAAGGTGGAGAGACAAACAGGGAGGATGAGTGATAACGAATGAAGGAGGATGGTAGAGGAGACAATGGTGGGGGAAGATGATCAGGGGGTGAGGATAAAGATAGGGCTCATGAGAGACAGGAGGTGACTGGGGGAGAAGGGGGCAGAACACACATCTTGACAGATTCCAAATTGTGCTAGATTTAGCATATTTTGTGAGGCCCAATGAATGAGGGGGGATTGTGAATCCCCAATGCACCACAATGTGAGATTACTCAAAAAAATGCGGAATAAACACTAACAAACTATATTACCACAAAACAAGGTAAATTAAAACCGATATCACATATCCACCTCAAGTGGAACCATATTGCATCTGCATCCACAAAATCTCCCTGTAACATATCTCATGCCAATGGTTTACTACAGAACACGATTCACTGGCCACAACATGTTACATACAACAACCTATTTATATATACATGTCATATCTCTGAAACCATAGCATACTGTCCAAACATCATCTTGATGTAAAAACACTCTACAAAACACCTCCCAAGGACATGTGAGCATAGGGACGACACATATGACTACTACCAACATAAGCAGCATATCCAAACTTTAACAACTACTACTCCTCTTCCTGCTTAGCCTTAACCACAAGACCTCTACCTCATCATTCATGACCACCTAAAAGATGTGGAAAGATAAGGGTATAGCACAACTCCCAAAGATATAAAAGATTTCAAGCTTAAACTTGTTACATCATCAATTGATATGATTGTCATATAAGACTATTGTTTGGTTTTGTGGGATAGAATAGGAAGAGGAAACAAAAATTTTATCTAACCACAAACCCATAACCAACAGATCACATCAAAAACTCTGTAATAGGAAACATGGTTTAGCAAGATATATCTAGTCCTGAGGCTTTCTCAATGACAATACCTCGCAGCTAGTGCAACCTTCAACCACCTAGTCTTCGATGAAGTATGTGAAGCTCTTGGTCTTGACCCAGACTATGGTTGACAGTCATCCTCCTGAGAGGCATAAATCTCCCACCTCTATAGATAGTCCACACAAACCACTGGGAACTCTAGTCGTCATGATGGATAGACTATAAGGAGTCATCCCCTTCTATTGACGTACCAGTCACTGACACACTCTCCCACCACTAGTCACTTTTCTGTAGTTTTTTTCCCTCACTGTTCTTCGCTGGATGGGTAGAACTTGCTTGCGCTCTCTCAGTTACCACAAGCAAAGAGGAAAACAACTTTGCAGAGCAACTGATGTTCTGAGTTGTGTGTTCAGAGAAGCCCCCTATAACCCTCTATTTATAGTAGAGGGCAGGGTTAGGGTTCCCAATCAATGCGGGAGTAGAAGGGTCCAGATTTTTCACAGACTAATTGTGCTACAGCAGGCAAACTGATCGGTTTACAACTGAACCGATCATTTGGGTAGGTGAGCCAACCGGTTCACCCAGTGAACCGATCGTTTCACTTTCCAGACTTGCCTGCAATTGATTTTCCTTATTCATTTCTAATTAACACAAAAATTTATTCTAGTCATAATCGAATTGAACAAGTGAAACGAAAAACTTTTCTCACAAACTGGGAAAATCCAACACTGATTGTTTGGTCCAAGTGAACCAATCGGTACACTAGAATGAAAAGGTCTTCTAATTGACCATGAGTCGATCAATTCACCCAGTTAACTAGTTGGTTGGTTATCTAGTTTGTGCAGAACTTAGTCAATGTAGTTCTCAATCAATCTAACACTCTAATCAATTAGTTCAACATTTGAACTTGATGATTCTGAGTCAAGTCTATTGATTGAATGATTAATTGAATACTTAAATGCTTTATTAATCAATCTAAACATCATTCATGGATAAACTCCTCTTCCAGGTTAATCCTATGTGTGTGACCCTATTGGTTTCATTTCACGTTGGTAGTGAATGTCCATAACTAACTTATGACATCACAAACAAAGAGTGGTGCCTAGTCGCACATCAGTGCTACCCAAATGAAGAGGAAAGTTGGAGAACAACTTTCAACCTACAATTTGTTATTGGTGTTATAGTGGATTTATAATTCCTTTATCTCTAATAACTGGATTGAACTTGAGGCATGGACTTGTCATCCTCTACAAACATTCAATCCATGTTTCTTGAACTAGAGTAGACTGTCTGAGATAAATGCAAGCTTAATATCATATATATTGACTCTCATGTACATGGCCATGTATTTCTCAGTCTCACTTATCAAGTGGCCAGGATATCATACTCCCTTGGGAGGGACAAATTTCATATCTATCACTCACAATCAATTCCCCATGTGTCAAAGTCACCCAATCATCACTGTTATAACAACCCATATTTCAGGACTGCGTTTAATGATGTCAAAGTGTACCCAACCACGTGTGATGAGTGCAGTGATTTCAGGTCTAAGAACCACAGTCTCCACCAATACAATAAGAGATGATCCTGACTAACCATGAGTGGTTTTCATGCATCACTCTTATGGTGGGTCTGTCTGATACATTGTTCTGTAACATGTATCTGTGTGCTTGGTTTGATATCATATATCATGACTGATGAGATTCTATCATCAACCCACACACACTCTAGTTTGTTGTGTTATTGATGTCTATGGATATTTTCATAATAACAACCGACTAGGGACATAACAAGAATGTATACTCTTAGCATCCGTATAATCTCATTGTTCATGTCCTTAACCTAAAGACATACATCATTGAGTAATATGATTCCTTAGACATCTTACACGTTGTCATTATCTCTTACATGTTATATCATTATCTCAAAAATAGATTAAACATGTAGACGGAAATTACCTTTATTATTATTCAAATCATTTACAAAGTATGCCATTATAATCATCATATGAGTGGCTCTATGGGCATACATACCAACAGACTCCCACATGCACTTAGAGCCAATCACCCATGAACCTCAGTCCTTGTGATCTAGCATGACCATCATGCTTCTATTATGAAAGTGCATTAGTCAAGGGATCAACAATATTGTCTTTGATTGGTAATATACAAATCTTCACATCTCCTCATTATACGATCTCTCATATGATATGGAAGCGCCACTGTATGTGCTTGGACCGTTGACGTGATCTGGGTTCTTTAGCTTGTGTAATAGCTCCATTATTGTCACAATAAAGCTCAATTGCATCAAAGATACTAGGAACCATCCCAAGTTTAGAGATGAACTTCTTGATCCACACATCCTCCTTTGCTGCATGTGATGTAGAATTATACTCAGCCTCTGTCGTAGAATCAACAGCTGTCCCTTGCTTGGAACTCTTCTAGCTCATAGCTCCATTGTTGAGGCAAAACACAAATCCTGACTGTGATATGTAATCATCTTTATCAGTTTAGAATCTTGCATCGGTGTAACCATTTACCACCAACTCTTCCTCAACGTTGTAGATGAGAAATTGATCCTTAGTCCTTCTCAAGTACTTTAGGATGTTCTTCATGACTGTCCAATGAGCATCTCTGGCATCTGACTGGTATCTGCTCATCATGCTGGGTGCATAAGAGACATCGAGATGAGTGCAAAACATTGTGTACATGATGGATCCTATTGCTGATGCATATGGAATCCCATTCATGTGTTCCCTATCTTCACAAGATTTGGGACATTGAGCTCTAGAGATGGGAACTCCATGCCTCATGGGTAAGTTTCCTCTCTTTGAGTTCCCCATGTTGAACCTCTTCAACACTTTGTCAATGTATGTGCTTTGACTTACTCTAAGAAGCTTTCTACATCTATCTCTATAGATCTTGATTCCTAAGATATGGGATGCTTCTCCTAAGTCTTTCATTGAAAATGTATTTCCAAGCCATGTCTTTACCTTTTGTAAAGCAGGGATGTCATTCCCCATCAAAAATATGCCATCTACATACAATATCAGGAATGTAATCATGATCCCACTAACCTTCTTATACACACAAGGTTCATCTTCATTTTGACTAAAGCCAAACTCTTTGACTGCTTCGTCAAATCAAAGATTCCAGCTCCGAGATGCTAGCTTCAATCCATAGATTGACCTTTGTAGCTTACAAACTTTATTTGCATCCTTTGGATTTATAAAACCTTTAGGTTGTATCATGTACACATCCTTGACAAGATTCCCATTAAGGAATGTGGTTTTAACATCCATCTGCCAAATTTCATAGTCATAGTAGGTTGCAATAGCAAGCATGATCCCGATGTACTGAAATCATGGCAACTAGAGAAAAGGTATCGTCATAGTCAACACCTTGAACTTGTCTAAAACCCTTTGCAATCAAACTACCTTTATAAGTTTCCACATTTCCATCCATGTCAGTGTTCTTCTTGAAGACCCACTTGCACTTATGGATCCACTAAGGTCCATACCTTGTTGGTATACATGGATTCCATCTCAGAATTCATGGCCTTAAGCCATTTCTCAAAATTTGGTCGTTGTGTAGCTTCTACATAGGTAGTTGGCTCATCATCAATGACCAACTCACCACCTTCTTGAGTCACAAGATATCCAAATCTTTTGTGCTCAAGGTGTGTCTTACCAGATCTATGAGGTTCCCGTGTTATCTGAGGAATTTGAGATTCCACAACAGCTTGTGATTCTCTATGTTCCTCTTGTACATCTATTGGTTCAATGTTTTCTTGTTGGTGTTGAACCTCTTTGAGCTCCACTTTTCTCCCACTGTTTCCTTTGGAAATAAATTCCTTTTCTAGGAATACAACATCTCTGGAAACATACACTTTGTTGTCAGATTGAGAATAAAAGTAATATCCTTTGGTCTCTAAAGGGTATCCAACAAAATAACATTTATCTGATTTGGGTCCAAGCTTTTCAGAATACATTTTCCTGACATAAGCTTCACAACCCCAAATCTTCATAAAAGACACATTTGGATGCTTCCCATGGGATATCTCATATGGTGTCTTTTGAACCGATTTAGATGGTACACAACTAAGTGTAAATGTGGCAGTTGTTAGAACATGTCCCCAGAAAGAAGTTGGAAGATCGGAAAAACTCTTCATAGATCGCACCATGTCCAGTAATGTGTGATTCCTTCTTTCTAATACACCATTATGTTGTGGTGTTCTAGGTGGAGTCCATTGTGAAACAATACCACGAGCTCTCAGAAGGTCCTCAAACTCTTGGCTTAAGTATTCTCCACCTCGATTGGATCGAAGTGCCTTATGCTAAGTTGGTTCTATACTTCATTCATGAAATCCTTGAAACTTTTAAGGGTTTCTGATTTATGTTTCACCAAGTAAATATATCCATACCTATTGAAGTCATTAGTAAAGTTAATGAAGTACTGATACCCACCTCTAGAATTTGTTCTAAAAGGCCCACATACATCAGTATGTATGAGTCCTAATAGATCACTCGCTCTCTCATTTTTACCTGAGAAGGGAGTCTTTGTCATCTTGCCCAACAAACAAGATTCACATGTCTCTATTGATTCAAAAGAGTCCAGATATCTATCTTTATGGAGTCTAGATATGCGATTCTCATTTATGTGCCCTAGACGACAATGCCAAAGGTATGTTTTATTTGAGTCATGGAGTTTTTGTCTTTTGTTGTTTGCGTTGTATACACTTGTCTGTAGATCTATCAAATATAGACCATAAGACATTGGGACACTTCCATAAAATATCCCAACTTTGGAAATGAAACATTTTCCATTTTTAATAAGAAATTCAATTCCATCCTTGTCCAAAAAAGATACAAAAATGATATTCATATTAATGGAAGATACATAATAGCAGTTCTGTAACTCTATTATCAACCCACTTGGTAGAGATAACTCATAGGTTCCTACTGCACTGGAAGAAACTCTTGCTCCATTAGCAACATGTACTTCAACCTCACCTTTTACTAAAGGCCTACTTCTTTTCAGATCTTTCACATTTGAACAAATGTGTGATCCACATCCGATATCAAGTACCAATGATGAATAAGTAGTAAAGTTAATCTCAATTACATATACACCGGAAGTAGAGATTGCTATATATTGCTTCATCTTCCTTGATTCTCTTGATCCTCTCCATATTTTGAGTGTAGAAGACTTGGACTTCAACTTGGCCAGAGAATGCTTCTCTGCCTTGCATGTGTCCTTGGACTCCATTCCACTGATCACTATCATGGAACTATCCTTCTTCATTTGTGCTTCAAAATTTGTCAAAATGTCAAGCAACTCTAACAACAGTTTAGCCATGTTGCACAAGTAGTAATACTTGATAAACATGCTATATGATTTAGGCAATGATTATAAAATCATGTTTGTGGCCAACTTTTGACCCAAAGGAAATCCCAGTTTCTCCAGACATTCTATATGCCCAATCATATTGAGCACATGGGATCTAACTAGATCTCCCTCTATCAGTTTGCATTCAAACAATGCCTTAGGCATAAATAGAGAGGATTCTACATCCACTGGTATCTTAGGAATATGCAAATACTTCTCACAGTCCTTAACCAGTTATGGAAATATATCTTAATTAAATTGTCAAATTTCAACAATGATTTCTTTGCCATTTGATTCTACAAGAGAAAACATTTGCAATTTTTCAAAACTCCTTTTGATTTGATTTGAATAAATTTGACAATATTTAATTAGGCCTTTAGTTAATTGTCTCTCCCACTATTTTGTTCAAATTGATAGCCCTCACCATCAATTTGGAAGATTGTAGTGTACAACCTTCTAGTGATCCAATATCCAAAATAATTGAGATATTACTCGACCAACGTCAGCGACCATAATCAATTATTAAGGTAGGTAACATTTACCAATTGCATCTTATGCAATTCTTGGATAGATGATATGCAAAACTCTTTGCCATAGCCATCTGCATGTCTCTAAGTTCTTAATCTCATTAAGACCACTTAGTTAAGCCTGGCCCAAAAGCCAACATGATAGGAGTGCACCCCGCTTGGCGGGCCCACACAACTACCATCACACTTCCACGAGATAGACAATGCACCACCCTTGGGATGCCCACGCTTGTCGATCAAGATTTTCATGTGTGCTTCTTATGGAAAGCATCTAAGATATAATATTATATTGAGGGATTTGGTATTTATATACATATACATATCCAATCATGACATATATAGTATGTATCATATACATGTTATATCCCACAAGAAAACATGTGAAGCGATAAAGCGATGATTATGGCCATCATGTTGTAATTCCTTGAGCCACAAGGAATTACGGTCATCTAGGTCTACATCACATGTAGCAACCTGTAGTTGATGAAGATCCGTGCTTTAGCTGTTCCTAGTTGATCATCTCATCCTATGACTGATCAGCTCGCCTCCTAGATGGTCAGTTGGTTGCCACAACCGATCGTCTGGCACCTCTAGACGGTTAGTTCGTCGGGTCGTCATGCTCGTCGTTAGGCCACCAGTCGCTCTTCCCACACCATCAGTCGGTCGTCTCGGTCCTTCAGCTGTCCGTTTGGGCACCCACCGTTCTTTGACATAACAGGAAATAAAACTAACCTACTTTTACATATATCTTTGAGAAACCCCAAGTTACATTTAGGGGGAGAAAAGGTAGAAGAGAAGGCTTGAGTTATCTCGAGTTACATCAAGAATAGAAGAAAAGAATCGGTACGTAGACCGAGATGCAAACAACCACAACCAACCAAGCACACACATAGGGGTTTATAGGCCATAAACATATCCACCATCAAAACCATTTTAGGGTGACGTGTATCAATTGCATTTATATACCATATCATATATGTATATAGGGTTTTGTGGTGTTTAAAAGGTTATGCACATTAGCCACTTAAAGCATTCACATCACATGTAACAAATAAATGGTGAAAACCCAAAATCTGATCATATTGATTAATCCTAAAACATAGTATGTTGACGTGGCTATGATACCACTATTGGGTTTAGTGGGACATAATAGGAAGTGGAAACAAATTTTTTATCTAACCACAAACCCATAACCAGCAGATCAAATCAACAACTATGTAATAGGGAAGATGGTTTGGTGAGATATACCTTGTCCTGAGACTTTCTTAGTGACAATACCTCACAGCTAGTGCAGACTTCAACCACCTAGTCTTTGATGGCATCTGTGCATCTCCTGGTCTTGACCTGGACAACAGTTGACAACCATCCTCTTGAGTGGCAGAAATCTCTCACCTCTATAGATAGTCCACACGGGCCACCCTTTCGAAAGAGCAAAGGTGCGATCAATAGGGGGGATCTCTTTTTACGAAGGCATGGGGATCCTTTCTGATGATACAAGAAAGAACCTTAACAATTCTCTTTCCCCTCTATCCCTAGAGGAGCCCTATGAGGCAGAATCTTCATGTACGGTTTTGAAGTCGAGCCTCTAGGTCCCTAGTTCTAACTAGGTTCTCTTGTTCTAAGAAGCGGAGAGTGACCAAAGTTAGAGGATTTGGGTGTCAGAGTGAAATTCCTTCAGGGAAGGGGACTTGGATGTCTAAACTGTGTGACATACTTTTTCCTTTCCCACTTCAAAATGGTAACTCTAGTCATCATGATGGACATACTAGAAGGAGTCCTCCCCTTCTGTAAACGTACTAGTCACCGACACACTCTCCCACCACCAGTCTCTTTTCTATAGTTGTCTTTCCCTCATTGTTCCTCCCTGGATGGGTAGAACTTGCTTGGGCTCTCTCGGTTACCACAACGAGAGAGGACAACAACTTTGTAGAGTAACTGATGTTCTGAGTTGTGTGTTCTGAGAAGCTCCTTGTACCCCTCTATTTATTGTAGAGGGTAGGGTTAGGGTTCCTAGTCTATGTGGGAGTAGAAGGGTGGATTTTCCACGAACTGATTGTGCTGTGATAGGCGAACTGATTGATTCACAACTGAACTGATCATTTGGGCAAGTGAGCTGATCGGTTCACCTAGTGAACTGATCATTTCACTTCCCAGACTTACCTGCAATTGACTTTCCTTATTCGTTTCTACTTAACGCAAAAATTAAATATTGTCCCAATCAAATTGAACAAGTGACACAAAAAACATTTCTCACAAATTGGGAAAATCCAACACTGCTCGTTTGGTCCAAGTGAACCGATTGTTTCACCAGAGTGAATAGGTTGTCTCACTGGCCATGATTTGATCAGTTCATCCAGTGAATTAGTCAGTTGGTGATCCAATTTGTGCAAAACTTCATCAATGCAGTTCCCAATCAATCTGACACTCTAATCAATTGGTTCAACATTTGAACTTAATGCTTCTGAGTCAAGTCTATTGATTGAATACCTAAACCCTTTATTAATCAATCTAAACATCATTCATGGATAAACTCGTCATACAGGTTAATCCTATGTGTGTGGCCCTATATGTTCCATTTCACATTGGTAGTGAATATACATAACTAACTTATGACATCACAAGCAAAGAGTGGCACCTAGTTGTACATCAGTGCAATCGAAGTGAAGAAGAAAGTTGGAAAACAACTTTCAACCTACAATCTGTTATTAGTGTTACAGTGAATGTATACTTCCTTTGTCTTTGATATACGGGTTGAACTTGAGGCATGGACTTGTCATCCTCTAAAAATGTTCAATCCATATTTCTTGAACTAGAGTAGACTGTCTGAGATAAATGCAAGATCAATATCATATATATTGACTCACATGTACATGGCCATGTATTTCTCAGTCTCACTTATCAAGTTTCCAGGATATCATACTCCCTTAGGAAGGAAAATTCCATATCTATCACTCACGGTCAAGTCCCCATGTGTCAAAGTCACCCAATCATCACCGTTATAACAACCCATATTTTAGGACTTCATTTGATGATGTTAAAGTGTACCCAACCACATGTGATGAAGCAGTGATTTTAGGTCTAAGAACTACAATCACCACCAATACAACAAGAGATGATCATGACTAACCATGAGTGGTTTCCATGCATCACTCTTATTATGGGTCTGTCTGATACACTATTCTCTAACATGTATTTGTGTGCTTGGTTTGATATCATATATGATGACTGATGAGATTTTGTCATCAACCAACACACACTCTAGTCTTTTGTGTTATTGATGTCTATGGTTATTTCCACAATAACAATCGACTAGGGACATAACAATAATGTATACTTTTAACATTCATATGATCTCACTATTCAAGTTCCTAACTTGTAGACTTACGTCATTGAGTAATATGATTCTTTAGACATCTAACATGTTATATCATTATCTCAAAAATAGATTAAACATATAGACAAAAATTTCCTTTATTATTATTCAAATCATTTACAAAGTATGGCATTACAATCATCATATGACTGGCTCTATGGGCATACATACCAACAACTATCACCACTATCACACTATCATGGTATATCAATCCCTCATTACATCATTAGAGGATAACACCTCACATTAGACATTGAGCCTCTGCCAGGTCATAGGACCCAATTACATAATCCTTGTGTCACATCATTGTCTTAACATGCCTCATAAAGGCTCACAATCATTACCTTGTATCATATAAGAATAAACATATATTTCATTAGCTATGACATTCATTTAACCTACAAGGTTAGATTGACACAAGTAGGATAGAGAAAACATCATCACAATGCTTGTTACTTTAAGCAAGATCAACAGGTACATCATACACTTGGGATCAGGTTAGTGTTTCACATGTAGTCGATTAGAGTTTTACATCACAACACTATCAACAAACCCTAAGTATCTCACCTTCCCACATTCTTCAAACATGTGGGTCAACTATCACCATCACACCATAACACCAAGGAACAACATGCCCAAGAAAAACCTTCAACTCAAGAAGGTAAGAGATAAAGAGGTTAGGTGGTTGAATGACATACATCATGATGGTCGAAGGTCATGGCCAAGACCAGTGGCCAAGCATCACCACAACATACCAGTGGTCGATGAGATTCTTGGTCGAAGCCACACCTTAGTCGAAGGATACTTTAGTGACCAAGAACACCACTTGACATCAGCAGTCGAAGAAGGCAAAAAGGCAACCTTAGGTTGACGGAAGTTCAATGACCAACAACACCACTCAACCCCATTGGTCGAAGGGACATAAAACACTAGTGATCGTAGGCCATAAAACCCACACGGTCGAACACAAAGGTCCACTTTAGCGACCAAAACAAAGGCACAATCTAGGTCAATGACCAAAGAAAAACCAGCGACTAAAAATACCTCAAAACCATCTACCAAACCCCCCTCAATGGCCAAAAAAATCTCACCAACAAGGCATGGTTGCAAAGAAAATAATATGAGGATGATAGATCACTTACCAAGGATCAAAGATCACAAACAAGGCAACAAGAGATGATACTTCAACTCAAGATCACCACATGCAAGATGGTCGGCCACCAAAGCTACAAGGATGAGCTTTTCTTCACCACCAAGCTTCTAGGGCTGATTTGTAATGATGAGAGGGAAAGACGGTGCAAAAAGTATCATATTCATGAAAGACGAGGGGTACATATACCCAAAGGTAGAGAGAGACCAAAGAGGTTAGGTGTCATGCACATAAGTGCCACATGTCCACCACATATCCAACATGCATCCACTAAACCATGCATGCAACATAGATCATGAAAAATAAGAAAATCCAACAGCTTCACTTGGTCCTAGATGACCATAGGTCGAAGGAAAATATGGCCAAAATGGCTCATGGTCGAAGAGAATCCAAGAAACCAACACACATGAAACCCTAGGCCATCAACGACCTAAAAGAGAGCCCCATCCCTCTATGACCGAAGGGATTTCAAGGCTTCACCAAAACACCATTCAACCACAGAGAAAACATCAAGGAATATCATTGAAGGTCGCTAAAAACCAAGTACATCAAATGGTAAATACAAGGTCAGCACCAACCTAGGGCATCCAAGCAAACCCGAGAAACAACACTCAACATGTCACCTTCTCTATCCTCTTCAAACCAAGGCTCAATAAGGCACCCCAAAGCACCACCTTCTCTCTCATGATGTAGAGGAATAAAGGCACAACCTACATGTGACAAATTGCAAGGTAACCCATCAACATGGGTAATTTTTAACTTGGTTTAAAACAAGCAAACGTAGCTCAAACAACATCCAAACTGGACGAAGCTGAAACAACAAGCATGTCACCTGATAGTAAGGCATCTTAAGATATTAGATTAAGGTTTAATAATCTTATTAAGACAAGCAAACACAACCAAACACTCAACTAGGTAAGGGGCCTTACAAGAATGTTGTACTTAGATTACAACATTTGATAAAAGTGTCTATAACTATCCAATAAATGCAGTATTTAGACTATTGAAAGGAAATACCACTTCTAAGTATATCACCCAAATGACCCCTTAGTGACATGTTGCCTATTTAAATATTTTTATGCACTTTGTAATTTTTTAATATATACTATGATTGGTGAACGTATGGTTAGTAGGGAAGGCGATTCTAATTCCAATCATGGAGACGTTTTGAAGATGGTTAAGTTTTTCTAAATATGCATGAAAAAAAAGGTGTGGAGTGTCTTATATACATATAATAGTCACTAACATTTCCCTCCACCTACCCTTAATTTAATATTATACAAGATAAAGACAAGTTTTTTAATTTTCCTTGAATTAGCCAATAGGAACCTGATTGTAATTGTGATTTTTCTATTGTCTTTTCTGAAATGGTTTGATTAGGTTTGTATTGAATTTATACAAGATTATACTTGAATTTCTTATGTAATTTCTAAGTGTCTTAACTGTTAAATATTCCAAATTAGTGATAAATCTCAAATTTCACTACAAGAAAAATATGATTCAGCTACCAATATTATACCTACATATAGAAAGTATGTAGTTAAAAGATCTTTCATTTACAAATTTAATGTTTGTAAAAAAATGTAGTTGGTTAGACATGTGCTCCCTCCCTAAACAAATTTAAGTTTGTTCGTAGCATGTTTATCCCCATTTAAATTAGTATTTTGAGTGAGTAAGAAAAATGTAAGTGGCGAGACTTTTATTTCTATCTTTCCCTCCTCCCCAAAATTCTTGATCCCCAATTTTGTCAGTTCTAATTAAAAGGATGTTTCTGTTCCTGCTGCTCCCATGTGTGTCCTCTCCCTCCCAATTTCTCTTAACTGTGTCGTCTGACATCTAGATGGTGACAGGATGGAGACAACCTAAACGGGTATTCTTGTCGCTGCCTAAAAGGAAATGCAATCGACCTTTGGTGCTAAAAAGAGAACAACAAAGAGTTTTTCTTCTGGCCTGGTCCATGCAAAATCAACGAATGCAACCACATTTGCCAATTTCTGTCTCATGGATGATTTAAAGCTTCTAGGAAACAAACTATAGGTATGTCTCCTTCCATATGTAGTGACTCCATCAGGGTGATCTGCGAGTAAGGTCTGATGAGACTATGTGGATCAGCTCTTCCATGCTCCATGGTGCTGCCCTCGCTTTCCAGATCTCTGCTATACAATATGTAGTCAAGATCCTAATTTCCCTTCCCATCCTATGATCCAAATGTGAAGCCTCAGTATGTATGGATTCCAATCTCTGCACCTAATGTTTTCTTTGGTTCGAGTGCTAACAACATAAAAAATGACACCATGACCTCTTACATCAGATTCAACATGTAGCATGGTAGTTCCATATGAGTGATGAGTGATAAAATTGAGTTTTCCAAGAGACAGGTATGAAAACGCGATATTGAATCTTAATTAACAGACGAAACAATTATTAATATCTTATTTGTGTGCATTGCGTTCTTCATTTAATCGTCAACTAGAGACAATTCAGGTTGAACTAACAAAGCAAACTACCGACCCAGCTACTGATTTGTTTATATAGCACTTGTTTACTCTTTGTCAATGTACATTTTTATCTATCAAATATGTGTACCGATTCATTCTTATGAGAACCCCATCAATGTATAATATTTTACTTTGATATATCTATGTAATTGATCTTCTATTTGGAAGATGATGAGATTAAACTATAAATAGTCAATATAAGAGATCTTAGTTTGCTTGTTATACTTTCATATTTTCAAGTTGTCCTTAGATTCTGAGCATACAGATTTTCCAAAGTTACTCGTATATAAGACAACATTTTAACTATGAACTGTGAATTTTTTTTGTTATAGTTTTCTATTCTATACATGCGTTTATTCAGCAATAAGGTGAAGCTTGAACTCATTTTGTGTATGATTTATATTGTTTTTATTAGAATTTTTGTTTATTAATATGAGGTAGATTAATATACGAGTAAAATCACAGATATATGATTTCTATGTTTTACACTTGCCTCTAGATCATAAACTATTCTAAAACTAGCTCACGTGAAGAAGATGATTGTATTATAATTTTGATGTGTTACTTCCACTTCACTATCACCTCATAAAATAGTCAATCTCCAAGACAATGGTATTTATGTCTACATCCCTACTCCTGGAATATGAACTAGTTCCCAAGTATGCTCATGCTGATTGGTTCCATCTAATACAACATATGTGTTCCCTATATTTATTCTTCATATTATTTATTTGGCTATATTAGTTTTTTTTAGTCTCTAAAAGGACTTCTTCCATGAATGTAGAAATATAATCATGTTCATTGTATCATTGTGATGCATGTAGAAATATGTTTTTACAAACTTGATGGAAAGTGGTGAAGGCATTGTAAAGAACAGTAAGTGCTAGGGAAATATGTTTCTACATACTTGATGGAAAGCGGTGAAGCCATTCTCCAAAAATGAATGATTTGCTTTCCAGCCCATTCACCCATAACAAGTTCTTGTGATGTTAACATGATATATTGTAGTATAACAATACAACAACTACATATTATTGTATGCATGTAATCTCATCAATATTTGTATAAATAGTGGGTCAAGACCCTTAGCGTTTCTTTATACGAACTACCAAGTTTGTGGAACTACAATGCTCCAAATGCCAAAATGATGGAATTCTGTACACATATAACAGTGAAATATATTTTTTGTCTGACATGGTTACCCAACTGCTTTAGGAAAATAACAACAAATAACTATGTCAAAAACCATCTTCAACAAATAACACTCACTGCGTTGTCGATTTTTTAGGCTGCAGAGTCGAGGTGGATTCATTTGTCAAAGTTGGTGAGTTAAAAGGGCTATCCCGTGATACAAAGTCTTCCTCTTTTTAATGTCTCCGATTCAAAACTGTTTGATATAGGGGAGCAGATAGCTGGTTGGGGTTAGTTTTGCATGTCCATGTTGCAACTATTTCAAACATTGGTGGATTCACTCTTGCATATTATTGTATGAAGTACAGTGCAACATAAAAGACTTTGAGTACTTCATCTTCACTAATTTCACCACCTTACGATCTTGGGTCAAGCATGTCCATGAGCTTCGATCTCTCATAAATCTTCTAGGCCTAGACAGTAAATTAGAAACTATTGAACTTTCCATATTTTTTAGGAACATTTCATAAATCTGAATTTTTTTAGGAACATTTCATAAATCAGAATAGTAAGACAAAATTAAACAAAAGAATTTTGCAAATGAGGAATACATATTCCAGAAGATATTGCATTTAGTGGCATTTCATACTTCACATGTTTTCTGACACATATAATTTCCAGCACCTGAATTTCAAAGCTATAGGTATCAGCCTTCTCAGACGATTCACCCCTTAAGGCATATTTTGAGACGGTGTAATCTCTACAACAGATGATTTGACCAGAACTTCATGCTTAGTGTTAACCATTAAATAGGGCTATAAAATTTCAAAACGAACTTACTTAATCATTTCTGATGTAAACATTATTCGTTCATTTTTAGGTGACTTCCACTCAATGAAGTACAAGCAACATTGGTGCTAAATCATGCCATATCTTCAGGGAAAAATCTAGCAAATCCAAAACTCCAATTTTTGGTTGAAATCTTTCATCAAGTAGGATGTTACTTGCCTTAATATAAGTCCATGTGAAGCCGTTTGAGCTCTATAACTGGGGTTGAGTAATGTCATCTCATTTTACACATTAAAATGGGGTTCAGCAGTGTTAAATCATTTAACATATTGAATCACCCATGTTTTATATTGCTGATAGGATGAAGCACTGATAAAAAATAGAGAAGATCAGTTCAGTAAGATATCAACAGAAAATTAGTAGCCACAATCCTCTAAATAAGAAACCCAACATCTAGAACTTCAAAAGGAAAGAGGGAACAACAAGAACTGACTCATACAATATAAAGCATCACCATATAAAGCTTCACAACAACCTCAAGATCACATCCTATCTGAAAGTGAAAATACCCATTATGACAGCCACAAGCAAAACATACTAGAATACCCATCCTAATGCTGAAGTGATTTTCTTATATGTAGTTTTATTTAGTTCCATATTAGAAGTATTGTACTGCCCCCTGATCTAGGGATGGCTAGCCCATAAGGCTCCAATCCCTTGCTTCTGCACCACATAGTTCTTGTGATAACCCTGAATTTTAGGGTTTTAATACTCAATATAGTACTTTAAGACCATGGATGTTTTGAAATCAAACTGAGGATTTGGTTATTCAATTACGAACTATTTCCACCTAAAAGGTATGACTTGAGATATTGTTGATGATGATTAGAAATCTCTGAACTCAGGTACGTGGGCTTTATCTAAGTATATGACTAGTTTTCTTGTGTGCAATAACTATGATGTATTGCTTGTCTTTATTTGAGAATATTGCTTGTATGTACTATGAGTGTAGTATCTTCGCCATGTCAATAAGAACAACCAAGAGTATAGATGGTTTGTAGCTACTAAGTGGATATATGCTCTCTCTCTCTCTCTTCCTCAATCCTCTCTCTCTTCCTCTAAATATAAGGTCGACACTCGGTCCCCATAGCCCAAGGGGCGGGGAAAAATGAAGTGCGACACCTCCCTCTCTCTCCTCTAAATATAAGGTCGGCACTCAGTCCCCATAGCCCAAGGGGCAGGGAAAAATGAAGTGCGACACTGCTTAGTAGTACAAACACATCAAAAGACATCTAAAAATATGTGTTTACCTGATTATCACTTTAAACAATGTTTTCTTTTACTCTTTCTTTCTCAAGTTATTTCAATTATGCAAACATATTAGTATGTATCTTTCTACCCACGTACACAACACCTTGTGTGTTGATTCGTTGTTTCACGTATGTTTTAGGTTCAGAGCTAGTGTGGGATAAAAGAAAGGAAGTGAGAAGTTATCTAGGTTGTACCTATTGTGTTAAGATCACGTTAGCATACATGTTATTAGACTTGTAAATCTTCTTTCAATATGTAAATTTAATTCATGTCGTAATATAAATATGTTGAATGTTGAGAATGTTATGGTGTATGCATCATAGTTGAATGTTCATGTATGCATATTATGCTTCCGCATCACTCTCTGATATGATTGGATGATGTTTTCGGATTCTGACATCTCATTCCCAATAGGGTTTGGAGAAATCAAAATCTGGGGACGTCACAGTTGGTATCAGAGCATGAACAATAGCTACACCTAACAATTTCTCACCATGAAACATATAAACTAAGCCTCACATTTCACCTTAAATCCTAGAAACTTAGTATGTTGTTATATAGGAATAAGGTTTGACTTAGCCTTTAGGTTAGAACCTAGATGTTCGAGAATTAGGTTTAGACGAGTGTGTGAAACCCCTTCCACATAGAGCTCATATGTATTGGGTAGCTACACTAGTCTACTCCTTATTCTCACCGTTTCACTAGGTTATAGGGCACTAGACTATCTATTATGTGTGGGACACTTGGTTTTGCTGATTTGGTTTTGTTTTCCAATAGGATCGAGCCTTGAGTGTTTTCTCTGACGTCTTCTTTCCCAGAGAAAAACTATATAGTATTTTATTATATATATGTAAATATAAAAATGTGTCCCTCACACTGTAGAGTAGTTTAGTGTTCATGCAACCTATGTGAAAAGGAGCGACATCAGTCTAGAAGAGAGAGTAGTTTAGATTACATGTCTAGAGCCTTATCAAGATATGTGATACGTAGAGTAGATGATAGAATGATAGTTGGAATAAACATGTGAAATCTTATCTAAGTTTGATCTCTGATGGTATAAGTTTTCTTATAAAGGTTTAAGTCGCATAATTGTTGAATCCAATTTTGTAGAATTTATGCAAAATCTTGATGATGAAAGTACATTCCTTTTTCTTACTTAAGATGAGCTAAGTTATGATATAGTTGAATATGCATGTGCCTCAAGCTCTTTTACAAAGGAGGACCTCCAGTGTTAGGACAAGATATGTGGTGAACTCTAGAGAGAGTGAGACCCACAAGGAGAGGGTCATAGGACCTACCCTACAATATATGAAATATGAGATATATGTGAAATGATGTGTCCTAGGCTAGGTTACTCCTGAGTAGATGAGTTGAGTCCTTATGCATGATTCCAATCTATATGTGAGAGTTGGGTTATAAAAAAAATGATGGGTAGGCGACTCATAATGAGAAAGTCAATCCTTTTGATTGAATTAGGTCTTAGCTTGGGTGACATATGTTTGTTAATCTCATCATTAGTTGCAAGTGAGGTGGTATATGAACTCTGGTTCTAAGAGTAAAATGATTTGTGCATAAGATACTCATAAATGTTGTTCCTTCCACTTTTCTATCTCTATATATGATGCTAGAAACCTCACTTGAGCTATTATGATGATTATGTATGAAATGTCACTTGTATAAGCTTGACCTATTCTATATTCCCTTCCTATATCATGCAAGTAATATCCAATTTTGAAATCATGATAACCTTGATCTAATATCTTCTCTTTCCCTTCATATCATGCATGAAAGATACAAATTTGATCTTGAAATGAAGATGTCTGTGGATCATGATTAAATGATTACAAATTATAATTCTTAAACCTCAATCCTTCTTAATAAATGCTTCTAAGTTTGAGTATAACTCTCACATAATAGAATGAAAACCCTACTATGTAAATATGAAGATCAATCCCCTCTAATGATGAAATCCTCTAGTATGATGTTAATCATAAACCTTGACATTAAGATGTTAAGTCTGATAATTTTGATAAAAAAAGTCATGGCATGAAACCTTGATACACCATATGGTTAATAGGGTAAAATATGAAAACTTGAATAATACCTTCTCAACTTGTATGCATTAATAAACCCTATTTCTTAGGGAGATAGGTATGTAAATGTTAACTTAGAAGGATTTTCATGTAATGACTAGGTTGATAAATGATGATGTTGCAACCTATATAAGGTGGGGTGGGTACACCCTAGATACTCAAATATCTTGAGATGACAACATAGGGAAAATCCAAATTTACGATAGGTTTGGCACCTAGAAGTGGTAGCCTACACACATCATGAACTCCTTGATATCACCTAATGGTTGGGATTAGTCGAATTTCGAGGACAAAATTCCATATAAGATGGGGTGAATGTGATAACCCTGAATTTTAGGGTTTTAATACTCAATATAGTACTTTAAGACCATGGATGTTTTGAAATCAAACTGAGGATTTGGTTATTCAATTACGAACTATTTCCACCTAAAAGGTATGACTTGAGATATTATTGATGATGATTAGAAATCTATGAACTCAGTTACGTGGGCTTTATCTAAGTATATGACTAGTTTTCTTATGTGCAATAGCTATGATGTATTGCCTGTCTTTATTTGAGAATATTGCTTGGATGTACTATGAGTGTAGTATCTTCGCCATGTCAATAAGAACAACCAAGAGTATAGATGGTTTGTAGCTACTAAGTGGATATATGCTCTCTCTCTCTCTCCCTTAATCCTCTCTCTCCCTCTAAATATAAGGTCGGCACTCGGTCCCCATAGCCCAAGGGGCGGGGAAAAATGAAGTGTGACACCTCCCTCTCTCTCCTCTAAATATAAGGTCGGCACTCGGTCCCCATAGCCCAAGGGGCAGGGAGAAATGAAGTGCGACACTGCTTAGTAGTACAAACGCATCAAAAGACATCTAAAATATGTGTTTACCTGATTATCGCTTTAAACAATGTTTTCTTTTACTCTTTCTTTCTCAAGTTATTTCAATTATGCAAACATATTAGTATGTATCTTTCTACCCACGTACACAACACCTTGTGTGTTGATTCGTTGTTTCATGTATGTTTTAGGTTCAGAGCTAGCGTGGGATAAAAGAAAGGAAGTGAGAAGTTGTCTAGGTTGTACCTATTGTGTTATGATCACGTTAGCATACATTTTATTAGACTTGTAAATCTTCTTTCAATATGTAAATTTAATTCATGTTGTAATATAAATATGTTGAATGTTGAGAATGTTATGGTGTATGCATCATAGTTGAATGTTCATCTATGCGTATTATGCTTCCGCATCTCTCTCTGATATAATTGGATGATGTTTTCGGATTCTGACATCTCATTCCCAATAGGGTTTGGAGAAATCAAAATCTGGGGACGTCACAGTTCTCCATTCTTTCCCTTCATTCTCAAATAAAACTCTATTTATTGTATCCTCCTCTTTCTTCTTTTCAGTAGTTTGACATGCTTCACCTCTTCTTGCTATTATGGACTTAAGGAAAGGCTGCAGCTCTTGCGCTCAGTCCGTTTCAGGTCGCCAAGACCCAACAAGGTGTGTCCAAGGCCCCTTGACAAAGGGTTGGCATAGAGTGAGGTTGATGGCCCTTTCTCCTTGTCATTGTCAGGGCCATGTTACCATAGCAAGGTTCTAGTGTTACTGTTGTTTGGGATGCCGCCTAGGCACCCTTGGGCAGTCCCATGGTTTCAAATACAAGATACCTAGTCAAGCTAGGCAGTTTGGGTGTACGCCTATGCACTTTGGTGGGCCTCCTATATAGATTTATAATAGATTTTGGATGTGCTTTGGACCATCATATTGTTTAGTGATCAATAGTATACACCCTCTTATCACCTTGTTGTAATGTTTTTTACTAATAGAAAAAAATTTATAATATTATTTTTATTTCTTTGGTTATTTTAATATGAAATTCATCAGACCAGATTATGTTTGGGGCAACAAGTGCGAATTCAGTATTCTGTAATAGGTTTTCAGATGTACTATCTATATTACAAGTTCAAAATTTTCTTCACCAACTATTTTTAGTACACATAATTCTGCTTCACATTTTCATTCTTAAATAGAACTACTTTTTTTTACACATCATCCTGATTTAGATTTGCATTCCTGAATAGTAGGTTGCAAGCATATGTTGTGAGTTTGACATGGGCCCAACTATGCTATCCTCTAGAGGAAAAGCAATCCTCTTTAGGGTTTTTCTTCTATTTTATCTTGATGCTTTTACATACATTAATGTTTTACAATTCTATCTTTTTCTTGGTCATGAACTTCTCATGTTGTTTGTCAATATGATCTCGATATCTTGGGGATTAGGATGTTGCTATAGGTTAGTTTCCTATGTGAGTTTACACAATTGATTTTGATATTAAGTGAATTACTAGTTAAGACCTATCGGATGGCGGTGCTAGGGTTGGACGGGGCTCTGGGGGGCGATCGTGACGGCGACGTGGTTGGAGGATGGGGCGACATTGTTGAGGATAGGATCTTCGATCCTGGAGCAGACACGACACATATGTTTGAGGACTAGAAATAGAAGACCACTAAAACCCTAGCAACTAAACATGGGTAGCCGAAAAGAAACGGAGGCAATAAAAGAAGGGTAGCCACGCACTCAGTGTAGGAGATCGGTTTGACGTTCACGATGGCAGGCATGCATGACCAATCAAACAAAGGGGACACGATATATGGGCCAGGGGAAACCATCACACCATTGAACCTAGCAGCTGATGGTACGAAGAAGGGTAACCAAGAACAGGCTGCGACGGCGCTGCATGTCTCCTATGTGGAGGCAACCAAGGGCATGACCTCAATGCAACACAAGAAATACAACAACCTCTTTTTACTAGAGAAGTTGTTTAAAGAAGATCTTCCGTATGGGGCGGTAACCCTGGAAGCGATAGATGGGGTTCCATCGTTGTTGATTGAACCTCAGGCAGAAGAGGATCTGGCCAGACCATGGAGATATGCAGTGATAGCCCACCTGATTGGTACTGAGACTGGATACATGATGCTCAGGGACAAGATCAAGCTACTATGGTAGATTAAGGGGAGATTCAAAATGTTCAAAATGGAATATGGACACTTTGTCATCCAACTATTGTACCCAAATGACTTTGAGACGACGGTCATGGGAGGACCATGGAAATTTTTGGTTGCCCGTTGATTGTGTGGGAATGGTACCCAAATTTCAAACCTTCCTTGGATCTGCCTAGATATATTATCACGTGGATAAGGATAATAAATCTCCCACTGCACCTATATGTTCGCACTATGTTTGAATACATAGGTCAGGCGCTGGGTAGCCTGTTCAAGGTGGATGGCCAAACTGAGAACATATCCCACAACCACTTGCCCGATTGGCCATTGAAATCGATACGTCAACGGAGTGGGCTACTTCGATCCTGATCAATGGAAAGGAGTATGAGGCTTACTATGAAGGGCTACCGTGGGCCTGTGGGAAATGTGGAAAGGAAGGCCACGTATCCAAGACCTGCAATTCTGCCCAAAGAACTGTAGATGCAACCAAGGAAACGCCTAAGGAGGGAGATACTGTGGCCCAGCATACTAACAAAGAAAAGAGCCAAGGGGTGGAAGGTACAGACATGAAAAAGAAATTCGAGAAGGAGGTAGACGATACAAAGCATCCCCCACGGAGAATCCACTAATAGGTTCACATAATTAGAATCCAAGCAGATCGAACTAATTGACGAACGACCGGGTAGCGCTGTTGATCAACAAGCCCAAGTCAGAGAGGACAGAACGGATCAAAATAAATCTGCAAAGGTTTGGAGGAAGAAGAAAGCAACGTGCAAAGAGGATAACCAGATGAAGACAAGGACTGTGCTTGAGGACATTACTAACAATCAAACAAAGAAGAATACAGAGAATGCAGGGGGAAAAGCAACATATGTTTACAAGGAGAACCATGTTGCAGTACAACCGGAGGTTAATGAGGTAGTGATCATTGAGGAGGAGGGAAAAACTGAACCAAAAGAGACAACAATGGAAGAGAGTTTGGAGGCAATAAAGACTGTGCAATTTTCATGCTCGAGTAGATAAAAAAGGGACAAACAAGGGAAAGAGCAAAGGACCTTCGAGAAGGCTTTACTACCATTGAGAACCAGTTCAAGCAACAACTTCAATACTAAGAGAAAGGGCAACAATGAACTGCCAGATGAATAAGTAGCCCGTAGACGCATCTGCAGATGGTCAGCCATCAGTGCGGAAGGTACTGAGTTGAAATAGTTAGGTGGTGAGGGAGAAGATCCGGCCATTGATATCAACCATGAGGTACAAGCCTAGTGTGCTCCCACCTACAACCTCCAAACCAAATTCCTTTAATGCTTAATATCCTGTGTTGGAATGTCAGAGGCATAGGCAACGATGATACCATCAGAGTTCTTAAAGATCTCATCCTTTCAAATAAACCAAAGGTTGTAGCTGTCTTGGAACCACGCATCAGTGGCACCATGGACACCAACACTATAAAAAAACTCGTCTTTAACAAATCCTTTCGATCTGAAGATTGAGGTTTCTTAGGTGGGATTTGGATATGTTGGAAGGAGGAAGACTATGAGATTCGTATAGTAAACTATCAAAGACAATTTATAACATGTTGTATAGATGACACTCTCCTGTGCACCTTTGTATATGAGAGTCTGTAGATTTATCTGGGATCACTTGATCAAGCTGGGAAAGAACACCACCTTACCATGGGTAGCATTTGGGGACTTTAATACTACCCTACTACCTGAGGAGAAGATGGGCAGTTCTATTTACAATTTTAATGAGGCACTTTTGTCCAATAACGCCATCCTAGAAGCTGGGCTATCAGACATCGGATATAATGGCCCCAAATACACTTACATACATGGTCAGCTGTGCGAACGCCTTGACTGTGCCCTGGCTAACATGGAGTTCCTTCTAGCATACCCACATGTCACCATTAATCATCTCCCGAGAATTGAGTCAGACCAATGTCCCTCCTCCTGTATCCCACTGTGAGAACTCCTACCCCCACTCGGTTCGTTATCTGTGAGTCCTGGTCCAATAGCTCCAAGTTACAGGAGGTAATTCAGACTAGCTGAAACCCAAACTTGGAGTTTCACAAAGCACTCAACGAAGCTAAAAGAGGCATTGACGCCTGGGCAGCTAACGAAAAGGTTAAAAGAGGTAAAGATAAGTGAAGAATCTTAAAGAATCTGGAATCCCTCCAAAGTTCTCTATCTGACAGATTTGATACCACTACTATCCAGCTCATAGGAGATATGGAAGCTAAGTACCTAGACTTTTTGAAAAAAGAAGAAGATGACTTGAAATAGAGAAGCCATATTAATTGGCTTAAGAATGGCGATAACAACTCAAGTTTCTACAACGCCTTTGTAAAGCAGACAAGGAGACAGAACAACATTAATATGCTCAAAGACAATGCTGGTTATTGGGTAATAGATGAGGGTAACATCTCAAAGATGGTTTTACAACATTTCAAAAATTTGCTCACAGAACATGTACACCACAACACTAAGGAAATTAGCAGTTACATTGGCTCATTAAGAAAGCTGACTACTACCGAAGCCCGCACAATGGAGAGCCTACCCAACCTTCACGAGATGCATAACATTCTGTCCAATAGTGAACCCCACAAGGCCCCGAGACCCGACAGAGTGGACAATTCATTCTTACTGAAGAATTGGCATTCCATCAAGCATTCCCTACTGGCCACAACGAGTTCAGCCATGACACAGAAGGTACTGAAGCCTGATTTCTACAATGTGAGTATAGTTCTCATTCCAAAAACCACCAAACCTGAGAAATGTGAAGAGTTTAGACCTATTTCCTTAAATAACTGTGTGTTGAAACTTGTATCCAAGGTCATCGTGGAAAGAGTAAAAAATTACCTCCCAGAATGGATCTCGCTGACCCAAAGTGTTTTTGTACTAGGGCAGAAAATAGCGAACAATATCACTGTTGCACAGGAAATCCTACATATCATATGGAGGAAGACAGCGCCTAGAACAATGGATATCAAGATTGATCTATCGAAGGCTTATGATAGAATGACAGAATGACATGGCCCTTTACAACTGACACTCTCCTAAAGATCAGGCTACCTGAATCCATCAGACAATACAATCTGAACTCTATCTCAGGGGGAGAAGCGTCCATCATCTGGAAGGGCAAAGAAGATGGATCCTTCAAGGCCATGAGGGGCCTCCGTCAAGGATACCGCCTATCACCTTACCTTTTTGTCCTTTGTCTTGAAATATTAAGCCAATCTATTGAAAAGCTTGTAGCAGAGAAAAGATGGACACCGACTAAGATATATAGTAGAGGACCAAAGATTTATCATCTATGCTTTGTTGATGATCTACTGCTCTTTGCGAAAGTGGACACGGAGGAGATGAAGACTATTATTAAATGCTTTGGAGAATTTGGGATAGTGTTTGGACATTTCATATCTATTAAGAAGTCCAACATCCACTTCTCTAAGAATGTGCCTCAACAGACCTAGAGACGTATCTACAGATTGTGTAGCTTCACCCCAACAGACAATATAGCTAAATACCTGGGTGTACCTTTGATTCATGGGAGAGTGAAGAAGGATACGTATAGTAGCATAATTAACAAAGTGTCTACTAACATAAACTCATGGGATGCGAGAACCCTCTCTCTAGTGATTCGAGTGTGCCTTGACAAGTCCACTCTGTTGGCCATTCCAGCTTATGTAATGCAGACATCGGTGATTCCTATAAAAGTATGTGACTGGATAGATAGAAACATCCGCTTGTTCATTTGGGGAGGTAACCATAAACAACACCCCCTATCCCTAGTTGCTTGGAATAAGATTACAAGTGATAAGGAACACAAGGGATTTGGTATCAAGACTATGAGTGAGCTGAATGAAGCGCTTATCATCAAACACACCTGGGAGTTGAGCTCATCCAGGAGATCATCGTGGTGCGCAAGTGTAAGGCACAAATGTGAAGGATATGAAGGCACTTACTTACCTGACATTTCTAGATTAGGTCGGGTAGCCTTACCAAGAAAACAGTTCCTTCTTAATAACTCAAAAATGGTACTTGTTAATGGAGAGAAGACCAATATCTGGTCTGACCACTGGTGTGATAGAAGCACAATATTGAAAGAGGTGGCGATAAAACCTATTACTGGTGACGTTCTTCAACTGACAGTTAAAAACCTTATAACCAGAACCAACAACTGGGATGCCGAGTTCTTGAGAGAGTGGTTACCACCAAACATTGTGCGGAAGATTTTGGACCTACCTCCTCCTCTGTGCACCGAGTCGATGGATAGAAGGACTTGGAACCATACTGATTCGGGAAACTTTACTACAAGAAGTGCCTATAATGTCTTACAAGAGGGCAAGGACATAAGGACGAATGGTAAGTGGACAAAGATCTGGAATATTAAAGCAGCTATGAAGGTTAAATTCTTTCTTTGGCTTGTGGGTCACGAGGCTATTCTCACTAATAGAAGGAGACTAGCAAGACATCTGACCAACGACAATCATTGTCTGATTTGTAATACTAGTGAGGAATCGACCCTACATGCCCTCAGGGACTGCAAACAAGTAGCCCAAATCTGGAAGTTGATCCTACAATGAGATATGTGGACAACATTCTCAGCAACACTGGATGTCTGGAGCTGGATGGATAGAAATCTCTCAGCACCGGTGACCAACAACCTCCTGTTCACTGTGGGTTGCTGGCACATATGGAATAGAAGGAACAAGGCTATGTTTGAGGATAGGAAGCTAACTGTAGCTCATATCCATGCCATGATTACTAAAGATGTTGCTCTTACCTTTAAAGCTTGGGCCATGAACAACCTGAATAGATCTCCTCAGAATCTGGTGGAAGCTACCGTTGTTTGGAGCAAACCTGAAAAGGGCCGGATCAAACTCAACACTGATGCTACCTTTGATGCACGCACTGGTCGAGCGACGATTGTTGTTGTCGGAAGAAATCACGAGGATAAGTGTTAGGGAGGTTGGTGCACTATAGTTCATGCCAACAGTGCGTTGGAGGCAAAAGTAAGGGCAATTGCCCTTGTTGCTGATGTCGATAGACACCTCAACAACAGGTTGATCTGTATAGAAATGGACTCCAAAAATGCAAAGCTTGCAGTTGAGGGAAACTCAGTACATTTCCCAAAGATGGTCAGATGAGTAGAAGAGGTGAAGTCTAGAAGAGAACCTGGATGGACATGTAGCTTCACGAAGAGAGATGGTAATAAGGCAACCGATTGGCTTGCCAAATTTCAGAACAAAAACCAGGGGGCTTTTATTTCTATAGAAGCCCACCCACTGACCTTATTGATATTATCAATTTGGATAATTGCAATGGTAGTAGTACTACCATGTTTAATTTTGTTACTAGTACTCTTCATTGTAATAATTTTTTTTGATTTTCTTGCACGAGAGGGGCGAGATGAATAAAACTACCCTCTGACTTTTCCAAAAATAAAGAAGTGAATTACTAGTTTAGTTTATCTCTCGTATGTATTTGGTGCAATAAACATGAGTTACTAACTTATATATCAATATCCTTTTCAGAAATGTATTGGCCCACCAACTCCAAAATGATTTGAGTGTAGTTTATCATATTTTGGAAAAAAAATTACAGCAGTATACATGCCAATGTATCTTCAGATCTAACGAGAATATGATTACTTCTTTCTAAAGAAGTTTTCATTCATTTAGTTACAAATAAAAAGCACTTGTTGTTATAGCAGAGGGTAGTGGAAATTCTAATAGAGGCCAAAAGAGGGCCTCTAGAAGGTTATTCAGTAGGAGAATGCAGAGAAACAACTTCTACAGGTTGTGTTGATAACTTGTCTTCATGGTTTACAGAATGAGTACGTGAAGTGCAGATGATGCTAATGTTGCTTTCTCTAAGAACTCCCTTGACATGAGGCCCACTGGATAATCATATCAACGTTATCTAAAAACAATATGTACAAATCACTACTACATATATGTGTTACAAAGATTTCGACCAAAGGTTCAGATTCAGAGATGAAGCACAATCGACCTAGAAAGTTCCAAATTCTTGATAATTTGGATGAACTTCTACTGTCCTGGTACTATTAATATGATACCCCATGTACATCATAACAAACTATAAACATTAAAAAAAACTTGTAAAAGAAATATTGGGACTGATTTCTCAGGGAGGGTTCTCTGTAAAGTGTGTTAGTCTTAAAACAAAAAACTATATGTGATAGTAATCGATGCTCACAATTTTGTTTTTTTTTCAATTTTTCACCTATAGCTAAATTGTGTATTTTGACCTTCACTTGCATTGCTACTAATGTTTTGTATAGTAATGAATATGACAAGAAGGTGCATTGATATGTCACATAAATGACTTTAATTTCTTCTACAATGTGTTGTGGGTGAGCCAAAAACATGAATCATTTAATGTCATTCAAGAATGGTTGTTTTATGCATCAACTTCTTATTCCTTTACCCTCTTTTGAAGCAATGGCCATTAGAGATGATTTTGCAGTAAATTTTGATGATGGTGGAGTTGTTGGTGCAAACAATAATAGTAGTGGGTGTTATGCAAATATATCTACTAGAAATGGTACATGGGTGTTTGATAATGAAAATTGTCTAATGCTAGATCATGAAACTCAGGTAGAGTTGTTGATAGTATCCAAATAAATACAATTTCAGTGGCATGGAAAAACTTCAGAGTGAGTGGACCACATCGGTGAGAGTATGGTGATATAGATTATTGACTTGAAAGCACACTTTGCATTTTACAATTTATAAATGTTTGTTCTTGTGGTTAATTTCCCCTCATGGCCATATATAGTTTTCAACTTCTCCATAGAGGATGTTTTCATATATGATGTGCATGCATACGAAAAAGGAGAGGACTGATGAGTTATAGAAATTTGAAGCAGTGGCATAGGAGCTTTGTAGACACTCCATGAGATTGAAAGTAGGATGTTACTTGGCACATAAATGAAAGCGTCATGCTCGCTAAGATAGTTGGTGCAGAACACACTGCAAAGGTATGTTGTATTTTATATTAAATCCTATTGCATCCCTTTTTGGATCATCATTGTCTAGGTCTTTGGTCATTTCTCCTTGGATATATTCTTCTAGGTTGAATGTTTCTGGATCATCATTGTCCTGGTCTTTGATCATTTACCTTTAAACATATTCTACTAAGAGGGAAAGTTTCATGAGAGGATGATAATTTTTTTTACTATTTTTGTGTATATGATTTTTGATAGTACCCTTTCTTAAGAGAAGTATAATAATGAATCTATATGTTGTGTATTTTTTGTTTCTAGTTGTATCCATGCCTTATCATTTTGACTTCTGCTACAATGAAGATATGTTCTTGTACATAAATCATAAAACTTAAATGATATTGACATCATAGGCATCCTAGCAATGATGACTGAGAGGCTTTCATTCTAATCAAAATTTCATGTTTACTACCTTGCTCTGAAATGTTCATAAGCTCTATAGATTCACACCAAAGTTTTCTTCATTTAGCACTAATAACTGAAGCATACCAAGTCAAAAAGAAGCCCATTCTTTTTTAGAACTTAGTTGAGGTATCATTTATTGCTAATGCTTCCATAGTTATCTCTTACACAGTTCATTCCTATTAATTTTTATGCAACATGGGACCTCATCATTGATGATTGTTATAACATTATGTAGTGATGATCGCAGTTTGAGTTCTAGGCATAATATCCTAGATCTTGCATTTTGCTATTGCTAAGCATTGGATATTTAGTAGTTTTAACTTGTTATGTATATTATGGTTGTTTCTAAATTACATGCTAACCATGTTCGAGATATAACAATTAACCTAATGCATTAAGCCATGTCTTGTATAGTATATACATATTTATTTGTATGCAACATAGGACCTCATCAATGACACTTCTTATAACATTGTGTAAGGATAATCATAGTCTAACTTCTTGGCATATGTGCAGCTCGTTATCACTCCACAATGTATGAAAACATGGGTTATAAAAAAGGGTTCATCATTTCTATGGTTGTAAATCAATCCCATTCCTTTCAATGCAGGCATTCCACTGATTCTGAAGTCTCACTTATGATGCTTTTGGCCTATTTTTCTTATTTAGTTGCTAACGTGAGCCTCTCATTCATGACCTTGCTGATATTTTTACTGGTTGATCATCATATACTGTATGTTCTGATATGTACATATATTTCTTGACTATGTGAACTGTTTAGTGTGGGTTCATGGTGGGGAGCTTCAAGTTCAAGCTACAGTTCACCATGGAAAATGTCTATCCAACCCAGCCAACCTTTACTGCCTGCATGGTTTGAGGTTCTAAACTATAAACAAATTGGTCCCTGTGAAGATCACTACTGAACCTTCGAGGTGTGTTGGCTGATTTATACATTATCATTACCTATCATTGATTGGTTCCTCTTCTTAATACTAGATCATTCAATTATGGACTTACTCAAAATTAGATTCTTACTTGTGATCTATTACAAATACAGTGAAATACATGTCTTCCTCTCAAATTTCATCATCTCTCGGTATACCTTCCACAAATGCAATTGCTATCATTGTCTACTGTTCTAAACAACAATACAAGCAACAAAAAGAACCATCTACAATAGATGGAGAAGGATGTATATCAACATTGTTTCACTTTGTGGTTGTACGGACTATATCAAATGTTGGACAAGATTGGCAAACCCAATTCAGTTAAGCAAGTCATAAAAGGTCATAATACATCTACTAAGATCATTTCTATCTATACATCACATGTACCAAGCTTGTCTAACACAATTGAGTTGATAAAGGTTTAAAAGGATTAGTAGATGAGCTACTTTGCTAGTTTAATGATCTAATTTACATGTAGGGTTCTGATATTATTATTCTAGTGCAGAAATTTTGTCTCTCTTCTTTCATAGGATCTTGCAAGAACTCTAAAGCTTGAGTTTTTTTTGCTCATTTCTCTTCAGGTTATATGTATGTTCTCTCTGATGTTCATTTATGTTAATGCTCTAATGAAGTTGGTCGTATTAATGCTAGATTTAAGCTAAGTTTCTACTAAAGTTTATCTTAATGAACACATTCATGTGTTGTGTGTGCCATGAAACCAGCAACCAACCACATGATGTTCCTCAAAAACAACATGAAGTTACACTAAGAATGTGTTCATTTTCCCCATAGGTTCTGAACTCAATTTGAAGCATAGGAGCCAGAGACCAATCCACCAATATCAAGGGAGAAGCATTAGACCATAGAAGCATGATCATGGATACTTTATGACCTACAAACATCACTTTCTGCAAGCCTACATGACAAAAGTCCAAAATGTAAGAAACTGTAATCAAGTAGATTCCATATCATGAAAAGAAGTAGAATGTTGGAAAGCATCAATGCCAACTGCATCAAAAATGGTAGTGGCCATTCCCTTTTCTTCAACATGTACCCGATTGTCGAAGATTGCATTTCAGATTTTTGAGATTCCATCTGAGGAAATTTTGTGTTCTCGCATTCATTAGAATTCAGAATAGCCCCTTTTTCAAGGTAAGTCAGTTCTCCACAATGCTCGGAGTTTTCTATGTAGTGTGAATCATGACTAGCAAGGTGTTTTTGACTTGCAGGTGTAACTAACTATGGACTCAAATTCACTTCAGATGTAAACGTATCAGTTCCGTATGATTGTTGATCATTCAGTGCTAGGTCATTCTTGTCTATTGTTGGACCTGAAGGCTGCAACTTGTTGTTTATCAATTCAAGTGAGACAATAGAGCTTTCCTATATTTCTATTTTGTAGACTACATAATAAGAAACATCTTTGTCTTCACTCACATGCTCACAAAGTTCTACATTTAAAGTAGACTTTCTGCACCCTGACACATCTACATTTCTATCATTGGATGTGTTTTCATTGCAGTTTGAAATTATTGTTTCAACAGTGTGTCCAACATCACAGTTTGGACAACACAATCACTAGATAAAGAAGGAGCCTTCAGTGCGTGCAATAACCCAGATCTTCACTACTTCAAGAGCCTCTCTTCTCATCTACGTTCGCACAAGTATCTACAATAACTAGTTGGTAAGATATATTAGTTAGTTCAAAACATAACATTTTAGTTAGTTCAAAACATATTACTTAGTTCAAAACAAAACATAACATATTATAGTTGGTAAGTATTCTATTTCTAGAAAACATTGCTTCTCAAGATTCCTTGTTAAATGAGACCATTTTTCATCTATACACGTGTTTTTTTGTAGTATCTAGGGAACTTCCCAGTCAGGAGCTCGACCTCGATAATCTTCACATTATAACCAGGATGCATCATCCCAAAGTAAGCACACTATGTTTACTGGAGTCAGGAATATATTCTTTGTTTTGTGATTTGTCAGCTTTGCTATGGTGTATAAACTAGATATCACATGGTGTGAGATATTCTATTCTATTTGGTTTTGAAATATTATAAATGCATATACATTTGCATATAGTGGGTGTTTGAGTTTCTGATGTTGCTTTTGATACTCAGGTTTTTGTTGCTGCAATTTCAAAGAGGAAGAAAATTTTACCATCTAACATTGAGATACTTTGTGGGGGGCGATAGAATTCTCTGCATCTTAGTAACTCTGGTCGAGATTCCAACATTATCAGGCAGCTCCGCCACATAGATAAATTCAGGTAAAGAGCTTATTGAGAAGACATCATTAGTACACCAATGTCTTTGGCTAGACATAACATCTATTTTTACATGCAGATACTTGGACAAGGCTTGCATCAGAGTTCAAGATGGCAGAAACATGAAGGAGAGTCTGGAGACTATGCTCAGTATCTGAGGTCAAGCAAGTAAAATTGGTACTCTCAGTCATCCCAATCTTCGCCTACACCATCATCTTCAACACTATCCTAGCAAAACTCCAGACCTTCTCTGTCCAATAAGGCAGCGTAATTCCAAGCCATCCCATACATCATGCTCATCATCATGTCCCACTCTATGAGACCTACTTTGTCCCGCTCACACAAAGGATCACACACCAAGAATCCGACATTCTGCAGCGCATCGATGTCAGCAAGTTTTAGCTGAAATAATTGATTCTAAGATAAGAGAAAGAACATCTTCACAAGAGGGCAACCCTGCTCAGCCAAGTCAAGATTGTCTTATTTATATTTTTTAATTCAATGCATGCTCTTCTTCGTGATGGTGCAACACCAACAAGAGCTCGAACAAAAGAAGACAATAAGGATGCTAAAACTGGACGAGAAAGGCACAACTCTTTCACAAAGATGTTAGTAGACCACTGAATCATTGATATATGTATATTTTTTTTGTACACATGTAATAGGGGCAAGGTATACGTCCTCCCCATGTACATTCGACGCTTCATTATAAATGAAAGTAAGATTTTTGGCATAACGAGCATAACTTGCTCTAAATACTACAATGTTGTTACTAAAAGAGCTTGTGTACCAACAAGTTACACAATATATATATATATATATATATATATATATATATATATATATATATATATATATATATATATATATATATATATATATATATATATGAATATATAGTTGAACTAAGCATATATGTATGTGTACTAAATGACACTACATATGTAGCTTGATGCATAATCAATTACATATATATGTATATAGTAATTGCTATCTTTCCCCACACATTAAATACATTTAAAATATACTAACTTCATATTTTTGCTACATACTGACTATATATGCAATTGTAGTCATACATTTAGCTATACTTATACTTATATTTAAATATGTAAGGACAATATCTAACTACGCTTCTGGATACATATGAATTTGTAGCAAATGGATAATGTAACTACATATTTGAAAAATATAGTTAAAGACTTTAGCTATACGACCATATACTACAATTTGTATGTGTAAAGAAATATGTAGTTAAATCCTTTAGCTACAAAATATGAGGTTTTCGTTACAATTTTTTTTGTAGTTAAAAACCATTTTTTTAGTAGTGTTTGTGGTTGATTGGCGGTTGTAGTAGCTAGCTCCATTTAGCAGTAGCTTTGGAATCATGAGATCAAGTGATAAATGGGGACGTTGGCAGTGGTAGTGACATAACTACGACTACTTCAGGTACATTACTGTCAAGGTGTAACAAAGACCACAATGACACGAATATTACAATATATATTTGTGATTTTATTGTATAACATCTGATGAGGATAGATTAAGGGATTGATACTACGGTCATGTATTAATTTTAATTCTAAAATTTTGGCAACTAAAGGATGTCACAATATTAACTTTGTATGGATTGTTTTATATATGATAATCTGGAACGATGATGATGGGTTCCCTTCTTTGTCAACAGTTTCACCTAGTGAGATATATAAATGATTTTGAGAAAAATTAGTCCACTATATTCTAGCATATATGCATCACTTTACTCTAGTGTACATGAGAAGAGGTAGGTGATTCATAGAAGACATGAAGTAGGATTCTTAAATGTAAGAATTGATATAACTAGTCATTCATAGCACAAATTGAGAATGAGACTCAAAGGGATTTGGTGTTCAGAGAAACTAGAAGCCAAAAAAAATCTAAATTGAGCTGCATGAATGTTGACTAGAAATAGTCTGACAATATGATGAACCTAACAAATAAGATTTTATCTTCAGCTCTATGCTTCCATATAAGCAAACATGATAATTTGTAAGAAGACATCTCCTTAGACTGATAAATTTCTGCAAATACACAAATCTATTATTTGTTAATAAATTGTTCCAGGAGAGTTAGAAACTCCATTATAAGGCTAAACAATGTTGTCTTAATGTAAAATCAGAAGCTATATTCTGAAATAAATAGAGAAAATGATAGGTTTGCAAATACATAGATCATGAAACGTTAGTATTACTATAGTTAACCAATAGGCTGTTATTTAGTTTGAAAATAAAAGGGTACGCCAATCAGAGCATATTCTTCGCTTGTATATTCTAATGATTCACCTTTTCTGTAGAAAATATACATACCTTATCAAACAATATTAGTCTAGAACTTTACGTTTGTAACTGTAGTAAGTTACATTTCCACAGATCATTCTCATGTTAGCACCCTCGTTTATACTCAACATGATTTATGTCAAGCAGCTATAGTGGTGTACTGTCAACATTCAATTCTAATGAGACTGGGTTATATTTTCAGGATAGGTGAAGTAAGCGGATGGATTTTTCTTGGAGCCTCATTATTGGTCCCATTGGGCAGGTCGACAGATTGCATATCTTTGGAAATAAGTGCTTTTAAACTTTGTGGCTGTCTACTAGTTACCTTACTTTTTGCCTTATCTTTTGGTGCCGCTAAGCAAACAACATTTTATCGTTTTGCTACAGTTTGTATATTAAACTTTTGTGTTCAGAAATACATTTGGTATAAATATATGCGTATAAACAAGTTCTATGTTTCCTATTAGACATTCATTGCTTGTATGCGATGTCTCAATATGATTGATGTACCAGAAAAATGAACTTGGGTGCATGTGTTCATCGTATATGATTGACGGGGAATTGAAACTTCCATGCGAAGTCTGATTGGTGGTTGTTTTTTCTTTTCAGTTCATGATCAGAATGGACGGTTGGTACGATCAAGTGTGGACTTTTATCATGTACTAGGCAGCACACACGTGGCCATGCACGTGAATAAGTATTTTACTTTGTTATTAATGGTGATTTAATAATTAAATAAGTGTAAATTGTGTGTGATTTGTTTTCAATGGATAAAGAGAGTAAGAAGCATAAACGTCCCACAGAGGGGATTGCGAGTTTGAAGTGGGTGGTTATATTGAAAACTACACGTGGGGAATTAGAGAGGACAACATATAGATATTTTCATGTGAAGATGGATGAATGTGTGTCCATGATAGTTGTGAGAAGTCATAGTAGACTGTTTTTTGTCGGAACGTGTTCATTAGTTACATGTGGGATATGAGAAAACGAATAATGGTGAGATAACATAAAGAAATCTTTATAACAAATTGATGTATGTGGCAATGAGTTGAAAATATGCATTAAAAAACCAAATACTAAAATTAATATTATTATAATGTGGTGGACGTTTTCTTTTAGATAAACTTATTCCATCAATCACGAAGGGAGAGGGTGAGGAGTTAGGGAGTCTGAGATATGGGGGGTTTCATGGAAGACATTAAGAGGGAATCGTGGTATTTGGAAATCAATTCGCTGACTAAAATAAAGTTTCTATACATATTATAGCAGTTAAAGAAAGAATTAGAACTGACCAAAAAATAAAAGAATTAGAAAACGTGGATTGGGAAGGTGGAACCCGATAATGATCTCGAGCATTGTGGGAAAAGGGAAGAGAGAGATGTGGAGGAGATATGATGAGAGGGGTTATGGAAGGATGAGTGGCGGTTTAAGAGAGGAGGGAGGAGAGTGTGCGTGCGAAACAGAGTGGGGCTGAGAAGTAGTGGAGATAGGTTTTCAACACAGAGAAAAAAGGTTAAATGGAGTATAAATCCTCGAAAAAAGGAGAGAAGAGAGATAGTCAAGGAGAATGCAATATATATTTGAAAATAGAGTGATTTGATTGGCTAATGGAAGTAATTATAATTTATACAAAAAACTCCCTCTTTTTATAATATTATAGATACTAGTATAAAAAGAGGGAGTTTTTCAAACAATTTACAACAGTGTCATTTTTACACCTCTAAACCAATTACAACGCATCACTTCGAAATGATGGCCTCTCATTGACTCTCTCTTTGTTCTCTTTTTTTGAATAACATATTTTCCTTTCCGTTGAAAATAATGAATCCCCCACCACTCTGGCCACCAACCTTTCCCTGTAATTTCTCGCTCATTGACCATGTGCCCATGAAACAAACTCCCCAAAACGCATTACTCTCTCGTCACAACCCAACAGGATCAACCCACTCCCGTGGATTCATTCCTCCACTCCCATTTCACGCATTTCCAACTTTTCAGATTCACTTTCACAACAACCACTCTCTCAACTTCCCACAATATAACTCTATTTAATCCAATTTCTTACACGTTTCGGTCAAAATAAATTATGCCGATCATATTGATTATAATGTAAAATTTATTGCTTATATTTATTATTAATATCCATAACAATAAACTACTTCCCATATTTATTGATAGTCGATGCATATCTTTCTTATCTTTTCTAATTGTTCTACCATATCAAAGGCGAAGGATAATATCTTTTCCTCTCCCATAAAAATAACGGATCCCCCACCGCTCCTCCCACCAACCACTCCTTAGAATTCTCTCTCATTGACAATGTGCTCACAAAACAAACTTTTCATGAAGAACTTGTCTCTCCTCTACATTTCTTCCCTTGTTGTAACCACTTGCCCGTTTTTTTTTCTCTCCCCCAATTATCACTCACTAACCACATTTCCAGCGCTCTTCCTCTTTAACAAACCCCAATAAGGTCATGATCTTTCTCACTCACGATGATACAACAACCCCTTATTATCTTTACATGAATAATCTATATAAATTTAACAAATTTATTTTATACGTATATGTACACATGTGTGTTTACTAGTATATTATTAATTGGAAAGTGATCAGACCAGAATAGGCGGTCCGAGCTTTCTAGTTTGGTAGGACCCGTCCCATATGATAGCAAGCTTAACCGAGACAAGGAGGACGACCCTGATTGGTCGTGTAAACTAATATTGCTGAATATGCCCGTCTATTCCGCCCCAGAATCACCGGTTACACCTGTTGAAACTGGTCTTATTTGTACTAGTGCTAGTTACCTAGTAAATTTTCTAGAAATTCCCTTGCATTTCAAAATTTCCTATTAACCCCATGTTTTTATCCCATGTCAACACCCTCGTGGCTCCTATCTTTCTTTTTCTCTATATTTTATTACCGCACCCCTTAGTTCTTCTCACTTTCAAAACATTTTTCAAAACAACATGAATCCGCTTGTGGTACTCCATGTCCATAATCACACAACTAAATTACTTGTTATTAGGCGTGGTTACTAGGGATGAATATCGGACATGGCCGGACCAGTGCATATTGGTTTGTATGAACTGACTCGTATTAATTTGACTCATATCTTAAAAAGACAGATTCCGCGATGATTTAAATCTCATATTTTATTTGAATCACACTCGGGTAAAGATTACATAAGAAATGTTAACATGCTGCACGCAGTAAACTATAAGTATTATATGTACTAGGTGTACTTATACACGTGTGAAATCATTTCCATATAAATTGATATAATTTTTAATGTTAACTTGATGACTAATTTTATATATCTTATTTACCGAAATCATGTTTAGTTGGTCTTAGTATAATACATGTATTTATTATATATATGTGGAATGTCTACAGCATTAACGTTAAGCGGGCGAGAATTCAACATCACAATTGAAATTAATATTTTCATACTTTGGATGCATGGTAAAGCTCTTGATTATTACTCGAAGCTAGGCCCAGTGCATTGCCCGTCTAAAAATTTGGTTTGTCCAACAAAACCAGGGTGAACCAACACGATTCTTCATGCCTAAATAAAAGGGGACAACTCAAATATTAATGAAGAAAAACAAACCAATATATATCACAAACATGATAAAAAAGTAAACAAGCATTGGTTAGTTTTAAAACATGATCGACTTTGGTGCATGTTTACCCCTAGTGTATGTGTACATACATGTACAAAAGTCAAAAGACACTACATTTATGTGGTATTCATATGACATACACGTATGGAAAAATATACCGAGAAAGTCAAACGACAAGTTACTATACCTTACTCGATCATCATAGAAAAATGTCAATTTACACACCCGTACTGTTTACAACTTATGTGGCAGACATATGATTCACAACTTAGTTGGAGCCACAAATGTAATCATGAATAGTCACATGTACTTTCTTATCCTTCTAGATATAATCTAATATAAAACATATTTTTATTGTGTTTCACATTTATCTCATTTTTTTTTCAGTTTTATCGTTTGAGTATAAATGCCAAATACACGTTCGAGTTTTCTTTATGTAAATTGAATGGATTGTTTGTTATTATTGTTTCTTATATGAAGCGCACTTTATTGTTTGGAATGTTTAGGTGTTACATACTGACATGTTTGTTGTACGATGGATTGGGCTCCGTTAATATGGTTCAACCAAACTTAACTCAGAAAAATTAGTTTTCACCAAACAAATTTATCGTCTAGGTTCATTTTTTTGACCAACTTTATGATAAAATTAGTTCTTTTTTTATGGATATGCGCCTTGTCCCAGTTTTATATGTTGCATTTTCTATTCTAGAAAATTTATTTTGTAGTCTTTAATTTTGTTCCATACTGCTTACCATGGAAGCAATAGAAATTCTTATAAAGGAGAGTGCTTCCCTAAGCCCTTATGGGCTATCAAGGGCATGATGATTTAAAAGTGATTGGGCTGCTATGTGCATTGGGCCCATTGAAAAAAAAATACACACAGACACACATGCACGCGCGCCTCGCCACACCCACCCCGTTCTGTGTATGCGTGTGATTTATCTTTTTACCAAAGAATGTATTTGATTTTCTTTGGTTTTTTGAAAAACTAGCTGTCTTTCCTTTTGCATCCTTGTGAGGTGTTGACATCATTAAGACAATAACAATTATCCTCTCTTGACTATCCTTTAATGCTCTACCTATTAAATGTGATGTTAAAGATACACTTTGGAAAAAAAACCAAGAGTCCACATAGACAACGTGTGTGAACAGTTACCGTGGAGCGCTCTCAAGGAAGTTCTCCTTATAAGGAGACATCCTCTCTCCTTTAAAAATACATAGAAAAACATCAGCAACATATAGAAACAAATTTGTGTTCTAATTTTCGTGACTGGAACGTTCCAGCATTCCATTCGCCCCATTCCATTTCCTTCATTCCCTGAACTAATTTTTTTGATGCATTCTGTTGTTCTTGTGTCGGCGACGCTTCACGACGTCGACTATTTTACTATAACAAAGGGCTAAATAAATGAGTTAGATACAGTCCACTCATTTACACTTAGCGGTTGTACCAAAGTTGGACTGGCTAAATCTTGGAGATAGTCTGCCTGAAAAACTTATGCTAGGAGCGGCCGAATGTATCTTGAAAATAATAATTCACACGTCTTCATCTCAGGCTGTGGAGTTTACATCTTCTAACTGATCATTGTATTTCTTTGAATCTATATTGTTATTATTGTCATTGCATTTTTTTATTTTTAATCGTGTGTCTGAAATCTAGTTAAGTTCTGTCTAAATATCCAACACCATGTAAGCACGCTCGAGCACACGGTTCAGATGGGTCGGAACTCGAATCTATCTATTTAGACAGTCAATCGTACATTTCTATGCCTGAATAACATTTATTAAGGTTGAGTGTATTCCCTTTTATAAAATGTATGACATTTGGGTGAGGCTCAGGCCGTCATGTTTTAGGTTGTAGGAGACATTGTATAGAAATACTAACACTTCGAAAGAAAAAAAATACCATCTAATGATTTGGATTTATGTAGACATGATATTTTTTTGAAATCTGGAGATGCTATTATTCATCTTAAGGTCCATAAAAACCTAGATACATCAGTACCATAATGTTAATAGTCCTACTCTTGTTACAGACATAATATGATTGAATTAAGGAGCCTAGATTAGGTGGGAAATTTCTATAGTAGTAACTCCCATGGTGTATTTGAGGATGTGTTTAGCTAACAATTTTGCTAACATGTTTACTTTTATTTTAACATGAGAGATCTGCACTTTCCATTTCCAATTAACAACATCAAGGATCTGATATTTCTACCCTAAATGGAAGCAAAAATTGTAACAATCACTAATTAATAGCTTAATGGCCACATCATACCAAGTTTCAATAAAAATTCTCTGCCCCTCTTGATCTTAATGATTTTCATGCAAAGAGGACTGCCCTTAGTTCAGCTTCAGTAACGTTACTTGAACTACTCATCTCTCCCATTACATACTTCTAATTTCAATCATCATCCCTTCCTACCACCAAAATGGAAGCTTGATTACCTTTTACTGCAATATCGATATGTATCTTCACTCAGATCCTTGGAGAAACATTCAACTTTCCTCCACCCTACATCTCTGTAGTTTGACTATTGCTTCCAAGTTGTTATGATGTAGCTGGATTACTTTTTGGATGAACTGGACTTGGTGTTCCTCAGAGGGAAATGCATGTTCAATAACTGCCTTGTCCCTACTATTCGAAACGTAGCAGCAAAAAATGAAAAACCTACTGTGGTGATATCCATCCTTCTTTAGATTTTGGATGACCCATTTCGTGCAATTGGTTTCCCCAAACACAATATCCATATGTAGCTCTTCATGTTTTTCTAAACATTCATGGAATGCTTACAGTTCTTTAGTGCATGCATTGTGTCTTCTTTCCTTCTCATTGTATTTTAGTCATCTACTGATAGATGTGAAGTATGGTTGTGTTAGGATTTTGTCTCTTATCTCAATTGGATAAGAAATAATATCTAGCAGTATTAGAAAGTATAAATTAATGTTAGACTTCGAATCCAAGACATTATTTCCTTATCCTTTTGTATTGTCGTTTCCTAATCAGTATAGAATAGTTGTATCCTCATGTACTATCTAACTGGGAGTCCATATCTATATAAATATGGTCAGACACCGTTGGAATATGGTGTGTCAATGTGTGAGGGTTCCAACGTTTGGTAACTTTAGGTGTTCCAATGTGGGACAACATTGTGCACCAAAGATAGGAAGTCATTAGAGATAGCCAAAGGGGAGAGAGAATGAAAGAGGGTTACGATGTTCTATTTTGTGCACAAGATTGTGATGGAGCGACAATCCTTGTAATATTTTTGAGGTTGTTTAATAAAATTTTGTGATCTTCTTCACCAACTATATTCTTTGTTTATTTAATTATTTGATCGTTGTTAGCTTTGTCGATGTGGACTGTCCTAGCTTTTATTGTGCATGCTTAGGCTACATCTCCTGTGGAATTTTTCTTGGGCTTGAAGATTTCATAAATCTTTTCAAGGGGTATTAGATCATGGTTCATGTGAGATGATCAGAAAGTATCAGGGGCATTGATAAGAATGACGATGTCAGCAACTACCGTTAGAGGCCATCTGATAGAAAATCTTGATGCCAACATTACTGAATTAGGACGGCGTGAATCTAATAGTTGTAAAATATAAACACGAGGTAGAGTCATGCTACTTACTTGTAAGAGACAAGTGGCCACGGAGGCTACCTGGTTCTATCAACTTGTTTGATTTTTTCTAACCAAAAGAGGATTGGTTGACAAGAGGTCTACGAACACGGGAGGTGTAGATGAAGAAGTAGGATGAGTGTAGAGTGTCATTAACCCGAATATTGCTACATGTATCCAACTCTCACTAGCAGTCTGGTGTAAGATTGCAAATCAGCAACTTGGAGTTTAGGATATTATTTCCTTATCCTTTTGTATTATTGTAACTTCCCTGACCTGGGTTATGTACTAACCCTAGGTGTTTTGCCTTAAAAAGTTGATTAGATGTTTGCTCTTATCTTTTGAAAAGTAATTAATGCTTTTAAGGAACTTATATTTCAATTTCAGTCCTTTTTAATAATGTTGGAATATTGTTTTGCTAATTTTGGACTAAAGTGCAAATTACCCAAGTTGAGGGGTTAAATTGCAAATTGCACATGATAAAATGTTCCTCTGATGTTGAAACATCATAAAAATGATTATGATGGAGTGGAATGGTTTCCACAAGCTTCAGCACCAAGATGAAGCTTGAAGAGCAATCCTTGTGTTTTAAAACCTAGTTTTGGTGTAATGTGCAAATTACACAAAACCTAGGGTTGAACATGCAAAATACCACCTCTAGAGGGTCTCTCATGTTTCTTGGCATCAAGTAGAGCAACGAAAATGAGAGGGGCACCACATTTGAATTATTTTGGAGGAGAGAGAATCTTGACATTAAAATAATCAAGATTTAAGCATAAATAGGATCTTTAATATAATTTAATGCAAAAAGAAATAAAATAATTGAGGATCCCTTCAACCAAAAGTTGAAGGATGTGTTTGCAATAGTATTGGACGAGCTTGTTCCATGCTTGGGCACAAAAAGATCTTGGTTGAGTGGAAGCCACTCATATTATTATAATAAAAAGTATTATCCACTAAAAGGATGGATATTAATATAAAACTCTTTAAGGTGCTAAATTTCTTTTACATTAATTCTTGGATAATGGAGAGTTTTTGCAAGAATATGAAGGTTCCTTTGTGACCAAGGAATGGAGGGTTACTTGGTGGAAATAATTTTGGAATTAAAGAAAATAATTCTCTTTTTCCTCTTTCCTTAAAAATCCCATACATATCATTTATACTTATCTTTTTCCAAATACACATACGGACCTTTCCTTAGTTTTTCTCTTATCACTTTGTTTTGGCCAACCAAGGAAGAGCTCAGGAGCAGGGGAAGGACAAACACAACATGTTGGTAAGGTTTTGATCATCTTCTACCCCGGATTCATGGTGGAAACCCTAAAGCAATGCTTGATTAATGGTTTTCTTCACTCGATTTCCAATTCTAGTCAAGTTGTTCATCCGAAAACTCAAGGACGGACCTTGGATGGTTTCTGGAACTCCATCCACCATTAAAGACATGGAGCTTGGAGTTTGGGATCAGTTCTAGAGGAGGGTTTTATAACTTAAACCCTTAAGCATTAGTATTGCACTCCTTCCTTTAATAATTGTTGGTTACTTATCTTATTTTGATACTCTTTTGAATTCTTGCTGAAACTTCCACGAAGAATGGTTGTTTTTCTTGGTTGAACGAAGGAGGACGATGATGATATAATCATAGATGATTATCCAAAGAACTACTTTACTAAACAGTCTTATGTTTGTTTCTGAAACAGTTTCCCAAACCGTTTGGGAGTAAACGGTTTCAAACCGTTTGGAATGAAACAGTCTCACCCAAACTGCATGGAAGCAAACGATCCCCAAGACCATTTGGTGGTGTTGACCAAGCATTGAACGTTTGGAGATTTGTTGAAAATAATGTAGGTTAATGAGCCATCAATTATTATTGATTAACTCCAATTGGTTCACTAGTTGAAGGATCATCGATTCCAAACCCTAATCAAATTGATTCAAACCCTAATTGATGACCAATTGAGGGTCAACTGAGGGTCAAATTAGTTGAAGGATGACCTAATTAACTCAATTGAAGCATGGAGATAGGTCCAATTGATGAGTAGTTACATAGATTCAATGGTTGAAGGAACCAACATTGGAAACCCTAATTTAATTGGAGTGGTTGAGACCCTTTTTGGTCCTTGCAGTTTTGAGGAGGTTTGGACCAAACAGTCTCAAGACCGTTTGGGTGGTCTCAAGACCGTTTGGTACCAAATGATCCCAAACCGTTTGAGTTCATGCGTTTTCAAATGTTACTTTAGAAAACGGTCTCAAAAGTCAACTTTGGGCAAATGGTCTTCACCACCTACTTTACTAAACAGTTTCAACCCCAGCTTTAGCAAACGGTCTCAGTGGTTTGTGCAAGACCGTTTGGAGGTCTAAACGGTCTTGACCGTTTGGAGGCTTTTTGTGCAAGACCGTTTGGGGTCTATATGGCCAAGACCGTTTGGTGGATAATCAACCAAAACCGCATGAGTACTTAAAGTGGTCAAAGGACAAGTTGATCAATTGATTAATACATGATGTAATCAAAGATGATTATAGTGTTTGTATCCTAATAAGATAGGGTGATTAGTACCCTTTAAATAATCAAGAATTAATGATCATGGTGATGATGACATAACCCATGATGTCAATTCTTCTTCAAGGTTGAGTTGACTTATCCTAATCAAGGTTGAACAAACATCACCCTATAGAGGATCAGAGAGAGAAGACTTCCTACATGAATGATAATCATGTAGTGGATTTCCAATATGAATGAATATCTAATTAGGATATTATCCATGATAGTGAGATCATGAAACCCTAATTATGAAGGTTAATGAATCATAACTCTAACTAAGGGTATTAATGGAAGTAATCCCAATACATGATGATGGTATGATCTTAACTCATAGTGATGACATAGTAAACCCTAATTGTTGGTTGTTGAACATGAACCCTAATCTAGGGTGATGTATTGTGAATAGTAAACCCTAATTGTTGGTTGTTGAAATGAACCCTAATCTAGGGTGATGTGATGTGAATAGTAAACCCTAATTCCAAATAAGGGGAATGAAAATGTGAAACCCAAATTCTGGGTTATGCTTTATAGCATGAAGCTCTAAGGTTGGATAATGACATGATGAATCCTTAATCCTAATTGAGCTAAGGCGATGATTAACCCTAATTGAATTGAAAAGGGAAACCATAACCCTAGTAAGGGCATAGTGGTGCAATGCTTGAATAGTGATGTTATCATTGTTTTGCATTATGCTGATATGAAATTGATGTATCTGTTATCATCTATTCTAATCATGTAGGATTTATAAGATAATGAACATAGCCAGGTATGAGCTATGATGCTTTGTTTATTGAAAACACTTTATGATTTGTGTAAGCAGTGACATGCTATGTTGCCTAGTGAAAGGTGATAAAAGAAGGTTTATAGGCCTTAAGAGCTATGTGAAATACCTGCATTGCAATTATCATGTTTACCGTGTCAGATGACTTGATAGCATTAAGTTACCAGTTAAAGTGGTAACATGTGTTTTGATGATTTAAGGGTTGAACACCCATATTCTTGAATCAAGATGATAAGATGATAAGGGATTGAGTTCCCAATATTAATAAAGATGTCAAATGAACTTGATAAGAGTAGTACTCTTTCTTTACAATAATTGTTATAACAGTTTATGTTTGAAAACATGCTTGATGCTAAAAGAATGTTGTAATGTACTTAAATAATCAAGTGAAATGATATCATGTAGAGCCCTGACCATAGATCCATCATCGTCAGTAGTTTGGTGATGGTGAAATAGGTTTTCCTAAGGGAACTCCTGGAGAGCATACTTTTGAGTATGTGGGGGTTATGGACGCGAATATCCTTACGTCCTAATGGAGGAATTGATTTGAGATAAACATTAAATCTCTCAATCCTTCATTATATGTATATGCTGGGATGATGTATCACTAATCTCCCGATGATGATGTTAATTCCGAATCGATGTGAGATAACAAGAAATTCCTCGATTGTGAAGTGAGTACAACATGCTACTGTAACTCTATTAGAGAAGTTGCCAGTATACCTTGGAAAGCTATTTTGGCAGAGACACGAGATGTCCTGCATGTTGTCCCTCACACTAACTGAGGAGGATGAGTTCATAGAAATTCGACTCTTCTGATGACCTATGTATGGTACCGATTTCGATTTCATAATGGTCTATTGGAGTATGAGCAGTATACCTCATCTCCTCAGGGCATAAGTATGTTTCTAAAATGTAATCAGCCGTGTAGCATATTTCCTTAAGGTTGAACTACAAGAAACAATGATTATTAATACATTGTTTATTATGTCTTAGAAAGATAAAGGATATGCATGTTCTTCATATTCCTTATTAAATGAATGACTTTCTTCTTGATCAAGTTATAATTGAAATGATTGCATAGTGAATACTGCTCTACTTAGCTTAATTAATGATTTACCTGCTGTTGAATATTTATACTTCACTGCTCAATGTAACTCTATTATCTGCAATAACAATGCTTCTGGCGGAGAGTTATAACTCTCGATGGGACAATTTTCAATTGTCTCATCCCCGTGGGATTAAACTTTTTAGGTAGATGTCGAGGAAGAAGAAACCCTTCTGTGGGTGAGCAGCAACAACAGTCACAGCAACAACAACAACAACAAGGACATCAGTGATCCACAGGTGGAGGCACTGTCTGTCTGATAGGTCTTGTATATAGAGAGTTCTATGTGCCGTGTCTGTACTCTCAGGTCCTAGGTGTCAGTAGATGGTTTGATATAGATCTGACATTTTTGGCTTAATGCCTCGAGATTTTTGTATACTACTTATGAATAGTTTAACATGGCAGTCAATGTTTGTGACTCTCGAGATGAGATGATACAGAGATGTACTGATGAATTAGAATGTAAATATCTTACTTTGTTTCTTTATGAAAGAGTTCTACAGCTTGTGGATCTCATTGCATAAAGTTTTTAATTTTTTTAGTGATTTTCAGTAATTCCACTGCTAATAATTCACTTCCTCTTTAGTTGATCTCGTTTTATGAATCGTACGCCACAAAATTAGTGGTATCAGAACCCTAGGTTCGCTGAGTCTACAGAGACATAGGACTAGGGTTGTTGAGTCTGTTCTTGTGTCTTCCTGTATGTCTGATAGTGTCTTCTGCTCATATAGGAGGAGAAGAGAAAAACTAAAGATGTCTGGATCACATGATGAACATGTTGTAGAAAGTAGTGTCGCTGCACCCGGAGGAGGTGCACGAAACCAAAGAAGGGATGAACCTATGCCTGAACCACCCTAGTTCAATCCAGCTGATATGGGGAACCCAGCCTTCCAAGCCATGTTTGGGCAGTTTAAGACTGCCATGACACACATGACCGATAGGATGCCCATACCTGCACCCAGGGCACCTGCCCAAGATGTAAGACCAGGAGCTGGCAAGACGTTTGAATGACTACACCGAGTTGGAGCCACGGAATATGCTAGAACAGCTGACCCAGCAGATGCTGACATGTGGCTAACTGAGTTAGAGAAGGCCTTTAGGATCCTGAACATCCAAGAAGCTGAGAAGGTTAGACATGCTGTGCACCTTCTCAAGGGGAGTGCTGGTCACTGGTGGACCATTGAGGAGGGAAAAAGGCCAGGAGTGGAGATTGAATGGGAAGTGTTCCGGTGGGAATTTGTCAACAGATACTTCCCTAAGTCGTTCCTGGATGAGAAAATCTCTCAGTTTGAGAGATTAAGACAAGGACCAATGAACATTAGTGAGTACGAGGCTAAGTTCATGGAGCTTTTGCGGTTCTGTCCGCATATGGCAACTACAGATGAAGAAAGGATTCAGCATTTTGAGAAGGGGTTAAATGCTGAGTTGACTACCCCTATGTCTGCTCTGGAGAACAGGGAAAGATTTGCTACGTTTTTGGAGTCTGTCAGAAGAATAGAGAGGTATGTGATGGAGAAGCGACAGACCAAGGACAAGAAGGCGTACCCCCAGTACCAAGGATCCTCATCCAAAGGTTTCAAGAAACCAAGGTTTTCCATGCCTACACCACCACCTAGATTCAGTACCAAGATGCAGTGGACGTCAAATAGGGGTAGAGGATGGAGTTTACCACTAGAAGGAGCTCGTAGCTCAGCATCTGTGTTAGCTACAGGACCATCCAGACTACAGCAAGGGATGAGAAGCTATTTCATATGTGGAAAGGTGGGACATCTGATGAAGGATTGTAGAGCTATAGAAGCAAGTGTGACTCAACCCCAAAGGCAGAGTCAGCAAGGTTCTCAAAGGAGACTGTTTCCAGGCAGTGCTAGAGGATGTGGACAAGCATCTCAAGCTGGATCATCGACACCCAGTCATCGAGCACCAAATCAACCACAGGTGACGTCGAGATTCTATGCGATGAATCCACCTAATGTAGTAGTCAACCCGCGAGTTGTGACATGTCAGATGAAGTTGTTTTATTCTGATATGTCTACATACTGCATCGTATCTGTTTTAATTATTCCGGGTGCTATGCATTCCTTCATCACTCGAAGAGTGATTCTTGACTGCAATATGATAGTTGGTCATAGGGCAGAGAGTTTGAAGTTAGAAACTCCTTTGATGGGATCTGTTGTGTTGCGATAAGTGTGTTCTCCATATATTCTTTCCTTTTCTGAGCATCGCATTCAAGTAGATCTTATACCACTTGACATGCACGAGTTCGATATAATCCTTGGGATGGATACCTTAGAAAGGTATAAGGTTGTCTTGGATTGTGAGTCCAAGCAAGCTATGTTCACTGATGATAGTGACACATGGATCTTTCAAGGAGATAGGAAGATTCTTCCAACCTGTCTTGTATCAGCTATGGTAGCTTAAAAGCTGATGAGGCAAGGGTGTTATGCATTCTTGGCCCATGTGGTAGATACCACCATGGAGAGTTCTAATCCTACTGAAGTTCTGATAGTCAGGGAATTTGAAGATGTATTTCTTGAAGAACTTCCAGGTGTACCTCCACCCCGAGAGATTGATTTTGAGAGTAATCTATTCCTGGACATGCAACCAATAGCACAAACACCGTATAGGATGGCACCTAATGAGATGGTAGAACTCAAGAAACAACTATAAGAGTTTCTTGAGAAGGGTTTCATCTGACCAAGCACTTCACCCTAGGGTGCTCCGGTCCTCTTTGTTAAAAAGAAGGATGGGTCTATGGATTTATGCATTGACTATAGACAATTAAATAAAGTAACAATAAAGAATAAGTATCCTTTGCCGAGGATTGATGATCTCTTTGACCAGTTGTGCGGTGCAACCATCTTCTCAAAGATAGGTTTGAGGTCGGGATATGATCAGCTGTGTATTAAGGAGGGTGGCATACCTAAGTCTACCTTTAGGATAAGGTATGGTCACTATGAGTTCACAGTTATGTCGTTTGGACTAACTAATGCACTAGCTGCATTTATGGAACTCATGAATAGAATCTTTTGACCTTTTCTTGATCAGTGTGTAGTTGTCTTCATAGATGACATCCTGATCTATAGTAGAGATGCTCAGCAGCATGAGCAACATCTTCGTCAGGCTCTAACTTTGCTAAGGGAACATAAGTTATATGCTAAGTTTAGCAAGTGTGAGTTCTGGCTACCAGAAGTTTCTTTTCTTGGACATGTAATATCTGCTTCAGGTCTACGTGTTGACCCTAAAAAGGTAGAATCTATCCTACAATGGGAGCAGCCAAAGACACCGATAGAGATTCGTAGTTTCTTAGGGTTGGCAGGCTATTACAGGAGGTTCATTAAGAACTTCAGTTCTATAGCTTTATCCTTGACTAAGTTGACCAGAAAGGATGTTCCTTTTTCATGGAGTGACAAGTGTCAGCAATCTTTTCAGTTGCTGAAAGAAAGGTTGACAAGTGCACCAGTGCTAGTGTTACCTGAACAAGGGAAAGGGTATATAGTCTTCTGTGGTGCATCTAAGAATGGACTAGGTTGTGTGTTAATGAAAGATAAACAAGTGATTTCTTTTGCTTCTCGGTAGCTTAAGAAACACGAAGAGAATTATCCAACACACAATTTAGAACTAGTTGTTGTAGTCCATGCCTTGAAGATCTGGAGACATTATCTCTATGGAGAGACATTCCAGATTTTCACAGACCATTAGAACCTAAGGTACATCTTTTCTCAGCATGAGCTTAACCTAAGACAACATCGCTGGATGGAGTTAATCAAGGACTACGATTGTACAATTGATTACCATCCAGGAAAGGCCAATGTGGTTGCTGATGCTTTGAGTAGGAAATCAACAACACCATCCCTAGATAAAGCACAACTGAATTCTTTGGTATACTCTACGAGGGATATGCTTATCTCCTTAAGGCGAGATAATGTATAGCTAAAAGTATCATTGTTATCTGGGTTGTTAGCTGAGATGCACATAAAACCTACTCTAAGACAGTAGATTAAGGAGGCACAACAAGTTTATGTTGTAGTTCAGCAGATGAGATCAGAGTATGGTAGTGAGAAATGAGATGCTTTCCATGATTTAGATGATCAAGTAGCTTGTTATCATGGAAGAATGATAGTGCCTGATGTTGATAACTTAAGGAATTTAGTCCTGGAAGAAGCTCATTCTTCAATGTATGATATGCATCCAGGAAGCACCAAGATGTATGATAACTTGAAAGATATGTATTGGTGGCTTGGTTTGAAGAAGGATGTTGCTGAGTTCGTTATGCGGTGTCCAGTGTGTCAGCAGGTTAAAGTTGAACATCAGAAGCCTGCAGGAACACTACAACCTTTACCCATACCACAGTGGAAGTGGGATCATGTAACCATGGACTTTGTGGTTGGATTACCCAGAACAGCCAAAGGTCATGATTCCATTTGGGTAATAGTTGATAGGTTGACAAAGACAACACATTTCATACCTGTCAAAACAACCTATTCTACTGAGAAGCTGGCACAGTTGTATGTAGATGAGATAGTGTGGCTGCATGGGGTCTCAGTTACCATTGTATCTGATAGAGGTCCCCAGTTCACGAGTCATTTTTGGGAGCGACTTCATAAATTCTTAGGCACACAATTAAGCTTTAGTACATCCTTTCATCCTCAGACTGATGGACAATCAGAAAGGACTATACAGACCTTGGAGGATTTTCTTAGGGCATGTGTCCTCCAGTTTATAGGAAGTTGGGATCTGCATCTAAGTTTGATAGAGTTTGCCTACAATAATAGCTATCAACACAATATTGACCTGGCACCTTATGAAGCTGTGTATGGTAGACGTTGTAGATCTCCCCTATATAGGTATGAAACTGGTGAATATCAACTTTTGGGTCCTGATCTTGTGCAGCAGACCACCGAGAAGATTGAAATAATACAACAACAGTTGAAGACTGCACAAGATAGGCAGAAATCTTACGCTGACAAGCGTCGTAAACCTTTAGAATTCTAGGTTGGAGACAGAGTGTACCTCAAGGTCTCACCTTGGAAGGGAGTTCTTAGATTTGGAAGGAAAGGAAAGTTAGCTCCTAGATTTATGGGGCCTTATCCAATCATTGAACGGATTGGAAAGGTAGATTATAAGCTAGAGTTACCACCCGAGCTGCAAAAGTTACACCCAGTGTTCCACATTTCCATGCTAAGGAAATGTCTTCCTGATACAGAATCAGTTCTGCAGCCTATGGAAGTAGAATTAAATGAAGATATATCCTATGTTGAAGGACCTATGTTGATTCTTGATAGAAGGACCAAGAAGCTGAAGAAGAAAGACATTAGTGTTGTAAAAGTCCTCTGGAATCCCCGTGGTGTTGAAGAAGCCACATGGGAGCTAGAGGAAGAGATGAGGAGGAAATATCCTACTCTTTTCTCTTAATATGTTTTGTTAATGATTTCGGGGACAAAATCCTTGTAAGGGGTGGATAATTTGTAACATCCCTAACGTGGGTTATGTACTAACCCTAGGTGTTTTGTCTAACAAAGTTGATTAGATGCTTGCTCTTATATTTTGAAAAGTAATTAATGCTTTTGAGGAACTTATATTTCAATTTCAGTCCTTTTTTAATAATGTTGGAATATTGTTTTGCTAATTTTGGACTAAAGTGCAAATTACCCAAGTTGAGGGATTAACTTGCAAATTGCACATGATAAAATGTTCCTCTAATGTTGAAACATCATAAGAATGATTATTATGGAGTGGAATAGTTTCCACAAGCTTGAGCACCAAGATGAAGCATGAAGAGCAATCCTTGTGTTTTAAAACCTAGTTTTGGTGTAATGTGCAAATTACCCATAACCTAGGGTTCAACATGTAAAAAAGAACCTCTAGAGGGTCTCTCATGTTTCTTGTCATCAAGTAGACAAAAGTTAATGAGAGGGGCACCTCATTTGAATTATCTTGGAGGAGAGATAATCTTGACATTAAAATAATCAAGATTTAAGCATAAATAGGCTCTTTAATTTAATTTAATGCAAAAAGAAATAAAATATTTTGAGGAGACCTTCAACCAAAAGTTGAAGGATGTGTTTGAAATAGTATTGGACGAGCTTTTTCCATGCTTGGGCACAAAAAGATCTTGGTTGAGTGGAAGCCACTCATATTATTATAATAAAAAGTATTATCCACTAAAAGGATGGATATTAATATAAAACTCTTTAAGGTGCTTAATTTCTTTTCCATTAATTCTTGGATAATGGAGACTTTTTGCAAGAATATGAAGGTGGCTTCGTGGCCAAGGAATGGAGGGGAACTTGGTGGAAATAATTTTGGAATTAAAGAAAATAATTCTCTTTTTCCTCTTTCCTTGAAAATCCCATACATATCCTTTATACTTATCTTTTTGCAAATACACATAAGGACCTTTCCTTAGTTTTTCTCTTATCACTTTTCTTTGACCGACCAATGAAGAGCTCAAGAGTAGGGGAAGGACGAACACAACCTGTTGGTAAGGTTTTGATCATCTTCTACCTCAGATTCATGGTGGAAACCCTAAAGCAATGCTTGATTAATGGTTTTCTTCACTCGATTTCCAATTCTAGCCAAGTTGTTCATCCAAAAACTCAAGGGCGAACCTTTGATGGTTGCTAGAACTCCATCCACCATTAAATATGTGGAGCTTGGATTTTGGGATCAGTTCTATAGGCGGGTTTTATAACTTAAACCCTTAAGCATTAGTATTGCACTCCTTCCTTTAATAATCGTTGGTTACTTATCTTCTTTTGATACTCTTTTGAATTCTTGCTGAAACTTCCACAAAGAATAGTTGTTGTTCTTGGTTGAACGAAGGAGGAATATGATTATATCATCTTAGATGATTATCCAAAGAACTACTTTACTAAACGGTCTTATGTTTGTTGCTCAAACGGTTTGCCAAACTGTTTGGGAGTAAACAGTTTCAAACCGTTTGGAATGAAACAGTCTCACCCAAACCGCATGGAAGCAAATGGTCTCCAAGACCATTTGGTGGCGTTGACCAAGCGTTGACTATTTGGAGATATTTTGAAAATAATGTAGGTTAATGACCCATCAATTATTATTGATTAACTCCAATTGGTTCACTAGTTGAAGGTCAATCAATCACCTAAACCTTAATCGGGTTAAGTGCTGATTTCATAAGTGGTTTAGTTTGAAACATGGGTTGATTGACCCAAATGGTTTCAAGACCATATGGGATCACCCAAACGGTCTCAAGACCGTTTGGTGATCACCCAAGACTGTTTGGAGGTATAGGGTTAGGTATGGTTGAGCAATTGAAGGTCCAAAGATATTAAGTTGAAGTATAATTAATTGCTGATTTGGTGACCAATCCTAGGATCCAAACCTTAATTGAATGACATGGTTAATGATGATGTGATGAGAAAACGGTCTGAAGACCATTTGGAGGTCATCCAAATGATCCCAAGACCGTTTGGGGGTTATCCAAGACCATTTGGAGGTCTAGGGTTGACTATGGTTAGGTGTTTGAAGATCTAAAGGTACTAAGTTGAAGTGCAATCAATTGCTGATTTGGTGATCAATCCAATGATACAAACTCGAATTGGTTGACTTGGATTTTGTTGTTGACATGGGAAAACGGTCTAAAGTCCGTTTGGGGTCAGGTCTTGTTCAATTTGGATTAAGGTTCAATGGTTTCAAAGTTACCAATCTCACATTGATTAATGTTGAAGGATCATCGATTCCAAACCCTAATCCAATTGATTCAAACCCTAATTGATGACCAATTGAGGGTCAAATTAGTTGAAGGATGACCTAATTAACTCAAAGGAAGCATGGAGATAGGTCCAATTGATGAGTAGTTCGATAGATTCAATGGTTGAAGGAACCAACATTGGAAACCCTAATTTAAATGGAGTGGTTGAGACCCTTTTTGGTCCTTGCGGTGTTGACGAGGTTTGGACCAAACCGTCTCAAGACCGTTTGGGACCAAATGATCCCAAACCGTTTGAGTTCATGCATTTTCAAATGTTACTTTAGCAAACGGTCTCAAAAGTCAACTTTGGGAAAATGTTCTTCACCACCTACTTTACTAAACAATTTCAACCCAAGCTTTAGCAAACGGTCTCAGTGGTTTGTGCAAGACCGTTTGGAGGACTAAACGGTCTTAGACCATTTGGAGGCTTTTTGTGCACGACCGTTTGGGGTCTATATGGACAAGACCGTTTGGTGGATAATCTACCAAAACCGAATGAGTACTTAAAGTGGTCAAAGGACAAGTTGATCAATTGATTAATACATGATGTAATCAAAGATGATTATAGTGTTTGTATCCTAATAAGATAGGGTGATTAGTACCCTTTAAATAGTCAAGCATTAATAATCATGGTGATGATGACATAACCCATGATGTCAATTCTTCTTCAAGGTTGAGTTTACTTATCCTAATCAAGGTTGAACAAACATCATCCTATAGAGGATGAGAGAGAGAAGACTTCCTACATGAATGATAATTATGTAGTGGACTTTGAATATAAATGAATATCTAATTAGGGTATGATCCAGGATAGTGAGATCATGAAACCCTAATTATGAAGGTTAATGAATCATAATTCTAACTGAGGGTATTAATGGAAGTAATCCCAATACATGATGATGGTATGATCTTAATTCATAGTGATGACATAGTAAACCCTATTTGTTGGTTATTGAACATGAACCCTAATCTGGGGTGATGTATTGTGAATAGTAAACCCTAATTGTTGGTTGTTGAAACGAACCCTAATCTAGGGTGATGTGTTGTGAATAGTAAACCCTAATTCCAAATAAGGGGAATGAAAATGTGAAACCCAAATTTTGGGTTATGCTTTATAGCGTGAAGCTCTAAGGTTGGATAATGACTTGATGATTCCTTAATTCTAATTGAGCTAAGGGAATGATTAACCCTAATTGAATTGAAAAGGGAAACCCTAACCCAAGGAAGGGCATAGTGGTGCAATCCTTGAATAATGATGTTACCATTATTTTGCATTATGCTGATATGAAATTGATGTATATGTTATCATCTTTTCTAATCATGCAGGATTTATAAGATAGTGAACATAGCCAGGTATGAGCTATGATTCTTTGTTTATTGAAAACACTTTATGAGATGTGTAAGCAGTGACATGCTATGTTGCCTAGTGAAAGGTGACAAAATAAGGTTTATAGGCCTTAAGAGCTATGTGAAATACCTGCACTGCAATTATCATGTTTACCCTGTCATATGACTTGATAGCATTAAGTTACCAGTTAAAGTGGTAACATGTGTTTTCATGATTTAAGGGTTGAACACCCATATTCTTGAATCAAGATGATGAGATGATAAGTGATTGAGTTCCCAATATTAATAAAGTTGTGAAATAAACTTGATAAGAATAGTACTCTTTCTTTACAGAAATTGTTATAATAGTTTATGTTTGAAAACATGCTTGATGCTAAAAGAATGTTGTAATGTACTTAAATAATCAAGTGAAATGATATCATGTAGAGCCCTGAACATAGATCCATCATCGTCAGTAGTTTGGTGATGGTGAAATAGGTTTTCCTAAGGGAACTCCTGGAGAGCATACTTTTGAGTATGTGGGGGTTATGGACGCGAATATCCTTACGTCCTTATGGAGGAATTGATGTGAGATAACCATTAAATCTCTCAATCCTTCATTATATGTATATGCCGAGATGATGTATCACTAATCTCCCGATGATGATGTTAATGCCGAATCGATGTGAGATAAACAATAAATCCCTCTATTGTGAAGAGAGTACATCATGCCACTGTAACTCTATTAGCGAAGTTGCCAGTATACCCTGGAAAGCTATTTTGGCAGAGACATGAGATGTCCTGCATGTTGTCCCTCACATTGACTGAGGAGGATGAGGTCATAGAAATCCGGCTCTTCTGATGAGCGGTATGAGCGGTATATCTCATCTCCTCAGGGCATAAGTATGTTTGTAAAATTTAATCAACCGTGTAGCATATTTGCTTAAGGTTGAACTACGAGAAACAATGATTATTAATACATTGTTTATTATATCTTAGAAAGATAAAGGATATACATGTTCTTCATATTCCTTATTAAATGAATGACTTTCTTATTAATCAAGTTATAATTGAAATGATTGCGTAGTGAATACTGTTGTACTTAGCTTAATTAATGATTTACCTACTGTTGAATATTTATACTTCACTTCTCAGTGTAACTCTATTATCTACAATAACAATGCTTATGGAGGAGAGTTATAACTCTCACTGGGACAATTTTCAATTGTCCCAACCCCGTGGGATTCAACTTTTTGGGTAGACGCCGAGGAAGAAGAAACCCTTCAGTGGGTGAGCAGCAACAATAGTCACAGCAGCAACAGCAACAACGAAGACAACAGTGATCCACAGGTGGAGACATTGTCTGTCTGATAGGTCTTGTATATAGAGAGTCCTATGTGTCGTCTCTGTACTGTCAGGTCCTAGGAGTCAGTAGATGGTTTGATATAGATCTGAGATTTATGGCTTAATGCCTCAAGATTTTTGTATACTACTTATGAACAGTTTAACAGGGCAGTCAATGTTTGTGACTCTCGAGATGAGATGATACAGAGATGTACTGATGAATCAGAATGTAAATATCTTACTTTGTTTCTTTATGAAAGAGTTCTACAGTTTGTGGATCTCATTGCATAATGTTTTTTATTTTTTTTTGTGATTTTTAGTAATTCCGCTGCTAATAATTCACTTCCACTTTAGTTTATCTCGTTTTATGAATCGTACGCCATAATTATCATTTCATAATCCCTAAAGAATAGTTGTATCCTCTTGTAGTGACTAATTGGGAGTCCCTATCGATATAAATAGTAGTAAATACTATTATAATAGGTTGTGCCAATGTGTGGGGGTTCCAATGTTTAGAAACTTTGGGTGTGCCAGCGTGGGACAACATTGTGCGCCGAAGACGTAAAGCTACAAAAAATATCCAAAGGGAGGAGAGAACAAAAGTAGGTTACATGATTATATTGTGGTTATGAGATTGTCAGGGAACAACAATCCTTGTAATCATTTTGTGGTTGCTTAATAAAATTCTATGGTCTTCTTTGCCAACCATGTTCTCTATTTGGTAATTTATTTGGTGGTTATTGACTTTGTTGATGTGGGTCATCATAGATTTTATTGTGCATGCTTGGGTTGTATCTCGTGTGGCATTTTTTGGGCTTGAAGCTTCCACAAATCTCTTCAAGTGGTATCAGAGCAGGGTTCATGCGAGACGATCAGAAAGTATCGGGGGCATTAGAAAGCATGTTGACGTAGACAACTACCGTTGGAGGCCATCCAGTAGAAAATTTTAATGGCACCATTACAAAATTGGGAGGGTGTGATTCTACTAGTTGTGAAATATCAACCTGAGGTGGAGTCATGCTACTTACTAGCAAGAGGCAAGTGGCCACGGAGGTTACTTGGTTCTATCAATTGGGTGGATTTTTTCTAATCAAAAGAGGAGAGGTTGATAAGAGGTCTATGAACATGGGAGGTGTAGATGAAGTAGTAACATAGGTTGTAGGCGTCATGAACCCGAAGATTGCTACATGTATTCAACTCTCATGGGAAGTCTGGTGTATGATTACAAAATTGGCTATACATTTTAACAAGTGTGGAGGCGAAGCTATTAAATATTAGAAAGATGAATTCGTAGTCAGACCGAACACACGGTGTCTTTGAGTGGGAATGGCTATTAGAAGACACAACCATATGGTATGGGGGACAAATGTGTGAAGGATGTGGTTCTTTCAACTATAGGTGGAAGCAGTATAGTTTTCTCAAAGTGTACAATAAGTAGATCTCTCACATGAAGGTTCTAGACAGCCATGTCTCGACAAACACTCCATGTAGGCATGCATGGTGATATGCTTCTAGAAATAGAAGCAGCTTCTGAGAGCGGAAGCATAGAAGAAGAATGAGAGTAGACTTCTTAGAGGAGCAACTTCAGCAGATAAGATACAAGGTGGAGATTATTATGATTTTGTCTCTTATCCCAATTAGATAAGAAATTATATCTAGCAATATTAGGAAAGTACAAATTAATGTTAGACTTAGAGTATAAGACATTATTTTCTTATCCTTTTGTATTGTTGTTTCCTAGTCCCTATAAAATAATCACATCCTCTTGTACTGTCTAATTAGGAGTAACAGGATGCGTCGAGGAGGGTAAAGGATGCCGTCCAAGATCGCCACACGCTCGCGAGTAGGACGGTGGTAGCAGATTTGGGTGGAGAGTCGAGGAGGTACGACACCCAATTTGGGCTGGTCAGTAGTGCTTCTTGGAGCAGCAGGAGGTCAGGGGTGATTTGGGGGCATTCATGTCTATGTGCGAGCACAGAAAAGTGGGTAATCCCTATGGAATGATGGGGGAGTCATATGTGGAGGTTTTTATAGGATTTCGGGGTAGGTTTAGGGTTAAGCGAGTTGGGAATAGGGGTAGACACTATTGGAATACAATGCACCAATGTGTGGGGATTCCAACATTTCGTAACTTTGGGTGTACCAATGTGATACAACATTGTACGCAAAAGATGGGAAGCCACAAAAGATAGCCAAAGGGGGGAGAGAACGAGAGTGGGTTACATGATTCTATTTTGGGTACATGATTGTGAGGGAATGACAATTCTTATAATCTTTTTTAGGTTACTTAATAGAACTTTGTGATCGTCTTCACTAACTATGTTCTCTACTTGGTTATTTATTTGGTGGTTATTGACTTTATCAACGTAGGTCGTTGTAGCTTTTATTGTTCATGCTTGGGCTTTATCTCGTGTGATGTTTTTCTTGACCTTGAAGTTTCCACAAATGTCTTCATGTTTAAGACCTACAAACATTTGTTATGAGAGTTCCCATACAAGCTAGCCTCAAGAAATGCTTCACTTTGCCCTGTAGCTTGTCTCTCCAGATTTTGTCCTAAGGACATGCTAGAGCTTGACCACTCGACTCTTTAGAAACTTCTACGTTGAGTTGACCATAAACTTAATATTGTTAGTTAGAGTTCAGGTCCACTTGTCATGCCCATGTGTAGTAGTTTTGGATGGGATCTTGGTAATATCAATTAATATCTATTTGAAGGTAGCTTTTCTAGAAAATTAGAGTTCCACCCCCATTCAAATCAACTAAAGAGTCGACTTTCAAGTCCAAAAAATCCACACAAATAGGCATGATGCAATTCAAACCAATCAAATATCCATGGTCCGAGACCCAATGATCTGTCCACACTTAGGTGTGTTTTCCTTTGACAATGACCTTGCATTAGTCCATCTACTACTTGTTTTTTCTATCATATTTGTTTTCCATAAGGGAGTAGCCGATGTACTATTGTGGTGATAGGATATGTATTTTGCATATTTCCATAACTCTACAAAGTAGATCTACAAATCTTTAGTTTTCAAGTATTCTTGAAGCCTCTTTCAATTGTCTCAAGGATTGCATGCCTAAATATTATTGGGTTGTATAGAAAGTCATAACCTCCCAATTTATCAACAAAATCATATAGGTTTTCGATCCGCACTCGAACTAAAGTTATGAATCACGCCATCAAGTTTTCACACATACTCACATGATTTTTTTTTGTCTATAAGGTGTAACTAGGAATTGTTTAGAAAAGACTTTGCAAGGCATACATAACCAGTAAAAGACAGAGCCAAGCTGCCCAACCACAAATTCTTGTCTCTACCCATAATGACCCAATTTCATGTTGGCCATCTAATTTTTTTTTGAAAGATTGCATCTTTACTAGATTGGCCACTAATTAACTTTGATCAATTATGGTAGTTGAATTAAGATACATTGAACTTACTAAGACATTAAAAACATGATTTTGTTTTACATAATTACTATTTGGATAGTGAGAAACCTTGTTATATATCAAGAATGTGATACCTACACTACTATAGTAAATAATGTTTAGTAATTTATCTATAACTCATATTGCTTTAAAATTTTGTAAAAAAATGAGAAACAAAAATAATTGTTTAAGTATCTAAATTTTGGGATGTTCTTTGGACAAGTTGGTCGGTTCAGTTTTTCCAGGCCCAATTCAACCGACAATGCCATACAAACTGTAGTCTAATGACATGATATTTGAATTTTTAGGCATTTATTGCTACACTGAAATTCGTTGAAATTATTATGTACCTTGGAAACTCAATTTCAAACAAAATATGAACTTCTTATACTTTTTGCATCATATTTGAGTGACCTAGTGTACTTGTTAGCCTAGCTTCATGATACAAAAAAATTAGCTAACAACAAATATTGTTAAAATAATAAATGAATTTAGCACTTGCTTGAAATTATTCAAAAAACCTAAAATGATCTATATCAGTAATTGCATAGTAGTAGATTTCATAATTCATCCATCCTAGATATACAAAATTCTGGAGAGAGAGGGAGAACGGAAATATTGTAAGGAAAAGAGTTAGAAATGTTGATTTTGGATTTCAACTTCCAAACACATACAAAACCTTCTAAGTTTATCATCTCTAGGGAGAATTTCTTGACAAATCTTCTCTTCTATGTCTAGAATTTGTCTTCCATTGGTTTGGATCAATAGTATATCAAATCATCCTCTGTTATCATTCTTTCTCTCCAATTTTCCATTATATAATTTTAGTCAAAAGAAGGAACAAAAAGAGTTGTTTGTTAGGACCTTGATGGATTTCTGCAGTTTCAGTACTTGGGCTATGATATGGAGGTGTTTAACATTAGAGGTGAGTGGCATGATCCTGATTTAGATTTTTAAACATGTTTAAAGCTTAACTCAATCCGATTAAACTTCATCAAACACATTTCTTATATTGTTTATGTGATTAGGTAATTAATTAAGATTTTTTTTGGGAAATTAAATGCCACTCATTTGGATTCATTCTCAATGGTATGTACCTTTTTACTTAAGATCTACACATTAAATCCTATAGAAGATAATGGTAAAGGAGGTACTTTTTTTATAATACAAAAGTCTTAATCTATCCTAAATTAATAAAATGGGTCGCCTAAAATCTAAAGAACCTCCTTTACTAGCTGGTTAAACCCTACTGATCAGCCAACACTATCACCAACTCCTTCTTGCAACCCATTATTGATTTTGGAGAACCTTGAACCTGAGATATTCTATGAGAAGTTGTCAGGAAAAAGTGGAGGAGCGGGTGCCTCACACCATAAGTGGCATTTCAGTGAGGGAGAGGAGAACCTTCTCCAGGCTATCCACATTGGGAAGGGGTGGAATCAACTGACCAGATGACCATCCTCATGTGGAACGTGAGTGGAGCCTCAAGGCCTGAACGACAAAGACGTCTTAGGATGGTAATATCAGATACTCAAGCTATCATTACTATATGTTAGGAGACTATGGTAAAGATGTCTAACCACTAGAATCTCAACAAACTTTTCTTGTATGGTTAGATTTTTGATACCAACCTCCATCATGTGGAAGGTGGCCAAATTGTGCTGGGATGGAAAAATAAGGCATGGGATGCTTAGTGCATTCACTTCTCGACTCAGGTGGTGGTATTTAGTTGCATCAACTATGCCGAACTCAACAACAAAGTTTGTAGGAGGGTTTGGGATTTTATTACCAGCATGACCCAGTGAGATCTACCTCAATAGGAGATAGGTGACTTCGACCACTTAAGGAAATTTGCTAAGAAGTTTGGTGGGAAACCAATCTTGAATGCCATCCTTTGTAGGTTCAATGTTGAGGTGGAATCTTCAAATTAAAGGATCTTAATATATTGGGGAGGGGATTTCCTCTTGGCAGAATAAGAGGATCCCAAGTTTTAGAATTGCTAGTATTTGACTTAATATCCAATTTCATGACTAATGAGATTCTATCACCAATCAACATACATTCTATTCTTACTTATTATTGATGTCTTTTTTTCTTCCATAATAATATTTGACTATGGACATAGTCAAAATGTATGTACTCTTATCATATATATGATCTCATTGTTCAAGTCCTCAACCTAAAAAAATGTCATCGAGTAACATCAGTCTTTAGACATCTACCATGTGTGTGTCATCATCTCATGATTGAGACAAACATAATAGACAAAATTACCTTTATTATTATCAAATCAAGTACATGATGCCCAAATACAATCATCATATGATTGGCTCTCTGGGCACATATACCAACATACTACCAGTTTCACTTAAAGACAATCACCCACAAATCTTATTCCATGTGATATCAACATGGCCATCATGTTTCTACTGTGCAAGTGCTTTTGTCAGCGGGATAGCAACATTTTCTTCTAATCGGTTCTTTGCAAATATTCCAGACCCTCTCTATATGATCGCCTATCTATATGATTGCCTATATTAGATGGAAATGCCATAGTATGCTATCTGGGTTTCTTAGCATATCCAATAGCTCTATTGTTGTCACAATATCTCTACTACATCATCAATGGTTGGAACCTCTCCAAGTTCATCTAAATGAACTTCTTGATCCATACAATATCTGCTTCTATGTTCAAAACACCAAGGTACTTGGCTTCTAATGTAGAATTAGCAACTGTCTTTTGTTCAAAACATTTCCAACTTAAAATTTTATTTTAAGTTCAAAACACAAACTCAGATTGCAATCGTTAATCGTCTTTGTTAGTGTTGAAGCTTGCATTGGTGTAAATATTTATACTGAACTGTTCCTTATCATCATAAACAATTAAATGATCCATAATGCTTCTCTAGTATTTAAGGATTTGCTTTACAGCAAGTCAGTGACCTTCACTGGGATCTAACTGATATATGATCATTATGTCCAAAGGATATGAGAAAATAGGCAACTACATAATTGCATACATCATAGATCTAGTAGAGATACATATGACATCTTACTCACATGTTCCCATTCTTTACAGGAACTATCTCTATAGATCTTAATTTCTAATACATAGGATGCTTCTCCTAAATCCTTCACATAGAAGATATTTCTAAGCCATGTCTCTACCATTTGTAGGGTAGGCATGTCATTCCCCATCAATATGAGGAGTACAATTATACTTCCACTAATCTTCTTGTAAACACAAGGTTCATCTTCATTGCACTAAAGACAAACTCTTTGACTACCTCATCAAGTGAAAAATTCCAACTCTGAGATGCATGCTTCAATCCATAGATTGACCTTTGTATCTTACAAACCATTTTTGGTCATAATTAGTTGCCATGGCAAGCATGATCATGATGGATTTAACCATGGAAACTTGTGAAATATTTTGTCATGTTCAACACCTTGAATTTGTTTGAAACCCTTTGCAACCAATACACCTTCATAGGTTTGCCATTACCATCCATGTCAGTATTCTTCTCAAAGACCCACTTGAACCTTTAGGATTTTACACCTTCAGGCGGATCTACCAAGGTCCATACCTTTTTGGTGTACATGGAGTGCATCTCATATCTCATGGTCTTAAGTCATATCTTAGACTCTTATCCCTCAATAGTATTTTCATAATCTATGATCAACTAATCACCTTCTTGAGTCACAAGATATACAAATCTTTCAGGATCAAGGCGTGTCCTACTAGATCTACAAGGTCCATATGTTTTCATGAGAAACTTGAGATTCCACAATAATTTGTGACTCTCCTTGTTCCTTATGTTCCTATATAATTTCAATGTTTTCTTGTTGGCCTCTAACCTCTTCGAGTTCTACTTTCATCCCACGGGTTCCTTCAGAATCAAATTCATTTTGAAGGAATATAGTTGTCCTGACAAAAACATTTTGTTGTTAGATTGAATATTAAAGTAATTTGGGATATCCAAAAAATAACATTTATCTTTTTTGGGACCAAGCTTTTCAATAAAATGATGTCTCACATAAGCATCACATCCCTAAATCTTCATAAAATACACATCATGGCATTTCCTATGCCATATCTCATATGGTGTCTTTTCAAACATTTTAGATGGTACACGGTCTAGTGTAAATGTTGTGGTTTCTACAACATATACCCAGAAGGAAGTTAGAAGATCAACTAGACTTATAATTGATTAAACCATGTCTAACAAGGTACTATTCATTCTTTCTGATACGTCATTATGTTCCAGGTGAAGTTCATTGTGACATAATATTAGGGTATTGTTGAAAGTCCTCAAACTCTAGGTCCATGTATTCTTAAAATCGATCATATCAAAGTGTTTTAATATTGATAACCACATCTAGAATTTGTTCTAAAAAGTTTACACACATCACTATGTATTAGTCCCAATATATCACTTTCTCTCAAATGATTCTAGTGAAAACCATGTTTGTCATTGTGCCCAACAAACAAGACTCACATGTGTGTGTTGATTCAAAATCAAAATAGTCTAGATAAACACCTTTATGGAGTTTAAATATGTGTTTCTCATTTATGTGCCCTAGACGACAATGCCAAAAGTATGTTTCATTTGAATCATAAAATCTTTCAGTATTTATGGTATATACACTTGTCTCTAGAACTAACGAGTATAGACCATGAGGCATTGGGCCACTACAATAAAAAATCTTATCTTTAAAATAGAACATTGATCATTCATCATATAAAATTAGAATGCACTCTTGATTAGACAAGATATAAAATGATTTTTTGATTAATGGTGCACGATCACAATTCACTAATTCTATTACAAGCCCACTGGTTTGAGATAAATGGTAAGTTCCAGTAATAGTGTCAACAACTCTTACTTTGTTCAGTTCCACCTTGTCTTTCTCACTTCTTCTCAGATCCTATACATCATTGTATTTCTAAGTTCCTCATCCAATATTTATGTCAATAGCATATATACCTAAAGTGCATATCTCTATGTTTTACTTTTTCTTCCTGAGTTCCTCTACATAAAGAGTAAAATTCCTTTTCTAGAGTCCAGGCTGGTGACTATGATGGCACTTCCTATAAAACCCCTGACCTGGATTTATGGTTAAATATTCTTTATTAACTTGATTGGGTTCTTAAAACCTTAATAAAACCCTAATTTATTCTTTGATTGCATGTGACTAAGCTATGTTCAAATATGGTCTAGTTTGGACATTGTTTACATAAGTTTTGCAATTTTTGTGCTCATATGGACCTTGATGCAAATTTTCCATATCTAGGGTTTTATATGTATTTTTCAAACATGCATGTAGTGCTTGATATTACTCTTTATAATGTTTGACACAGTCTCTCTATTGGATGCATTGGACAAACCATCAGATTGTTGCTCTTTGGGGTTGAAAACTTAGGGTTTCTCACCATAGTGTAAAATTGATGGTTTTCTAAGTATGTTGAGGATCTGATGGTATCACCTAGTAGGTGAAGGATATGATGGTCTTTCCTTGTATATGAGGATCCTATGTATTTCTCTTAAGATCTCTAATCTGATGGATATCATATTTGAAGTATATATACTGATGGAAGATCAGGGTTTTTAAGATGACTAAGTAAACCCTAGAAACTGGTGGGTTTTCTAATCATACATATGGACAATCTGATGGGTTCTCTGATAGTGCATCTTGGTGATTTCACTAAGGCATGGACCTATGGGTTTTCTTGGAAAAAGATCTGATGTAGGTTCTGACATGCATGGATGAGATAAATTTTGAGTTTTCACACATGGCAAGTTAGTTTTTCAACGTTTTGACTACCTTTCTCTCTCTTCTTAGATGTATACCCTTCACCTCTCTCATAAATGAACCTTTTCCTTATCCCTCTTACGCTTGTTTCTAGAGAGACCTAAACCCATCATTTTGTTGATGAATAGATCCTTGGAGGCTGAAGTTTGGGTGAAGTTTGGATGCATGTTTCTCTAGGGTATGGATCAAGCTTTTCTAGGGTTGCTTGGAGCTTCCTAACCTAGTTTCTTGCCTTTTCAAGTAAGATCTTCTTATCTAATCTAGTTTCCTTGTTGTTTTCTTTCTTCTCTCTTCACCCATGGGTGTAACTTGAGTGTTCTTTGTGGAAGTTGTGCATGTAGTTGAAGAAATCCTTTCTTATCTCTTTTGCCCCAGATCTACCCCCTTTCCCTGAAGAGGAGCTACTTTGGAGCTTTGGGAGTGCAAGTCAGGGTTTCATCTTCTCTTCATGATTCACCTTGGTGCTTGGACTTCCATCTTTAACCTTTAGGTGAGTTATATAACATTCTACCCATTTTTGTTTTTTCTTTTAAATTGGCCTGTAAAGATCATATCCTAGAATTTGGTATTATGGTGAAAGAAGATTTTGTGTGCAATACTTTGCATGTACACATGATAATTGTGAGTTGTTAAGCTATCTTGAGATCATATGAACCTTCCTTTTAATATGTACATGGACTACCTTGGTTTTTATGGTATGAAATAGGGTTTACTAAGTGTAAGAAGTGGACTTCACTTAGTATAGAAAATGTTGGTTTTACTTGGTGCTAAATTGATAGTTATACTTAGTCTAGAAAATGATGGTTTGGTTTTTCACTTGAAATGATAACTTTACTTAGTGTACAAATCTATGACCCTACTTGGTCTCTAAACTTATGGCCTTTACTTAGTGTTGGTTGATGATTTCACTTGGTGAATGAAAATATGATTTCACTAAGCATAGAAACCGATGGGTTTCCTTTCTGAAAAAAAATGATTTTTTACCATACATATGAATTGATGATTTTGTTGTCCACTAAAGATCTGATGGTGTTATTTTGTATTAAGCAGAACAATGAAACAAAGATTATGATAGATTAAATGAAATGATACTTTTGCTAAGTACCATAATGATCTGATTGTTATGTTTTTGGCTAATACATTAACAATCCAATGGGAGTTTTAGGTATAAGAGTTTTTGTTTTTGATTAAATCTAAGAATGAACTAATGGTCTTTCTATATGTATTAAATAATTGATGGTTTACCTGTATGTGTTATTGAAAGGATGGCTTGTCTAAGTATTTGCCAAAATGTGTTAATAAACTGATGGATTACCTATGTGTATTGATTTGTGATATCAATCAAATCCACCTTGTTGAATCTTTCTTATAATGTTATGTGGTGATGGCTTTATAATGTTAAGTGGTGATACCAATCCAAAATGTGTTATAACCCTTTCACTAAATCTAAATGTAGCAAGTTTGCTTATGACATGTTGAACCCTCTAAATATCTCAGATAATAATCATGCCTTTATAAGAAAGTATTGAATGCTCTAAATGTCATTTGGACATGTTTGAGCCCTAATCCAAGTTTAACCCTCTTAATGGGTTGTATTGGACTGATATACTATGATGCAGTCATAGGGAATATGTCTTGTATGTTTTATATCTTATGGAGTTGTTATATAACACTATTTTTGTAGAAACAATTCATGGTTTGTATGTAACTTGTTTGATGCAGTCTGAAATCACCCAACTGGATTTAACTAATCAAGTGAAACCCTAATCATGTAGTGCCCTATTCCATAGAATTGTTCTAGTTTCAGTACTTACTAGATAGTAAAATGAATATTCTGGAAGACAAACTTGGAGTCATATACTATTTAGTATATGAAGGTGTAGGGAGGGTATATCCTTGTTATCCTAATCCCAAGGTTTTAGAGAACGGTCGAGGCCATCTAAGATGAATATGTATACGTGATTTGATTGAGAATGATTTCATTCATACCTTGGATGATAGGCTTGAATACCATGGTTTCTATTGTCATGTCATGTATACCCAGGGCGGACTAGTCTAATGGTAGTTTGACTTATATGTCACAGAAGCGGACTCCTGTTCACCGATGGGAAGAGATCTTAGAATTTTGACTCTCCTAGATCATGTATGGATCTGATTGTGACTTCATAGTGGTCAGTTGGAAGTTTGAGTGGTATTCTTCAAACTCCACAAGGCTTAATAAAATATTTAATTGATCCATGTAGCATATCTATTATGGTTATTCAACAATTCATATTGTATGATAACCATTTCCTTGTCTCTTATAAATGTTTAGATGATGTATAATACGATAAGAGAAATCAATAGTACATATGATGTTAGCTTCGTCTGTTCCATTGAATATTATATTAATATATCAATTCTATAATATAATTTGCCTTATCCGCTTAATTGCATAATCTACTGCTAGTTATAAATGTTGTTGAGAATTATATCTCTCACTGGGACATGGGTCTCACCTCATAGATCACCACATATTTTTAGGTAATCATTGCATTTTCATCACACCCGTGGTAGCGAGGACGAGAAGCTCACAGATCAATCTAGGTAGAAGGTTGTCTAAGTGTGTCCTAACATCGTCCCTGTACTCCTAGGTTTAAGCAGGGAAGTTTTATAGGTGATGTATATCGACTTGAGTTTTTGGCATAATGCTGATGTTGGTGCATGATGTATATATATGTGGAAAATGTGATTGTATATAGGTTGTGGTTGAGGCCAAAAAATAGTAGTAAATATACTTGGTACTTATGTGCTTTTATGCAAAATGAAGGACCTATATGTAAATATTCTTGGACATGTATTAGAAGTTTAATTTGGTTTTAATTATGCACCTTTTTAGTGGTCATGTTTTATTAGTGATCAATCGTGTTTAGGTTTTGAGTAATCTCATTTAGCGTGGTGGGTTTCCATTGTTTGGTTGGTATCAGAGCTTAGCGTTCACTAAGTATACATGGACATATGGCTTAGGTTTTGTGTCTATTTTTACGTAATCTATAGAAGACAATGTGAAGAGAATGCAGAGAGTAGGTATGTTACTCTAGTAGGTGGTAGTAGGAGATGGGTGCCAGATGGAAGAGTACCTAAAATAGGGCCTAAAAAGCCCGTCTCACCTCTATTTAACCCTTCAACCAAGGCTAATCTATCTTTTTAATCCATGTTTAGACAACTCATGTTGTGGCGAACCGTTTGAAAAAAAACGTCATTAACTAAGCGGAAGTGATTATTAACAGCGGATTACTGAAAATCACTAAAAATTAAAACCATTTACAAAGAGATCCCAACATAGGAAAACTCTTTTATCAAGAACCAATGTACATTATTTACATCCTAGTTCATAAGTACATGTCCTGTATCATCCCTTCTCGGGGATTACAAATATCAACTGCTCTGTTAAAACTTTACACAGGAAGCATAATAACCTCGAGGCATCAAGCCAAAATCTCAGATCGATTCATTAAAAGTACTAATTACTAACTCTGAGGACCTGAGAGTGCAGAGACAACACATATGACTCTATATACAAAGCATGACAACCAGTGCCTCCACCTGGAATATCACTGTTGTCCCTATTGCTGTTGCTGCTCTTCCCCTGCAATAGGGTTTCTGCCTCTTCTTCTGCGTCTACCTAAAAAAGTTGGATCCCATGGGTGTGAGACAATTGAAATTGTCCCAGAGAGAGATATAACTCTCCGCCAAAAATATTATTATTATAGTTTAATAGAATAAAACTGAGCAGAGGATTCATATATATTCAACAGAATATAAATCAATGTCTAAATAGATTAGAGCAATATTCTTATTCACATCATTTCAACTATAACTTGATAAAGCAGCATGTTGCTTATCCAATAAGGAATTGAAAAAACAAGTATAATATTTATCCATCTAGGATATGCTAAACAAGGTAACATCAACCAATGATTCTCGTATTTCAACCTTAAGCAGATACGCTACATGGCTGATTACATTTTACAATCATACATAAGCCTTGAGGAGATGAGGTATACTGCTCATACTCCAACCAACCATTGCGAAGTCGAAATCAGTACCATACATAGGTCAAGGAAGAGCCGGATTCCCATAACCTCATCCGCCTCAGTTAGTGTGAGGACAAAAATGTAGGACATCTTGTGTCTCTGCTAAATAGCTTTCTAGGGTAAACTGGAAACTTTGCTATAGAGTTACAGATTTCATGTTTATCTCACATCAATCTGGCATTAACATTATTGAGAGATTCTTGATACATCCATCCCGGCATCGGGAGATTAGTGATACATCCATCCCGACATATCTAATGAAGGATTGAGAGATTTAATGTTTATCTCACATCAATTACTCCATTTAGGGCGTAAGGATATTCGCACCCATAACCCCCACATACTCAACAATATGCCCTCCACGAGATACTGTAGGAAAACTTGTTTCACCATCACCAAACTACTGATGATGATGGATATATGGCTAAGGCTCTACATGATAAGATTTCACTTGATTAATTAAGTACATTACCATATTCTTTTAGCATCAGTCATGTTTTCAAACATAAATTATTATAACAAACGCTACAAAGAATGAGTAATACTTTTATCGAGTACTTTTCAAAGCTTTATAAAACATTGGGATCTCAGTCCCGTGTCACATCAGGGGCATTCTCATCCCTTAACATCTCATCATCATGATTATGGAATATGGGTATTCAAACCCTCAGTTCATTAAAGAACACTTGTTACTACTTATCAGGTAACTAATACCTTCAGATCATCTGAACAAGGTTAACATGATACTTGCTACATAAGCATCTTACATGGCTCTGAAAGCCCATTTTATTTCTTGTTACCTCTCACTATGCAACAAAGCAGATTATGGCTCACAAGGCCCATAAAACAATTTCAATAATAAAACATCATAGCTCATACCTGGCTATGTCCAACATCTCATGATACCTGCATAATTAGTACACATGATAATAGTTATATCAATTACATATCAGCACTATGCAATGTAATGGAAGCATCACTATTCACTCATTAGGGTTAGGGTTTCCCAAATTCATATCAATTAGTGATACTCATCCCTTTACCCAAAATTAGGGTTATGTTTTATCATCATATTACCCAAGATTAGGGTTATATGCACTATATCCCAAAAATTATGGTTTCACATACCTTCACCCTATATTAGGGTAGGGTCTCATATAGAATTACATGGCATCACCCTGGATTAGAGTTTCACATCACATCATTGCATTAAGGTTTTACACGACATCACACTTGATTAGATTTTCACATCCCATCATTGCATTGGGGTTTCACATGACATCACCCTTAATTAGGGTTTTACATGGCATCATCCTTTATTAGGGTTTCACATCACATCACTGCATTAAGGTTTCAAATGACATCACCCTTAATTAGGGTTTTACATGACATCACCCTTAATTAGGGTTTCACATGACATTACCCTTGATTAGGGTTTCACATGACATCACCATTAATTAGGTTTTCACATCACATCACTACATTAGGGTTTCTCATGACATCACCCTTGATTAGATTTTCACATCACATCACTGCATTATGGTTTCATATGTCATCACCCTTGATTATATTTTCACATCACATCACTGCATTAGGGTTTCACAAGACATCACCCTTAATTAGGTTTTACATGGCATCATCCTTTATTAGGGTTTCACATCACATCACTGCATTAAGGTTTCACATGACATCACCCTTAATTAGGGTTTCACATGACATCACCCTTAATTAGGGTTTTACATGGCATCATCCTTTATTAGGGTTTCACGTCACATCACTTCATTAAGGTTTCACATGACATCACCCTTAATTAGGGTTTTACATGACATCACCCTTAATTAGGTTTTCACATCACATCACTACATTAGGGTTTCTCATGACATCACCCTTGATTAGATTTTCACATCACATCACTGCATTAGGGTTTCACATGTCATCACCCTTGATTAGATTTTCACATCATATCACTGCATTAGGGTTTCACATGACATCACCCTTAATTAGATTTTCACATCACATCACTGCATTAGGGTTTCTCATTATATCACCCTGAATTGGGATTTCTCATATCATCATCCTAGATTAGGGTTACACCATTACCCTAGTTAGGGTTTCACCTATCATTGCCCTAAATTAGGGTTATGCACATCAATCTTCTCGATTAGGGTTTCATGATCTCATATTCAAGGATCATACCCTAAGTACATATTCTATTCATGTTGAGAGTATTGAGGCTTAACCACTACATGATTATTATACATGTATGAATTCCTCTCTCTCTCTCTCATCCTCTCTAGGATGTGGATTACTCCATACTTATCAACTTGGATCAACCCATTATTCAAATACATACATCTATGGTTATCATAGTGTATTGAGTTACTACTTTCATAAGCATGAAAGTATAACCACTCAAAAAGTACTAATCACCTAAGTACTTGAGAGGTACAACCATTGTAATTAACTTTGAGATACATCATTAACAATCATAGGGTTAATTGATCTTTCATATCCTTGAGAATATTAGGTCTCAAAATGGTTTTGATATTTTTGAACCTTCAACCAGTTTTGACCTCCTTGACCTTCAAACGGTTTTGAAACCGTTTGCCTTCCAAACGGTCTTGAGACCGTTTGGGCATCTAGGGTTGAGACCATTTTCTCTTAAATGGTTTTGAAATGGTTTAGTGCTTTCAAACTTTGAAATCGTTTGATCAAATGATCATTGAAACCGAATGAACAACCCATCATTGAAACCGATTGGACATCAAACGGTTTGAGACCGTTTGATCCCAAACGGTTTCAGGACCGTTTCGACTCACACGGTCTTAAGACCATTTGGTCCAAACCACCTTGAAACTGAATGGATCAACTAGGGTTTCTTAATCAATCGATTTAGTGTTTCCACTCATTGAATCATCCAACATTAAGACCATTGAAAGTAGATCAACTTGCAACCCTTGGATCTCCATCCATCCATGACTCCTATTGACCTCAAACGGTCTTGAGACTATTTGACCTCAAACGCTATTGAGTCTGTTTGCCCTCAAATGGTCTCGAGACCGTTTGAGCCATTCAACATAGAAATCAACTCAATCAATTTTGGGTTTCAACCAATCAATCCGATTAGGGTTTGTAATCAATGGATCATCCATTCTTAAATCCTTTATAATTAGATCAACTTGAACCATTGGATCTTCATCCAACTACATCAGCAATTGACCTCAAACGGTCTTGAGACTATTTGACCTCAAACTGTCTTGAGACCGTTTGACCTCAAACTATCTTGAGACCGTTTGACCTAAAATGGTCTTGAGACCGTTTTCCCTAAAACGGTCTTGAGACCGTTTGAGCACCAAACGAACTTGAGACCGTCTAGTCATCAAATTGAAACCATTTGCACATGATTTTTCTTGAGGTGTGTGCTAAGATGACATCATCATCTTCAAATTACAAACCTTCAAAATTTGTTGTGATCTTTATGGTGATTTCATTAATTAATCAAAAAGAAAATCGTGAATGAAAAAGGAATCAACACATGATAAAGAAATGAAATCAATAATGATATTTAAGGGTTCAAGTTATATAACCCTCCTTCAAAGTTGAATCCAAGCTTCAAGCTTCATGTCCTCAATGGTAAATGAAGATTTCTCAACTGTCCAATGTCTGTTCTCAAGTCTTTGAGTGAAAAGAATGGCTAAGGTTGAAGATTGAATGGAGAAAAGAAGAAAATAAGCATTGAATTTCGATTTCCACCATGAAATCAAGGTTGAAGATGATTAAGGAGCTCACCAATAGGTTGGGGTACGTCCTCCTATTGCTCCTAAGATCCCTTGTGCACGTCTAAAGCAAGGAAAGAAAGAAGATTCGAAAAAGAGTTTTTTCATGTGGGTGGAAAATGGGATATATGTAAGGAAATTTCAAGAGAGAGAAAGTGTTATAAAAAATCCTTTAATTCCCAAAATTGGTGTCACTTATCCCCCTCACTTCCTTGCATATGAAGCCATCATCCTCTCCTTCAAAATCCTCTTCTTTATCCATGAATTAAATGAAAACAAATTAAGCACCTTAATCTAATAATATCCAAAAATGAGTGGATATTACTTTTTCTTTAACAAATGTGAGTGGGCTCTCCACTCACTTTAGATATTTCAGTGTCATTGCAAGGCACAAGGACTTCCATACTTATAAAAAAATAACCACCACATTTTTGGTTGAAGGGCACTTCCATTAATATATTTATTTTTGCATTAAATTGAATTAGGGTTGCAATTATGCTTAAATCTTGATTATTTTAATATCAAGATTCTCTCTCCTCCAAAGAGATTCAAATGAGACACCCCTCTGATTTTCTTGTCTCTAATTGATATAAAGAAACATTAGGGACTCTCTAGAAGTGGTATTTTTCATATTGAACCCTAGGTTTTGGGTAAATTGCACATTACACCAAAACTAGGTTTTAATGCACAAACATTGCTTAATAAGTTCTTTCTTGGTGCTCAGGCTGCCACAAGACATACCTCTGCATCATTTTCATTCTTATTATGATTCAACACTTGAGGAACATTTTATCATGTAACAATTGCAAGTTAACCACTCAACTTGCGTAATTTGCACTTTAGTCCAAAATAGACAAAACATTATTTTCAACATTATTCAAAAAGGACTAAAATTGAAACATAAGTTCCTCTTAAGCCTTAATTACTTTTCAAAAGATAAGAGTAAGCATATAATTATCTTTCTTAAACAAAACATCTAGGGTTAAAGCATAACCCAGGTCAGGGATGTTACACATGCGACTCTTACATATTTAGCTGATAGGGCACCCACACCTCAACCAAGGGAACTTGACCCTAATGTGGAATATAGGAAAGACATTTGAGAGGGTGAAGAACATGGGAGACATTGAGTATGAAGGTGCAATGGACTGGAAAAATGCTGACATTTGGTTGACGGAATAGAAAAGGCATTTAGAATCCTAAACATACCAGATGAGGACAAGGTGAAGCATTCAGTTTACCTCTTAAAGGGAAGTGATGGACATTGGTGGGCCATAGAGGAGGAGAAGAGACTAGGAGTTATAGTTAGCTTGGAGGAGTTTCTGTAAGAGTTTGTGAGATTGTACTTCCCTAGGACGTATCTAGATGAAAAGATAGCACAATTTCAATGATTGTGCTAATGGTCGATGTCTATCAACGACTATGAGATGAGGTTTATGGACTTTTTATGGTTTTTTTCTCACATGGAAACCATAGAGAAGGAGAGAATCCAAAGGTTCAGGAAGGCTTTGAATCTTGAGCTTTCTATAACAACATATGCCTTAGAGAACTGGGAGAAGTTTTCCACCTTTGTGGAGTTCATGGGGAGGATGAGAGGACTTCTATAGATAAGTGAGAAGCCAATGCAAGGAAGAGGACATACCAATTCTAAGGAAAATCGTCCAATAGATTTAGGAAATCAATGTTCTCTTCACCATAGTACCAACAGTCACATCAGAGATTGACTTTTTTTGAGATAAGAGCATGAGTGCAGTCCCAGTGGTCCCCTAGTAAAGGGAGAGGTTGTAGTTTTCCACTTGATGGGGCACATAGTTAAGCTTCAATGTCAGTGACAGGGCCGACCAAGCCATAGTGTGTACAAGTACATGTTTCATGTGTGGACAAGTCGGGCATGAGAGATGGTCTTTCCCCATGAAGGATGAGGAGGTGACACAACAGTTGAAGTAGAGTCAGTAGGGTTCACAACAACAACAACAACAATAGTGAAATAGTGGTGGAGGTATAGGATGTGGGAAGACATTACAGGAAGGCTCATCAGGACCATCTAGTAGAGGTCGAGGATGACAGATGGAGAAGGCTAAATTCTATGGTATGAGTCAGTCAGAAGGAGTGGTCAACCCACCGGTCATGACAAGTCAGATGGAACTTTTTTCATTTTGACTTATCTGCTTCTTCTTTTGTATCTATTTTGATTGACCCATATGTGACACACTCATTTATCACTGGAGAGGTGAGAAGTAGTCATAATCTACCTATTTGTAATAGATCTGATAGCCTCTTGCTAGAAATCTCTTTGGTTGGTTCCTCTTTGTAATGGGAGGTGTGTCCATAATGCATTTTTTCTTTCTTGGGACACAACATTCAAGTGGATCTTATGCCACTTGGCATGCATGGATTCTAGGTTATCTTAGGGATAGATACCTTGGAGAAGTACAAAGTTGGTTTAGACTTTAGTTCCAAGGTTGAGATGTTATGTGATGGGGATGTCTCTTGGACTTTCCAAGGAGATAGGAAGATTCTTCTTAATTGTCTTGTGTCGGCTATGATAGTTGAGAAGTTGATGAGACAAGGGTGTGAGGATTTGTTAGCGCATGTTTTGGATACCAAGGTGAGGAGTCCTAGTATCGAGGATGTACCAGTGGTGTGTGAGTTTGAGGACGTATTTTAAGATGCGTATCCTAGTTTTCCAACCCCTAGAGAGATTGATTTTGAGATCAATCTTGTTCCCAATAAACAACCCATAGCTCAGACACCTTATAGGATGGCACCAACTGAGATGAAGGAGTTGAAGAAACAATTGCAGGAGTTGCTATAGAAGGGCTTCTATGACAAACTAGATTTTCTCTCATTCAAATTATGAACATCTTGAATCATTAGATTCTATATTATGTTGAATAACATCCTTCACCCTCAATTAGATGACTTGGAGGCATTTTTACTCAATTGATTAAATAGAATTAAATAATGTCACATTATGCTTGATTTACTAAAGTCGAGTACATTTTTACACTCTTTGAAAGTGAATATTCAAAATTAAGATTCCTAAAAAATATCATATAGGATCTAAAATTTTATTAAAAGAACTAGAGAAAATTTACCTAATGTTGAAAATTTCATCTCATTTGGAGTTTCATTTTGAGAGATATGAATTTTACAAGGTTGTCAAAGAAACAAAAAGTTGAGCTGACTTAAACAACTCAGCAATTTGTGGCATTCTCTCCTGACCAATGAGATTTCTCCATTTTTTGAGCAGTAGATACCTTCACCCAGCCCTCGGATCAACTTATGGTCCATGGTCGACCGAAATCCAATGGCACTCAGTTGTCTTCTACCTTGTGCCAGACAAGGTATAACAACCTACTAACCCCCTTTTGCTTGGCCAATCAGGCTCCTCTAACCACCATTGCTTAAATTGATGAGTCTATTGCATTCATTTGTTCTTTTTGTTCATTTCCCCTATATTTTTATCAATTTTAATGATCTCCCACCCCTTCTTCTCCACCAATAGTTGCACCATGGTGCCAAGCACTTTGGCAAGGTGTAGTCGAGCTCCAAGGCCACCTTTTGGTGAGATGAACCCTCCAAAAAATCTACTCGAAGAATACCAGTGCCGACGGGAAAAAATCATGTCTCAGATTCTTTCATGTCATGGCACCATTCAAGCTCTGGCGGCCTATTCCATTTGCCACCACTACTGCTGCAAGGGGCACAAATCCCAACAACATCATAGAGGGATGAGCCCTGGACCGTCGATCGTATGGTACTGCAACACAGATGGTCGCAATTGGTCCCACTCTGACCTAGTCAAAATGGGGCACACGTATGGTGGTCGACTTTCCCTAGTTGCTGGCAAACACATGGAACATTTCACCCCATTTAGATCTGCAGTGAGCAAAGGGTGCCACCCAGCCTTCCCTCGTGGCCATTAGATTGAAATCAAATGATGCATATGGCTTAATTTCAAGGTAAATGTTAGAAAATTTGTATTTGTATGATGCTAGCTACAAGTAGAGACTTCCAATATGTCATTTTGGTTAGAAAAATGAGATCTTTTGTAACATACTAGATGTCAGACCCTACCCTGGAAGTTGACATTTTAGACTTAGCCAAACAAGGTTGAAGGTTAGACCTAAATAGATGTTTAGTATAACCCCAATGAGATAATGCATGTATATATCACCTTAATGTAACCTAATGTTCTAACACTAAATCTTAGGTTTATAATGGATACATAAAATATGCCACATAACTCATTTTGGTGGTAATATGAAGATAAGAAACTTAATTGGATGACTAATTTAGATAATAGACCGTTAATGGGCCATATGACATATCTCATAAGAATAAGTCTCAAAAGTGGAAACACACTTCAAATTCGAAATCTACATATCAAAATTATCCTACATGTCAAATTTCATCAAATTTGGACCACCTTGAAATATTAGGATAAGTTTAGGAGAGAGAAAATAAGTAAAAGGAAAAAGTAAAGAATAATGTGATTATATAACTTAAAAATATGAAAATAATGGTGAATTCATATTCAACACATCAAAGATAACTTGTGGATGAATTTTGGTCCAATTTGGAAGTTGTTTGTGCAAGTTATACAATTTTAAGTACATTCTGGACTTTTATGCAATTTACCCAATTGGGAGGTTTTCTTTGCAAATTGTCACATGCATTATAATCGCTATATATTACCTTACCACTATAAAGTTTTTGAACCATTGGGCACCTAGTTGCACTTTGGTTTGAAGGTGTTTCTTTCGAAGGGCATTTTAGGGATTACACTCTTTATAAATGAATTTATCTTTAGAAGCTATCAAACAATGGGGTTATTTCTTTGATTGGAGGTCAGTTGGGATGTCTTATTAGTTTCCATAAACTTAAATTTGATATTCAAGTAGCCTCTATGAGTTGTCCTCTTGCATGGCCATGAAATCATTAGCCTAAGGACACATGTAAAGCTCCATGGACACCTAATGCTTGACTTCTTCCGTATCCATAAAGGTTTGCATGTCCATAGGAACCCTTAGTGTAACATACCTGACTTGGGTTAAGCTTTAACCCTAGAAGTTTTGCTTAAGTAATCCATTTATATTCTTGTACTTATTCTTTGAAAAGTAATTAAGGCTCAAGAGGAACTTATGTTTCAATTTTAGTCCTTTTTGAATAATGTTGAAACAATGTTTTTCTTGTTTGGACTAAAGTGAAAATTACACAAGTTGAGGGGTTAAATTGCAAATGTTAAATGATAAAATGTTCCCAAGTTTTTAAGCATCATAAGAATGAGAATGATGCAGAGGTATGGCTTGTGAAAGCCTGAGTACCAAGAAAGAGCTTATTAAGCAATGTTTTTGCATTAAAACCTAGTTTTGGTGTAATGTGCAATTTACCCAAAACCTAGGGTTCAGTATGCAAAATACCACTTCTAGAGAGTCCTTAATGTTTCTTGGTATCAATTAGATCCAAGAGGATCAGACGGGAATCTCATTTGAATCTCATTGGAAGAGAGAGAATCTTGATATTAAAATAATTAAGATTTAAGCATAATTGAAACCCTAATTCAAATTAATGCAAAAATAAATAGATTAATGGAAGTGCCCTTCAACCAAAAATGAGATGGTTGGATTTATATAAGTGTGTACGTCCTTGTGCCTTGCAAAGGCCACGAAATATCTAAAGTGAGTGGAGAGCCCACTCACATTAGTTAAAGAAAAAGTAATATCCACTCAATTTTGGATATTATTATTATATTGATTAAGGTACTTAATTTGTTTTCTTTTAATTCATGGATAATGAAGAGGAATTACAAGGTGGGGGAGATGGCTTCGTATGTAAGGGATGGAGGGGAGTATGTGGCACCAATTTTAGGAGTTGAAGGAATTATTTATCACTTTCTCTCTCATTGAAATTCCCTAATATACATCCCATTTTCAACCAACATGAAAGGCTTTTTCAATCCCTTTTTCTTTCCTTGCTTTGGTCATGCACAAAGGAGCTTAGTAGGTTCTGTAAATTTTATCATTTATTGAGCATGTATGCATTAATTGCATTATCTTTAGTGTTATTAGCCCTAATTAGCCACATTAAGCAAGTTACATGATTTCATACATCAACATGACCATATCTGACATCATAAGCACTGTAAACATGATTATAGACTTACTGACATTTTATCATAATTTTGTATCACAATTTGATATTTCTTATCCATGAAATAAGCATTACACATCTTACATGATGTCACTGATATTAAAGCATTAAAAGGCTAGATATTATGCTTTAATATTGTTCTATGAATTTTTATGAACAATTTGGTACCTCATTTGTATTTTTATGATGCTCGAGCTAATTTCTATTATTCATCTAACAAACTGGATATTTACTAAAAAATATTTACCTTTTCAGCCAGTGGCATGCCGCCACATGGCAACCAAGGTTAAGTGATCTAGTTTTCTCATTGCGGCCGGTTTGTGTGTCTCTCCCTTTCACATGTTCTCACTTTGCGTGAGTCTCATTGGGATTCGTGCCATCACCTGGGATTTCTCCATGTACCCATGAGAAAATCCCACACAAGGTATCTCTTCTCCCACGACACAGCACCGCCGCATGCCTCGTCTCCGGCTGGACTCCGCCCGCACCTGCTCACCACCACTGGGATCTGCTATGCAAGGGTGCCGCTGCACAACTCACCTCCGGCAAGCAATAGAACATCACCTCCTCCTCATGATCTCTGACTCTCTCTCCCTCACATTATCACATGGTCACGGCCACTGCCATCTACCCAGCGATGTGTGTGCTTGCACCGGCGCCGCCCAAGCCTAGAAAGATTCCGGTGAGGGATCACTGTAGATCCTCACCTCCTTCTTGTCTCTCAAGCTCCACACTCGTCAGTTGTTGGCTTCCTTTGTGGCCTAAACTCCAACGAGCAAAAGCTTTACTTCTGGCTCCTCTTCTTCACATTCTCATCACGGTCACGCATCTGCATGAGTTCATAAAAGGCCCGCCGCAGCTACTCTCTCCCCTAACGGCAACATGCCCCAATTTCACACGACCGTCTGTTCTCCTGTGCGGGAACGTTGCCCCTGCCCTACTGCTCCAGTGTGGTTTGGCTGACATCGACTCCTGTTGGTTGACTGCAATCGTTGTCGGTATGGGGGCCAATGTCACTGCTGCGTCTCCTCCTCAACGGTCTGTTCTTCTGGGCACGAGCTGCCCCGCAAGGGAACCCATGAGTGCTAATCTCCAGTGCTTCCACCGCCACTGTGATGTGAGTCGGCACTGAGGAACCAACAGTCAGATGCTTCTCCTCTCGCAGGCTGCAACATTGCACCTCCTCCCGCAAAGCTCCTCCACCACGCTCCCTGGGTCTTGCCGTTACTTGGGTCAGTGCTAAAGGAATCATGTGTGAACGTGTGGTCTTCATGGGTGATGGAGAAGGTAGGGGGAATGACCACTCGTTCACTGCCATTTTTAAACCAAACCTCCAATGTAAGGGTCTAGTGGTAGCTGTCATGGGCGCCAAGCTAACCAACTGCTCTGACCCACGATCGTCCACAACTGGTTATCAATGTTTCCCTCTCCCAGTTTCCCACGTTGTATATTTGGACTCCTCAAGCCAAGGAAAGTGTGACACTGGCTGATATCAAAACTTAGGCTAAAAGGAATAAAACCTAGTCCTAAATACATCAACATTCACATTATTTCACTATATTGAAAGTTTCATAACTTCTTCTAGGATACTCTAATTATCACCGAAATTTAAACAACGCTTCCTTACCTCTCAAGGTACATTATACTCCAATGTTGTGATGAAACTCAGCTATTCTATCATTCAATTAAATTCCTCAAGAAGGCATTAAAAGAGAGATCTTAATCATGATATTAACATCAATCAACAAATTCACTTTGTTAAAACCTTAGAACTCACAATATTATTCAACCTTATGATTTCACTTATGTCATTGGACGATTAAGGATTCCTAAATTCCACTCCATCACATCCTACACACCTTAAAACAAATGTTTTCATCAAAATTAAGCCAAACAAAATCCAGTCTTTCACAGTTCCCTACTTTCTTTACATGTGTTAGTATGACACAACTTTATTGTTTTAATTATGGCAAGTATCTCTTTTATTATTGAAAATCATTTCTCTTGATACCTACTTGGGTTGTTCTTATATTTTTCATGGGAAGCCATTACACTTGGATGTCCTTTATTACATATATTTCTCAATTTCCTATTTCGTATGCACATACCAGCCTTTGTTGATGTCATCTATTTTTTCTTGTTGATGGGGTATGCTTCCAACCCTAGGTGAAGGACTTGGATGATAAGGTATGAAGTTTTGGACTAGCTTAAGGAGTTAAAACTTGGAGACAAAGATTTTATGGTTTACATTTCCCTCTACTTAGATCCTTATGTTGTATCATACATGTAAACCCTTGTGCGATATTATGATGTACTTTTGTAATCTTTTGTGAAAATTGAATATAGTCATTATTTTTATTCCACTGCTATACTTTGGTTGTTTTGAATACCATTTATTGAAATTTTGAAAATGTTACACCTATTCCAGCATACCTTTGAGTGTGTTTGGAATGGATGTTAATTCTACAAATTTTTTTAGTTGGGAGTGGATCCCACTCCTTACATCTTTCCGATAAAAATACTTCTAAAGCCTAGTTCTACCTCTACTTCAAATGATATTAAAAAATGTATGCCTTTATAGTCTACTTAACATGTTAAATGTGATTTAGTGCACTAATTTGCTCTTCTATGCCTCAAGTTGTGATCTTCACCTTATGTGAATAGATTGAACATATTTATGTAATACGGTTTGGCTTTTTTCTCACCATATGAACCGTAATGTGATCTTTATTGCTAAAATGACAAAAAATGGACCTATATGCAAAAGATCCCTCCTTTTATGTTCTAATTTGTTCAAGTGTGCTTCAACTGTCTATGAATGCTCTAAATCATTGACTTCCACCATCAAATGCACTCATTTTGCATCACGATCTTTCTTGGACCCTAATGACAATCTTATGACACTTAATGTGTCTTAATATAGCCTTATGTGATGAATGTTAAACCTTATTACTTTCTTGATCTAAAGTTTCTCAAAGATGTTTATGTAGCCTTGAAATCAATAAATTATCACAAATTGTATCCATTTTTCCCTCATGAATCATTCATCTGACATAATGTGACTAAAATCCCTATTGTTGACTTGATATATGATCTAATATGAATGTTGTCAATGAAGTTGCTAATCTTATGTAAACCTTGCTCTTTTGATCATCCATGATATATATTATGATCTCAGATTAGTATCTTGGTAATGCTTATGAGACTAACTCAAGTAGACCCCATATATACTCTAATGGTGACAATCATGCATGATTATGACTCTATACGACTTGTTATGCCAATGTTGATGCTTGAGTTGACTAAGCTTGCTCAAGTCTTATTTTTTATTTATTTAGGATCTTAAAGATCTAAACATGTATCCCTAATCTAGTTGTGATGTGTTACTCTAAGTGATAATGAACCCATGACGTACTATGTTGCTTGATAAATGCCTAAGCATGACCTAGTTGAAGTATTGAAATCAATGATGAAAGATATGATACATAGTCTTAGGCGACACATCCAACCACCTTTATAACGATTAATGAGACCTAATCTTGTTGATGTTAATCCATTTGCACTTATTTGTAATGTCATAATCCCTATAATGACCTCAATGCCAAGATCTAGTCAATCTTGATAATTATGGTTTTCTAATCGAGTATCTTAATCTTGTGCTCCAATCAAGGTACGCTTTTTCCTCCTATTGGCTAGGCTAGTAGTATTGAACTTGCTTGTATGTATGTATGCTTCAATTGCTTGGCTATATATACTTGTTTGCGCTACTTGTTACCTTCGATTAGTATGTTTGTTTTGCTTGAAGTACATTGAAGAAACCTTGAACATAATTGAACTTGTCCATTATACAGACCCTGTGCACCTATGTGAATTATCAGTTAAGGGCACATGGCATACTCATGGACCCTTACATTGGGGAAGCATGTCAAATGGCACTAAAATTTGGTTAGTATAATGGAAATGAATTTAAAACACATTTTCTTGTTAATAAGAAAGTTTTTAATGATGTTTACTTCGTTCTTAGCATTATGTCAAGTTTTTCCAAGCATATATGTTTCTTAAACCTGTGAGTTTTTATGTTTTTTATAGCATAATCTGCACAATTGTGCTAATGTGTACCCATTTTATTTTTTTAGTATCATGTATACTATGAATCTTTCTATGATCATTATTTCTGCTCTATTATGATAATCTTTTGTTCTTACTCTTGGAATCATCTAATGTCATGCAAATAGAATTCACACAGGTTTATATATGGGTTAAATCTTGTCAGGTACTAGTTTAGTTCCTTTTGCTCCATGTTATCTCTTATCTAGTTCTTGTTTGTCATTTTATTCATGCATATGCTACGTGATCCATTCTAGGGATGGACGCCTAGGTCCACTCGCTTTTGATTGTGTAGCCATTAGGAGTGTGGACTTAGGGTAACAAATTGTTCTGTGACAAATGGTATCGGAGTAATCACATATCCTATTTCCCCTATTCTATAGAGTCTTCTAGTAGATCATCTCTTCTTTAAGGACTATCCTAAGCCACCCATTAGATGATGATTAGTTAGTTTCTCATCTCCTCATGTGATCCTTCTACTCGTGACTATCAATCACATGATCTCTCAATTATGGGTATCTTATGTAAAGGAAAAGATTAAAATTTGAATTAAATGGTAAATTTTGAGTAACATAAAGATGATTCCATGATCTGACCTTAATTTGAAAACTCGATAATGTCTAAATAAAAATACTCTTGGAGTTAAGTATTCATGTATGACCCCTCAGATCATGTAAATTTAACTTCACTAAGTCTAGACTATATGCTACAATGTTTGAGGTAAATTATTATAATTTTAATTTAATTAGATAAGGAGGATTTATACCTTATAACTCGTGGTTTATGAGTATCCTAATTGATTAAGTCCATGTTTCCCTATTATTGACTAAACAACAAACATAATTATGCAAAATGTTTACCCTAATTGATATGTACCATGCTTATGCCTTGGAATGACCATGATCTTGAAGTCTTGAAAGCATGACGAAGGACTCTTATACAAGAGGCATGTCCTCTATTGACTTATGTGCACCTTGGTAATCTCAATTTTAAATAACATGATGGAAGAGGATCCAAATCTATTCCTATTATTCTGTAACTCTTAGAGTGCATGATTTTACTTATCAATTTCCAAAATCTACCCTTACCTTGATCATGAAAGGAAGGGAATGCAATGGTGACCTTGATCTTGCAAAATCTTAAAATATGGTTGGCCTAGTAATGATCTTGATGTTTGACTTGTGATCTTATGAAACATTATTTGATAGTTGATACTCTCCCTATTTGGATATGCTTGAAGGCTCATGACTAATGTTGACTAATGTAGTAGAATAGGGTGAATTAACAAATTAGTTTAAGAATATAGGTAACCTTAAATCTCACCTAATGTTTGAAGGATTAAGTATACAAAATAGAAAGCACATATAATGATTATAATTCAATGAACCAATCATGCCATCTCTGAGGGACAAAAATAAAATTCACTAAGGAAGTGACGAACGATATGTAACCAAGCCTAAGAGGGAAGGTCACCGAGAGGCCATGCCCAGGAGGGAAGGTCACTGAGAGGCCATGCCTAGGAGGGAAGGCCACCATGAAGACCAAGCCCAGGAGCGAAGGTCACCCATAGGCCAAGGACAAGAGGTAAGGCCACAAAGAAGACCCAAGAGGGAAGGTCATCGAGAAGACCAAGCCCAGGAGGGAAGGTCACGATGAGCCCAATGCTGGGACATAAAGTAAATAATGTGCACCCTAAGAGATGGAGAAAATACTGGTTAAATAATTACACTAAAAATAACGTGCTCAAATGTTGTTAGAGGAACTTCAAGAAAAATCTATATGACATCTCCATAAAATCTTAGGAGGGGTAGAGCCCTAAGTCACCCCTAAGGTCTAAAGTACGAGCCTAAATGCAAACATCAAAATGTTTGGACCCATGACCTTGATGTCCAAATTCTTGACACAATATTGATTAATGGAATTTTGATACATGACTACTGACCTTGATATTGGTTCAACTCCTATGATAACCCTATTTGGATTGCGAGATCACCCTTGGTTTATGATTAATGACTTTCATGTTTGTAGACCTAAAAAAAAAGTTGAACTGATGATTATGTTAAATCATTCAATTTTTGACTTAAGCTTAAGCTCCATGTGGACTAGTGTGGGACCTTCTATTTATTTTGATCTTGAAATCACGATGTTGACATATGTTGTTTGTCTCAAACTATTTAAATACACAACTCAATCATAGATGCATAACCCCACCTAGGCCAATGTAGAAGCTAGGACCCTAAAATGTTGGAATGGAAAGTCATTTTATACTCTTGATTCAAGATCTCTATTTGTTTGAACTAAATGTATTATTTCTCCAAATTGGTGATCTATGCAATACTATCTACGAATTTGTGACTCATATAATAACCTTTCCAACTTTGTGATCAATGTTACTATGCTATGATCTTGATGCTCGACTACTCAATTTTGGAATGAAATTGAAAGGAAATATGATACTTCAATGGAATGACATGATTATTTTTGATATGGAATGGGAAGTCCCAATCTCGATTAAATAATTGTACTAATTTTGGGGACAAAATTCCTTTTAAGGTGGGGAGGATGTGATAACCTAAATTTTCTCTCATTCCATTTATGAAAATCTTGAATCATTAGATGTTACATTACGTCCAATAACATCCTTCACCCTCAATTACATGACTTGGAGTCATTTTTTACTCAATCGATTAAATAGAATGGAATGAATGTCACATTGTGCTTGATTTACTACAGTCGAGTACATTTTTTCACTCTTTCAATGTGAATATTCAAAATTTAGTGTCCTCAACATTATCATATTGGATACATATTTTAAGAAAAACAACTAGAGGAAATTTGTGAACTAACGGTGAAAATTTCATCTCGTTTGGAGTTTCAATTTGAGAGATATGAATTTTACAAAGTTTTCAAAGAAACACAAAGTCGAGTTGAGTTAAACAACTCATCAATCTGTGACATCTCTCCCAACCAATGAGAATTCTCCATCTTTTTTAGCAGCAAATCCCTTCACCAAAACCTTGGATAAACTTGTGTTCCACAGTGGACCCAAATCCAATGGCCCTTGGTTGTCTTCTACCTTGTGTCAGACAAAGTACAACAACCTACCAACCCCCTTTTACTTGGAGAATATGGCTGCTCTAGCCCCCATTGCTTAAATTGATGAGTCCATTGCATTCCTTTGTTCTTTTTGTTCATTTCCCCTCTTTTTATCCATTTTCATGATCTCCTTCCCCTTCTTTCCCTTCTTTTCCACCATCGACTGCACCATGGAGCCAAGCTCTCTGGTGAGGTGTAGTTGAGCTCCAAGGCCACCTTTTGGCGAGATGAAGCCTCCAAAAAATGTGCCCAAAGTATACCAATCTTAATGGGAAAAAATGATGTCGGTGGTCCCTTCAAGTCAAGGTGCCATTCAATCTCTGGCGACCTATTCCACCCTCCGCCACTGTGGCTACAAGTGGCACAAAGCCCAACAACATGATAGAGGGACAAGCCCTGGACCATCGATGCATAGGGAACTACAATGTAGATGGTAATGATTAGTCCCTCCATGACCTGGTCTATGTGGGGCATGGGTCTAGTGGTCGATGTTCCCCAACAAATGCCATGAGCATCACACCCTATTTGGATCCACAGTGAGCAAAGTGAGACGGAGTGGGCTTTTGGTATCCTAAAATGTCCAATGACATAAGTAAAGTCATACATGTTGAGTTGTTTTGAGAATCCCAAGTGTTCTATTAAAGTTGGAGTGTTGATTGATTTTAATATCATGATTAAAATTCCTACTTCATTCCTTTTTGGAGTAATAAATTGGATGATCAAATAGTTGAGTTTTGTCAACAAATTGGAGTAGAATGTACCTTGAGAGTTAGGGAAGCTATGGTTAAAATTTGGTGGAAATTGGATATTCCTAGAAGGAGTTATTTAGGTTTGAAATGTGTGAAATAATATACTTTTCAATGGTTGATAGACCTAAGTCATGGTTTGAATCAATGTCACGCACCCTAGACCTAACTGATCCACAGATTTGCTGCATGGGCCTTTTTCAACCCTTAGATCTGAAAGATCAGGCGGTAGCCAGTTATCCCCTACCTTGCAGTTAGAACAAGGCAGTGGATATGATTGGTACAACGACCAACCCACGATCCCACGCTGAGGAACAACAGATTATGTGTGAGATTGACCGAACAGTTATGATCGTCTCATCAAAAGGAAACCATAGACCCTCTATCCGTAAGTTTTGGTTCAGTAGGCAGAGAGAACAAACTAGCATCCAATGCAGCCTCTCCACCATTCTCACATAGCAGGTGGTGGCTGGGTTTATAGGATGAAGGAAGAAGGCAGCTCGAAGGAGGACAAAGAAGGAGAAATGAAGACCGAGGTCTAGGGAGATGAGAGCAGGCACTTGTGTGTCCTGCGATGGTGGTCCTCTTAGTCGTCCAACCCTTTTTGGTTGGAGCTTGAAGATGATGTTCAGGGCCTATGGGCAATGCTTCTCACCAAGAATGGTGGTTGAGGTTGAGTTTGGGAGACCCTACAAAGCTGTCTGAAGCTTCAGATTAGTCTAAGGGTGGGATCAGAGGAAAATCGCCTCTTTGCTATGCCGCAGCCAAAGCTAGGAGGCGACACCCTTGTAGGGAATGAGCTCCCTAGGCGATGCCTAGGAGAGGTGCAGCCACGGAGGAGAGAAAGTGGATGTCAAAGAAGATGGTGGAATGAGAGGCTAATGAAGAGCACTCTAGCTCTATTGATTGCTCATCGGAGGCCTTTCCTTGTAGCGATGACCTGGGGAATAGAGGAGGCAGACCGTGGGCATTTGTGAACCACATTACGTGAGAGACAGAAGGGGAAACAGACGGACCGAGACCAGTTCCAAACCACCAAAACAAAAGAACCAATCCAAATCAGGCGTAGAACCTAGGCCAGACCAACTGAACCAGCGAACAAACTCAGCGCAAGCCAGGAGGAGCAATGCCCCCACGTGGACACGTGGCGGTCCCCGATTGGCCAAAAAAGGTAAAACCTCAGAAAACACTTATATCTTATATAATTCATAGAAATTAGCACACTTATCATAAAAATACAAATATGGTACCAAAATTCTCAGAAAAATGAATAGAACACAATAAAATAATAATATTAGGATTTTCTGGCATGAATAATAGTGATATCATGTAAGTGGTGAAATTCTTATATGATGGATAATAAATATCAAACGATGACCTAAAATTATGGGAAAATATCAGTAAATCCATTTTTATGCTTATAATCAATCTAAGGTCAGTAATTATTATGTTGATGTACGAAATCATGTAAATTGCTCAATATGGCTAATTAGGGCTAATAACCCTAAAGAAAATGTAATAAATACACGCATGCTCAATAAATAGTAAAATTTACATAGTAGGTTTATATCAGTAATATGAAGAAAAGATGTAAATAAGATTTCAGTTAGATGCATATAATTCATGTTATATGAAGATGACCTTTAATACATATGTTGAAACCCTAAATTGAGTAATACATGTAACCTAGGGTTAATATGTATAAATAATGATATGGAACCTGATATTCAGATTATGTATCCTAATCTGGAACATAACATAAGTAACATAAATCCCACATAAGGATGAAGATAAGACAAGTAATAATGTATATAACATAATGATCTAAGAAAACCCTAAAATGAACACGGTTAGGGTTAAGATGAGATGTAAGATGATGAGAACCTAATGATGGTACATATGATCTTGTCTTAATCAGGGTTGACCATGATGTAGATGATATGAGGATATGATGATTAGGTTTATCTCTTGATCTAAGGTATGCCATTACCTCTTACTTGGCTTATTATACAATATGCTTGTGTTATATGTGTAGTAAAATACTTGGCATATGGTATTGGATGAAATGATTGTTCTTGTATGATATGTTGCATGATTTTCCATACTTATGGCTATGAACACATGAAACATAAGATATATGATCCATCATATGATAGCACTAAACTCTTTGGTAGTATAGTGCATTGAAGTGATCTCAAGCTCTTTTGTAGTCGATCACATGTGTTAGATATCAAACTCTTTGGTAGTAGATCACACACAAAATGATCTCAAACTCTTTGGTATTAGATCATAAGGCCTTAAAACATCAAAGCCCTTGGGGGCAGATGTACGAGATATATGATGCAAATGTGCTTAAAATATATGTGGTCTCTTTTGTTAATGATCATCTTTGTGCAAGTATATGCTTTTTATTATATTTCCTTAATGATGCCAAGTTTACTTTTATCCTTTTTGCCAAGTATGATGAGAGGTATATAAAAGACACATAGGCATACTCAGTACAATATTCTTGAATATTGTGCTGACGTGTACCACATGCAATCTTTTATTTAGGTTGTGGTTATGCTCTTGAAGATTTAGGATAGTGAGAGTTGTGTGGTCAGCTGATGTACAGGTGGACCTATGGTCTTAAGATCTTGTAGTTTAGTGGTAGTACATGTATATGTATAAGTTCTTGTTCAATATGTAATATCAAATGTTGTAATACGAGCAAAGCATCAACTTTTGGGAGGATATCTGGTGGAAGAATGAACCTAAGCTCAAGGAACATGCGCTGCAGCCTATACATGGCGAGCTGCTTGATCTGAAGGTGATTTCTTTGACCAATCTCGATGGGGATTGGGACCAAGATTTCCTAAACCAGTGGCTGCCGAAGGATATTGTTAAGGAGATCATGTTGCTCGAGCCACTGTCTGAAGCTGATGGCGAGGACATCCGTGCTTGGGCACTGACCAAGAATGGTCAGTTCACGACCAAGACAACGTACAACAAGCTGAGAGAAGGCAGGGGTATCTGCATTGAGGGTCAATGGGGATTGATTTGGAATCTATAGGTCTCAGAAAATCTGAAACTCTTCTTCTGGTTAATACTCCATGGGGCGCTGATGACAAACCAGAAACAATGCCAGCGACACCTCAACAATGATGATACTTGCCCCAGATGTCATCAGGGTCAGGAGACTATTCTGCATGCCTTGAGGGACTGCAAACAAGCCAAGAAAGTATGGCAAGAACTGACTATCACTACGATGACACCTACTATTTTTGCTGAGAAGGACACTAAAACATGGTGCCATAAATATCTCAAAGCTGAAAAAGATCTTGTGTACATCTTCATGGTTGCTTGCCGCATGATTTGGATGAATAGGAACAAACATATCTTTGAAGGAACCCAAATCAATCTGAGATAGTAGGCCAATGCGGTGAGGAAGGAGGCGGAAGCACAGAAAGAAGCTTTCGATAGTAAAAGAGCGAACAATGAGTCCAAACAAGGAACAAACTGGTCTAAGCCGGACCTTGGTGTTATCAAAATTAACACAGATGCTGATGTTAAAGGCAAACATGCTTCATGTGCCATCGTCGTGCGTGATTCTGAAGGTAAATGGATTGGCGGGCGGCTGAGAAGGTGATGACTGATGATGTTGTGCTTGCGGAGCTGATAGCGATTCGGATGGCTATGGAAGTAGCCGACCACAATAGATTGGCAGAGATTACCATTGAGTTAGACTCCCCAGCAGCCGTGAATATGATAGTTGAACCAGTAACCATGAATCCTGGATATGGCAAAATAATCAACAAGATCCAATCGTGTAAGAAAAAGAGGTGGCAACTTTGTTATTCTAGTAGGGTTACTGATGAAGTGGTAGACAGCCTTGCTAAACACCACCTTAAGAATGTTGGTGGATTCCAAAATTACCCCTTACCTCCAATGGAGGTTAGTACCTTAGTAGCTAAAGAATTTTGTAATGGTAGTAGTACTACCATGTTTCCTATTCACATTTTAATTAGAGGATGTGAGTTAAACTTTGATTTAGCTCGCATAAGGAGGGAAGGATGAATAAGATTGCCTCCTGACTTCTCCAAAAAAAATGTTGTAATAATTCATGTTGTAATTATATCTTGAATGGTGAACATGTGTGTATGGTTTTATTATTGTTCATGTACATGTGCTACTGATTGTATCCTTTAGACTCCCTTGATTTTCTCTTTCCTAGCCTAATGTGTGGTGTTTAAATTGGGATTCTCGCTGAGGTGAGGGTTTCAATTTGGATGTCACACATCATATTAAGTTTTAGAAAATTCGGGGACGTCACACAAAGGATGCCACCCAACAGTCCCTTTTGTCCATCAGATTGAAATCCAATGGTGCATATGGCTTGATTTCAAGTTAAATGTTAGAAAATTCGTATCTCTATGATGATAGCTCCAAACATTGAATTCCAATATGTCATTTTGATAAACAAAAATGAGATATTTCCAACAAAAATATATTTCTACCTCTATTTCTACTAATATTAAAAATATATGTTGTTATAGTCTTCTTAAGATGTTTAATGCTATTTAGTGCACTAACTTTCTCTTCTATGCCTCAAAATGTGAGATTGGGTTTATATTAGTAGATTGAACATCTTTATGTAATAAGCTTCATCCTTTTTCTCACCATATGAACCCTAATGTGATCTTTGTTGCTAAATGACCAAAAATGGACCTAAATGCAAAAGATCCATCTTTTTATGTTATACTTTGTTCAGGTGTTCATCAAATGTCTATGAATGCCCTAAATTAGTAACTTTAACCATCAAATGCAATCGTTTTGTATCACAGATCGTTCTAGGACCATAATGATGATCTTATGACACTTAATGTGTCATAATATGGCATTATGTGATGACTGATAAACCTTATGACTTTCTTGATCTAAAGTTGCTCAAAGATGTTTATGTAGCATTGAAATCAGTACATTATCTTGACTTATATCCCTTTTTCCCTCATGAATCATTCATGCGAACTAATGTGACTAAAATCCATAATGTTGACTTGATATATGATCTAGTATGAATGTTGATATCCAAGTTCTTAATCTTATATAAACCTCGATCTTTTGTTGTTGATGTTAATCCAATTTCATTTATTTGTAATTGTGGGATCTCTATAATGAACTCAATGCTAAGATCTAGTCAAGCTTGATAATTATAGTTTTCTACTCCAATATCCTAATATAGTGCTCCAATCAAGTAACTATTTATCCTCCTATTGGCCATAATAGTGGTTTTGAATTTGTTAGTAAGTATGTATGCTTAAATTTCTTGTCTATAAATACTTGTTTGAGGCAGTTGTTCCATATGATTAGTATGTTACTCTTTCTTGAAGTACATTGAACAAACCTTGAACATAATTTAACTTGTCCATTATACAAACCTTGAACATAATTGAACTTGTCCATTATACAAACCTTGTGAACCTACCTTAATTCTCAGGATAAGGGCACAAGGCATACTCATTGACCCTTCCATTGGGGAAGCAAGTCAAACGACACTAAAATGTTGATTAGTATAATGGAAATGCATGTAAAACATATTGTGTTGTTAATAATAAAGTCTTTAATGATGCTTATTTCATTCTTACCATTATATCATGTTTTGCCAAGCATATATGTTTCTTAAACCTATGAGTTTTTATGTTTTTGATACCATACTCAACACAATTGTGCTAATGTGTACCCATTTATGCTTTTAGGTAACATGTACACTATGAATCTTTCTATGATCGTTCCTTCAGCTCTATTATGACAATCTTCTTCTCTTACTCTTGGAATCATCTAATGTCATGCAAATAGAATACACACGGGTTGATATATGGGTTAAGATCTTGTTAGGTACTAGTTTAGTTCCTTTTGTGCCGTGTTATACCTTATCTTGTTCTTGTTTGTGGTTTTATTCATGCATATGTTATGTGCTCCATTCTAGGGACGGATTCCCAGGTCTAGTCTCCTTTTGCTATGTAGCTATTAGGAGTGTGGACTTAGGGTAACAAACAATTCTATGACAGTTTCATATGACCAATCACTTCCCTTTGGGGTTCTCTAGTGTTGTTTTTGAAGAAGAAGGATGGTTGTATGAGGCTTTACATAGATTACTGGCAGTTGAACAAGGTCACAGTCAAGATAGGTACTTGTTACAAAGGGTTGATGATTTGTTTGATTAGTTAAGAGGTTGTAAAGTGTTTTCCTAGATAGACTTGAGGTCAAGATATCACCAGTTGAGGACCATGGCATATGACATACCTAAAAATGCTTTTAGGACTAGGCATGGTCATTATGAGTTTGTGGCTATGCCGATCAGGCTAACCAATGGACCAATAGAGTTCATGGACTTGATGAACAGAGTGATCAGACAATATCTTGATCAGTTCGTGGTTGTGTTTATATATGACATTTTGATATACCCCAGAGACATTTAGCAACATGAACAACATCCTAGACAAGTGTTAGTGTTGTTGAGGCAACATCAATTGTATGCCAAGTTCACTAAGTGCGAGTTTTCATTGACTAAGGTGTATTTTCTTGGTCATGTCATATCTACAAAGGGTGTTTGTGTAGACCCTAATAAGGTAAGGTAGAGTTTTTGTTGGAATGGGAGCAGACCAAGACACCGACTGATGTTTGAAGCTTCCTAGGTCTAGATGGTTTCTACATGATGTTTATTAAGAACTTTGGTTCCGTTTCACTTCCTTTGAGCAAGTTGACTAGGAAGGGTGTTCCCTTTGTCTGGGATGAAGTGTGACAACGTTATTTTTAGTTGTTGAAGCAGAAGTTGATGAGTGCTCCTATATTAGTGCTCCATTTTCTATGATGCTTCAAAGAATGGGTTGGGATGTGTGCTAATGTGGGATAAGATTGTAATTTCTTTTGCTTTGCGACAACTTAAGAACCACGAGGAGAACTATCCCACTCATGACCAAGAGCTAGCCAATGTAGCTCTTGCCATGTTGATTTTGTGACACTATATGTATGGGGAGAAGTGTTAGATCTTCACTGATCACAAGAACCTTCAATATATCTTCTCAAACTAGGAGCTAAATATAAGGCAAAGAAGAGGGATGGAGCTGATCAAAGACTATGAATGCATGTTATACTATCATCTTGGAAAGGCGAATGTGGTAGAAAATGCACTAAGAAGGAAGATCATAGTTACATTCCATGGTGTTTCACAAGCGAGACATGCTAGTGTCACTTCGGCAGATGAATGGATAGTTGGAAATAAATCTATTGGTAGGATTGTTGGCACAACTACACGTTAAGCTGACTTTGATACAAAGGATCATGAATTCATAGAAGGAAGATACACTGATACAACATATCAGATCCGAGTTGGGGAGTGGGAAGCATGATGGATTCCATGAGTTGGATGATGGGATAGTGTGTTTCCTCAATAGAATAGTAGTTTCTAACGCTGGTGGTCTGTAGAAGATGGTGATTGAGGAGGATCATTCCTCAATGTACGCGATGCATCCTAGAAACACAAACATGGATCATAATTTGAAGGATTTGTATTTATGGCCAGGTCTGAAGCTTGATGTCTAAGAATTTGTGGCCAAGTTTCCAGTTTTTCATCAAGTCAAGGCAGAGAATCATAAGCCTATAGGGACTTTGAAAACTTTTCCAAAACCAAAATTGAAATGGGATCATATAACTATGGACTTAGTGGTTGGTCTTTCAAGGATAGCCAAAGGTCATGATTCCATTTCAGTGATTGTTGACCGGCTGACAAAGTTATCTCACTTTTTTCCAGTGAAGAAAACTTATACAACAAAGAAGTTGGCACATGTTTACATTGATGAAATAATTTGTTTACATGGCATACCGGTCTCCATAGTATCAGATAGAGGTCCTCAGTTAATGAGCAGCTTTTGGAAGTGTCTGCATACAACTTTCAGGACACAACTAAGGTTCATTATATCCTTTCTCCTGCAGACTGATGGTCATCCAAAAAGGAAAATTCAGACGTTGGAGGATAATTTTAGCACATGTGTTTTTTAGTTTCTTGGAAATTGGGATGTCCATCTGATTCTGATTGAGTTTTCTTAAAAAACAACTAAAAAAATAATAGATATGGCACTGTATGAAGCTTTGTATGGAAGGAATTTCCAATCACCTCTTTATTGGTATGAGATAAGTGAGTATCAACTTTTGGGTCTTGAATTAGTTCAACAAACTACAAAGAAGATCAAGGTGACTAAACAATAGTTGAGGTAGCTCATGCCAGACATAAGTAAGATACTGATAATTGTCATAGGCCACTAGAGTTCCAAGTTGGAGACCGCATATTCCTCAAGGTTGTTGGTATGTATGCCCTGAGAGCCAATCATGGGATGATTGGTGGGATACATTAAGGTTGATTTGGTAAACATCAAAGGAAAGCTTCCAATTCTTTCTTATTTAGTCATATGAGATAATGATAGAACATATTGAATGTCTAGAGAATGATAGTACTCAATGACGTATGCTTTTAGGTTCATGAGCTGAACGATGAGATCATACAGATGCCAAGAGTTTGTACGTTCTTATTATGTCCCTAGTCAGATGTCATTGTGGAAGGTAGATAGACAACAATGACACACAAGACTAGATTGTGATGTTGGTTGATGACAAAATCTCATTAGTCATGATATGGGAATATCAAACCAAACACATAGGTACTTGATAGAGAACAAGTTTACCGGAAAGACCCACTGTGAGTTTGACACATGGAACCATGACATGGTAGTCACAGTCAGTTCTCACAGTGATGGTGGTGAATGTGATTCCTTGACCTGAAATCACTACACTCAACACATGTTGTTGGGTACACTTTGACATCATCAAATGCTGTCCTGAAACATGGGTTGTTATAAAGGTGATGATTGGGTGGCTTTGACACATGGGCCTTTTGAGGGGTGACTGATAGATATGGGATTTGTCCCTCCTGAGAGAGTTTGATATTCATGGCCACTTGATGAGTAGGATTGAGATAGGCGTGCACATGCATGTGTGAATCAGTATGTGATATTGATGTCATACATATCTCCTCCAATCTACTCTGAGATCAAGAAAGTGAATGAACCTTGATAGGATGACTATTCCATGCCTTGAGTTCATTCGGGATATCAGTGATAAAGGAATCATACATTCACTGTAACACCATTCACAAATGGTAGGATTGAAAGTTGTTCTCCAAATTTTATTTCACTTGGGTAGCATTGATGTGCGACTAGGCACCGCTCTTTGCTTGTGAAGTCATAAGTGTTATGGAATTTCATTGCCAACATGAAATGGGCTTGCAGGGTCACACACATAAGATTTAACTTAGAAGAGGAGTTTATCCTCAAACGATGTTTAGATTGATTACTAAAGGAGTTTAGTAGTTCAATTAAACACTCGATCAATTGATAGCTCAGTATCATAGTATTCAAGGTGTTGGACCGATTGATTAGAGTATCAGATTGATTGAAACTCCAATTGATTGATTTTGCACAGTCTGCACTTCCAACCGATCGGCTCATATGATGAACCGATCGCTCAACAGGTGAGATGATCGGCTCATGTATTAATGAGACAATCGACTCAATTGTTGAACTGGTCGATTCATGTGACCAACCGAGATCGTTTGGAAAGTCAAAAAATTCTTTTTGGTAATACAATTTGTTTCACTTGTACAAATTCAATTTGGACAAGGATTGATGTTTGAGTAGTTGGAAACAAATATGAAAGTCAATTTGAGTTGGTTCAGGACCATGAACCGATCGGCTCAAGAATGAACCTATCGGCTCAGAGCACCAGATGATCAGCTCAGGTCCCAAACGATCAGCTTAGGGCCCCAAACGATCATTTTAGGGTGTGAACCGATCAGTTTAGGTGGCACAGTTGGTTGTTTTGTGGAAACTCTCAAATCCTTCTACTCTTGCTTTAATTCCTCATTGCCCGGGGTAGAGAACCATGTCCCATGACCCTCCTATATATATAGGGGTAGTGGGGGCTTCTCAGGTACAACAACTCAGAACACTAGTTGCTCTACAAAGTTGTCATTCTCTCTGGTTGTGTTAACTGAGAGAGCCTGAGCAAGTGCTACCCGATAAGGGAGGCACAACAAGGGAAAGACAACTGCAGAAAAGGTGACTAGTGGAAGGAGAGTGTGTCGGTGACTAGTACGCCGACAGGAGGGTGCGACTCCTTCTGATTCCTTGTGGGACAAGGAGATCAGAGTTCTAGGTGGTCCATGTAGACTACTGTAGAGGCGGGAGACTTTTGTCGCTCGGAGGAGAGCTATCAACCCCAACAGTCCCGGTGCGACCAGGAGCTGCACAGACACCGTCCAAGACCGGAGGTGAAGACTGTGCAAGCCACGAGGTAACGTCCCTGAGCAAGCCTCGAGACAAGGTATGTCTCTACAAACCATCCTTCCTATTGTATAGACGTTGACACGATTCCTTTTTCTGGGTTTGGGAGAAGAAATTTTTTTTTCCGCTGCCTTCTTTGTCTCCCCTTAAACCCAACAGTGGTATCAGAGCCACGTCAACTGCTCTATACTTTAGGATCATCGATATGATCGATTTTGGTTTGTCGCCTTTATTTATTGCATATGATGCGAATACAATTTGCTTTATGCATGTCTAATCCTAAATCCACAAATCCCAATATACATATATGATATGTAATATGAATGCACATGATACGTGTCGCCCTTAATTGAGCTTTGTGGTGGATGTATAGTGTGGTTATGGCCAATAAACCCTATGTTTGTGTGCTTGGTTGTATGTGGTTGCTTCCATCTCGGTCTGCGCACTGATTTCCTACCTCCTTATTCCTGATGTAACTCGAGATAACTCGAGATTTCTTTCCTACCTTTACTCCCCCAAATGTAACTCGGGGTTTTCCAACTTAAATGCAAATAGGATAGATCTTTTTATATTTCCTATTATGTTTAAGAACGGAGGACAATTTGACGATGACTGAGACGGTCGGTTCAAGGCATGAACCGATCGGTTGTTGATCCAGACGATCGTCTCGAGGAGTGAGATGAGCGGGTGGTGACCTGAGGAGATGCACGATGATTGGGCGAACCGATTGGTTGGAGGAGCCAACCGATCAGTTGGTGGCACCCAGACGACCGACCAAGGCGAGCAGGTGATTCATGTGATGAGTTGATCAGCTCCGATGGCTATAGCACTTCATCATGGATATGTTGCATGTGATGTAGACCTAGATGACTGTGATCCCTCTTGGCTCGAGGAATCACATTTGGATGGCCATAATCATCACTTTTGTCGTTTCACACATTTTCTGTGGGATATAGCATGTATATGATACATACTATGTATTGTGGTGATTGGATATGTATATGTACCTATAAAATCCAAATCCCTCATCTAAATATTAAGTCTTTTACGCCTTCCATTAGCGACACACATGAAAAACTTGATCGACCAAGCATAGGTTACGCCAAAGCATGGTGCGCCGTCTATCTCATGGAAGTGTGAAGGGTAAACATGTAGGTTCTACCAAAGCAGGGTGCATGTTTACCATGTCAGCTTTTGGGTTAGACTTAACTGGTGATTCTTAGAGCATCTAAGCCCAGAGGCACATAATGTTCATGGCAAGGTGTTGTGCATGTTCATTCATTAAGAGTTGCATATGATGCAATTGGCATGATGGCCTACCTAAATAGTAAAGATTGTGGGCGATCAGCCAAAGCTAACTCATGACTTGATGAAATATGGATCTTGACCTACTAGAAGATTGTATGATGAAATCTTACAAATTGATAGTGAGGGATGTCAATTTGAAAAAAAATAGTGGGAGCGATAATTAATTAAAGTCCTAATTATATCGTCAACTTTTCAAATCAATCAAATAAGTCAAAATTGAGTTTTGGACTAAATTGCATATATTTCCTTTTGTAGTACAAATGACAACAAACAAAAATCACTTTTCATTGCGATCGGTCCTTGAAAAGGACAAGATAAATGGGAATAACTTCCATGACTAGTTTAGGACATTGAGAATCGTTCCTACTCAAGAGTGAAAGCTCTATGTCCTGGATACTCCAGTTCCAAAGGAACCTGCTCCTACCGCACCAAAGGAAGAAGGGGATGCTTATAAGAAGCATTCTGATGATGCCATTAATGCAAAGTGCTTGATGTTGTGCTTATAAGAAGCATTCCTACTTAAGACACATGGATAACATTTTGAGAAGGATGATGCTTGTTGATTGCAACTTAATGACTAAGAAATTTGTCATACGGATACTAAAACCACATTCCTATGAGGAATAAAACAACGATGTGTATGTGACACAACCTATAAGGTTTATGAATCCATTAATGAAAATGAAGTCTATAAGTTACAATGGATTAATCAATGAGATTGATTAAGTACAAGCAACTCAGAGCTGGATCTTTACTTTGATAATATAGTCAAAGGGTTTGACTGATATGACAAAGATAAAGAAGGGATCTGTGATTTAGTGGGAGCATATTCACATTTCACATGTTCATGTGAAATGGAAATGTTCTAGAATGGAAATCCAAAGTGGAATTTTTCTTTAGGGAAGCTAGAGATGTTTCCTATGTGATAGGAATAGAGATCTATAGAGATAGTTCTCGAAAACCTCTTGACCTAAAAAGAGAGAGCATACATTGGCAATCTACACTGAAGGGTTTAGTGTGCACAGATTAAGTGGGAGAAAAACTTGTTCATGTTACATCGAGTTGGTATCCCAAGGACAAGTGTCCAATTCTTATGAAGAATGGGAACACTAAGAATAGATATGGATCTATCATGCATGTAAACATCCCATTATCTTGCATATATGGACATGAAAAGAATAAAACACATTTATCATTTTGTATGTAGGACATGACAATATGATATGCTCATCCTGATAACTCGTATGTGGGACATGACGAGTGGATGTCTGTCTAGTTCCAGTAAGGATTACTGGAATACCATAAGAACTTGATAAGTACTTGAGAAGTACTAGTTCTATGGAAATAAGGAAGGGTTCACTGTAAAGAGTTACACTAATGCGAACTTCCGAAAAGGACAGAAAATTAATCGCAAAATATATGTGATATATAAAAGTGAATGTTTGTTGATAAATGGAAACGTTCCAATAAAGTCGTTTAAAAGGAAAAGTCGAGTATTCGTATGTTAGAGAACATTAGTGGACACCATATGGATCTGGAAGTTCATAAGATAAACTTATAGATATTCTGGTCATTGATGACAAATAAGGAGTACTTGGTCATGCAATGTGGCTAAAGGTTAGCAACGGAATACTATATTGCATATTACAACAACTCCATCTCATACGTGTGACGTAAAACAAAGAGATGAGAGACATGCAGTTAATACCGACTTTGGCAAGGTGTTTCCATAACTCACTATGTTAGCACTAGAGAACAGTAACATGTGGGACATGTTTGAAGTTCACTAAGAATATGATTCAAGGGTGATTGGCTCGCAGTGCAAGTGGGAGTCTGTTGGTATGTATGCCCTGAGAGCCAATCATGGGATGATTGGTGGGATACATTAAGGTTGATTTGAAAAACATCAAAAGCAAGCTTCCAATTATTTTTGGTTCAGTCATATGAGATAATGATAGAATAGATTGAATGTCTAGAGAATGACAATACTCAATGATGTATACTTTTAGGTTCAGGACCTGAACAATGAGATAATACAGATGGCAAGAGTTTGTATGTTCTTATTATGTCCCTAGTCGAATGTCATTGTGGAAGGTAGATAGACAACAATGACACACAAGACTAGATTGTGGTGTTGGTTGATGACAAAATCTCATTAGTCATGATATGTAGATATCAAACCAAACACATAGGTACTTTGTTAGAGAACAACTTTACCGGACAGACCCACTATGAGTTTGATGCATGGAACCATGACATGGTAGTCACAATCAGTCCTTACAGTGATGGTGGTGAATGTGATTCTTTGACCTGAAATCACTACACTCAACACATGTTGTTGGGTACACTTTGACATCATCAAACGCAATCCTGAAACATGGGTTGTTATAAAGGTGATGATTGGGTGGCTTTGACACATGGGGCTTTTGAGGGGTGAGTGATAGATATGGGATTTGTCCCTCCTGAGAGAGTTTGATATCCTTGGCCACTTGATGAGTAGGATTGAGATAGGCGTGTGCACACATGTGTGAATCAGTATGCGATATTGATGCCATACATATCTCCTCCAATATACTCTGAGATCAAGAAAGTGAATGAACATTGATAGGATGATTGTTCCATGCCTTCAGTTCATTCGGGATATCAGTGACAAAGGAATTATACATTCACTATAACACTATTCACGAATTGTAGGATTGAAAGTTGTTCTCCAACTTTCTATTTCACTTGGGTAGCACTGATGTGTGACTAGGCATTGCTCTTTGCTTGTGAAGTCATAAGTGTTATGGACTTTCACTACCAACGTGAAATGGGCCTACAGGGTCACACACATAGGATTCAACCTGGTAAAGGAGTTTATCCACAAATGATGTTTAGATTGATTACTAAAGGAGTTTAGTAGTTCAATCAAACACTCAATCAATTGATAGCTCAGTATAATAGTGTTCAAGGTGTTGGACCGATTAATTATAGTATTAGATTGATTGAAACTATAATTGATTGATTTTGCATAGTCTGCACTCCCAACCGATCAGCTCAGGTTGGTGAACTAATCAGCTCAACAGGTGAGACGATCGGCTCATGTATCAATGAGATGATCGGCTCAATTGTTGAACCGGTCAATTCATGTGACCAACCGAGATCGTTTGGAAAGTCAGAAAATTCTTTTTGTAAATACAATTTGTTTCACTTGTACAAATTTGATTTGGACAAGGATTAATGTTTGATTAGTTGGAAACAAATATGAAAGTCAATTTGAGTTGGATCAGGACCACAAACCGATCGGCTCAGGCATGAACCGATCAGCTCAGAGCACCAGACGATCGGCTCAGGTCCCTAATGATCGGCTCAGGGCCCGAAACGATCGTTTCAGGGTGTGAACCGATCGCTTCAGGTGGCGTAGTTGGTTGTTTTGTGGAAAATCTCAAATCCTTCTACTCCTGCTTTAATCCTGCATTGCCCGGGGTAGAGAACCTTGTCCCATAACCCTCCTATATATATAGGGGTAGTGGGGGCTTCTCAGGTACAACAACTCAGAACACTAGTTGCTCTACAAAGTTGTTGTTCTCACTGGTTGTGGTAACTGAGAGAGCCCGAGCAAGTGCTACCCGATAAGGGAGGCACAACAAGGGAAAGACAACTACAGAAAAGGCGACTGGTGGCAGGAGAGTGTGTCGGTGATTAGTACGCCAATAGGAGGGTGTGACTCCTTCCAATTACTTGTGGGACAAGGAGATCGGAGTTCCAGGTGGTTCGTGTGGACTACTGTAGAGGCGGGAGACTTTTGCTGCTCGGAGGACAACTGCCAATCCCAACGGTCCCGGTGCGACCAGGAACTGCAAAAACATCATCCAAGACCGGAGGTGAAGACCGTGCAAACCGCGAGGTAACGTCGCCGATCAGGCCTCATGACAAGGTATGTCTCTACAAACCATCCTTCCTATTGTATAGATGTTGACGTGATTCCTTTTTCTAGGTTTGGGAGAAGAATTTTTTTGTTTCCGTTGCCTTCTTTGTCTCCCCTTAAACCCAACAAAGGTTTCCACTTGTAAGGGAGTGCTAAGGTTTGGTAAGAACGGTAAGTTGGCTCCTAGGTTTATGGGACGTTTTACTATCTTGGCATGATTTGGAAAGGTGGCATACAAGTTGGAGTTTCCTCTAGAGTTGTATAGGTTTTATAATGTCTTTCATGTTTCCATAATGAGGAAGTTTAACGTCGATACAAAACAAATGATACTACGAGTGGAGGTTGAGATAGATGAGGATGTTTCTTATGTCGAGGGTCCTGTGTTGATCCCAGATAAGTGTGTGCAGAAGTTGATGAAGAATGACATAACCTTAGTGAAGGTGTTGTGGCATAAATTTGGACTGGAGGAAGCCACATGGGAGTTATAGGATGAGATGTGTAGGAATTACCCGCCCTTGTTTTCTTAGGATTTCAGGGGTGAAATCCCTATTAGAGGTTTATGGTTGTAAGACCCCTGATCTGTGTTTATGGTTAAACATTCTTTTCTAACTTAATTGGGTGCTTAGAACCTTCATCAAACCCTAATTTATGCTTTGATATCATGTGACTAAGCTATGTCTCAAATTTGGTACACTTTGGACATTGTTTACTTATGTTTTTTTATTTATGTGCTTCTATGGAACTTTATGAAATTTTTCCATATCTAGGAGTTTATCTATAAATTTCACACATTAATGTTGTGCTTCATACTATTTTTCATAATGTTTTAAATAGTTTCTCCTTTTTATGCGTTGGATGCAGGATTAGATGGTTTCTCCCTAGGGTTGAGAACTTAGGGTTTCTCACCTTAGTGTAAAATCAATGGTTTTTCAAGTTTATTGAGGATTCAATGGTATCACCTAGTAGGTGAAGGACATGTTGGTATTTCCTTGTAGAAGAGGATCTGATGGCTTTCTATTGAGGTCCCTAATCTGATGGATATCCTAGATGAACTATATAAACGATTATAAGATCATGATTTGCAAGATGACTAAGTAAACTCGAGAAACTGATGGGTTTTCTGATAATACATATGCACCATCCGATGGGTTCTCTGATAGTGCATCTTGGTGGTTTCACTAAGACATGAACCTATGGATGTTCTTGATAAAAGATATAATGGAATTTCTTACATTCATGGATGAGATGGATTTTGAGTTTTGATGCATGGCAAGTTAGTTTTCAACTTTTTGACCACCTTTCTCTCTCTTCTTGGATATATATATACCCTTCACCTCTCTAAAAAATGAACCTTTTCCTTCTCACTGTTACTCTTTTTTCTAGAGATACCTACACCAATCGTTTGGTGGAGGAAGAGCTCCTTAGAGGCTGAAGCTTGGATGCATGTTGCTCTAGGGTTTGGATCAAGCTTCTCTAGGGTTGTTTGGAGCTTCCTAATGTAGTTTATTGCCTTCTTCAAGTAATATCTTCCTCTCTAGTTTACTTTCCTTGCTGTTTTCTTTCTTCTCTCTTCACCCATGGGCAAAACTCTAGTGTTCTTGGTGAACCTCATGCATGTGGTTGAAGAAACCCTTTCCTTCTCTCTTTTTCCCTAGACCTACCCCTTTCCTTAACGAAGGAGCTATTTTGGAGCTTCGGAAGTGTAAGTTAGGTTTCATCTTCTCTTCTTGAGTCACCTTGTTGTTTGGACATCCATCTTCATCCTTTAGGAAAGTTCTATAACCTTCAACTTGGTTCTTTCTTGCTTTAAACTTGCTCTATAAATATTATATTCTAGAACTTGGTATTTTGGTGAAAGATGATCTTATACGCACTACTTTATATATATATGCATGATAGCTGCATGTCATTAGGATATCTTTAGATCGTATGAATGTTACTTCTAATATTGAAATGGACTAGCTTGGTTTTGATGGTATGAAATAGGGTTTACTTAGTGTGTGAAGTGGTTTTCACTTAGTGTAGAATATGTTGTTTGTACTTGGTGCTGAATTGATAGTTATACTTAGTCTAGAAAATGATGGTTTGGTTTTGCCCTTGGAGTGATTCTTGTTCTTACTGTGAAAATCAATGAATCTACATGAGCTCTAAACTGATGGCCTTTATTTAGTGTTGGTTGATGATTTCACTTGGTGAATGAAATGATTGTTTCGCAAAGCATAGAAACTGATGTGTTACTTGGTGAATATAATGATGTTTAACATAATGCATAATTAGATGGTTTTTCTATCCACTAAAACTTGATGGTCGTATTTTTTGTTAAGTACAATGATGAAATGATGAATATGATAGATTTAATGAAATGATACTTTTTCTAGGTACCAAAATGATATAATGGTTATGTTTTTGGATAATACATTAATAGGCATAGCTTTTTCCAATTAGTCTAATAATGAACCAATGGTTTTGATATATGTGTTAAAGAATTGATGGTTCACCTAGGTGTGTTATTTAAATGATGTCTTGTATATGTATTTGCCTAAATGTTTTAATAAGTTGATTGATTACCAATGTGTGTTGATTTGTAGTACCAACTAATCCACATTGTTGAATATTTCTTGTAATGGTTAAGTGTTGATGGTTTAATATATCTATATCCCTCTAATGTTGAAATGAAGAAGGGATACTCTCATTATGGTAATAGTAGCATTACTATGTTACTCTTGAGAATGTCATAGATCTCATCATTGATGTCGAAAGATTAAGTAGTTAGATTTTAATGCTAAAGGTAACTCTTTTATGTTACTCTTAGAGATGTCCTAACTTCCACAATTGATAATCTCCTTTCATTAAATATAAATGTACGTAGCAAGTTTTGTTGTGACATGTTGAACCCTTTGCATATCTTAGATGATAATGATACCTTTACAGGATAGTATTGTGAATGGTTTAAATGGCCTTTGGGTATGTTTGAGACATAATGAAAGTTCAACCCTATTCATGGGTGGTAATGGACTAGAATACTATGATGTCACGATAAGGAATATGTGTCATACATTTTAAATCTATTGGAGTTGTTATATACCACAATTTTTTAGAAACAATTTAGGGTTTGTATGTAACTTGTTTGATGTAGTCTGAAATCACCTAATTGGCTTAACTAATCAAGTGAAACCCTAATCATCTAGTGCCATTTGCTATATAACAATTCTAGTGTTAGGAATTGCTAGATAGTAAAACAAGTATTCGAAAAGGGAAATTTGGAGCCGTATATTGTTGAGTATATACGGGTGTAGGGAGGGTATATCCTTTTCATCCTGATCCCATGTATTGGAGAATGGTGAAGGCCATATCTCGGATGAATATGTATAGTTGATGTGATTGAGGATGGTGCTACAGTCTTATCTTAGATGATAGGGTTGAATACCCTAGTTTCTAGTGTCATGGCCTATATTCCCAGGGTGGACTAGGATGATTGTAGTTTGACTGATATGTCACTGTGGCAGACTTTTACTGACTAAGGGGAAGAGATTTTAGGATTTTGAGCAGACTTTTACTGACTAAGGGGAAGAGATTTTAGGATTTTGACTTTCCTAGATCTTGAACAAAGTTGATTGTGACGTTGCAGTGTCTGTTGGAGTTTTGAGTGGTTTGCCCCAAACTCCCCAAGTCTTAATAAAATATGTAATTCAATCATGTATCATAACTATTAGGGTTATTCAACGATTCACATTGGATGATAACCATTTCCTTGTATCTTTTTAACATTTATATGATGTATAATATAGTAAGAGAAATCAACTATACATATGGTGTTAGCTTTATATATTCCTTCAAGTATTATGTTAAGCTATCAATTCTGTAATATTATCTGCCTTATCTTGTTTTATTGCATAATTTTCTTCTAGTAATTAACATTGTTGAGAGTTATATCTATTGTTGGGACATGGGTCTCACCTCGTTGGCCACCACATCTTTTTAGGTGATTTTTAACACTGTCGTCAAACCCAAGCTAGAAATGAGGATAATCTTGTCGATCAATAGAGGTACAAGTTTGGAAAGCTATTAGTATCCTAGAGTCATTCATGTACTCTCAAGTCCGTGTGGGGAAATTTTGTAGATGATGCATATCGAATCGAGTTTTTGGAATAATGCTAATGTTGGTACATGATGTATATATATGTCGACAATGTGTTTGTATATAGGTTGTGGATAAGGCCACATAATAGTTGTAAGGATACTTGGTACTTATGTGATTTTGTTCAAAATGAATAACCTATATGTAAATGTTCTTGGACCTGTATGAGAAGTATAATTTGGTTTTAATTATGTACCTTTTTACTAGAAATGTTTACTTAGTGATTGATCATGTTTTGGTTTTGAGTAATATCATTTAGTGTGGTGGGTTTCCACACTTCCCTTCCTTACTCACTCTTCCCTTTTCTTCAAGTGTGGAAGACTTATGATTTTGACTGGATTTAGAATTTTTCTTGGCCTTGCCTTTTCCCTTAAACTTTTCGTTTTCTCTGTTGATCAACATCATAGATCTAGGATTGGTCTTCTTCTTTTGTTCTTGGATAGTTCTCAATGTTCCAAGAAACTCAGACAACGATTTATCAAAATTATTCATGTTATAGTTCATGACAAAATGATAACGTGATTCAGCCAATAATTGCAAAATAACATCTGTGGTCAAATCTTTCCCTAAAGGAAATCCCACTCTCTCTCAATTTTATACGTACCTAATCAACTTGAGCACATGGGGCCCTACTGAATCTCCCTCTACCATATTTCACTTGAACAATACTTTTGAGAAATCATATATCTCTTGCATAGCTTGATCCTGTTACATGTTCTTAAGGTGTGGTACCATCTCTAGAACGTCTATGTTCTCATGTTGTCTTTGCTTACTCATACATAGAGCATAGCATCAATCATTTGATATCTATGGCATCATCAGAATGCTTCTTGTAAGAATTTTATTTTTCCTTAGGTGTAGTAGGAGAGGGTTTGTCTGAATCTAGTATTTGCAAGACATACAGATTGTTCTCATGTGTGACAATGACTATCAAGTTCCTGAACCAATTATGGAAGTTGTTCCCATTTAGTTTGTCCTTCTCAAGGATCGATAACAATGAGAAGTTGTTGGTGTTTTCCATTTTTTTATACAATATAAAATTCAATTTGTGAAAACACCTTTGATTTGATACAAAAATATTGATAATATTAGTTAGGCATTTAGTTAATTATCACACCTAATATTTTTTTCAAATTAGTGGCCCTCACTATATATTAGTAAAACTACAATTTACAAACCTTTAGTGAGCCAATATCCTAAATACATTAATTATTACCCAACCAACTTTAGTGTCTAATACCAATTATTAAGGTAGGAAACATTTACCAATTGCATCCAATAAAATTCTTAGATATATGGTATGCACAACTCCTTGACACAGTCCATCTGTATGCTTCTGTGTGTTTAATCCTATTAGGGTCACCTAGTTAAGCCTTTCCAAAAATCCAACACAATGGAAATGCACCCTGCTTTGGCAGACCCACCTAGTTAAGCATGCCAAAAAGCCAACACGATGGAAATGCACCCTACTTTGGCAGACCCACATAACTACCATCACATTCACGAGATATACAACACACCACACTTTGGTGTGCCTAAGGTTATTCAATCAACTTTTTCATATGTGGTGCTTATGGAAGGCATCTAAGACTTAATATTTATTGAGGAATCATTTATAAATACACATATATATCCAATCACCATATACTTATAATATGTATCATAAACATACTAAATCCAAAAATAAAAATGCAATCACAAATATATTAGTGATGGTTATGGACAAACTAATGCAATTCTTTTGAGACAAAGAATTTCTATCCACCAAAGGTCACACATCACATGCATCAACATATTTTAGAAAAACTCTATGCTAGAAATAGGCAGATCAGTTGACTAGACCCTCCCTCCAGTCGATTAGTTTGGACTTCCTGTCGGTTAGATGGTGTTCATCAATCGATAGAGTGGCTCCTGTGGTTGGATGGGTCCTCTAGTCCGCCGAATCAACTTCCACTAAGTCGTCTCTCCTGGATAGAACGACTTCTCGTGCCAAAATTATAAACTAATGCTATTCCTATCTATCTATTACATTGTTAATACCTTATGTTACATTCAAGGGGAGCATAAGGGGTTAAGAATTAATCACATTTGGAAGAGAGAGTAGAGGCTCAGTATGAAAACTGATTTCTAAGATAGAAAATAAACCATTCAATGATGCACACATATCCAATGGGTTTTGTCCCTAACCATGCATACTTCCACCATCAAAAAAATTTTAGGGTGACAACTATGTATTGCATATATGTCATATCATATATATAGGATCTACAGGTTATTCCCTAGTGTATGGGGTATTTATTCAAATATGCATATTAACCATTTAAATGTCCACATCATATGAAACCAAATAAATGATCAAAAAATTCCAATAACATTGATTTAAATCCTGATACACCATAGATTGACGTGGATCTCATACCACTTTAGGGAAACATGGGAAGAGAGTACACGGTGGAATTTTTTTTTCCACATTTCTAACCAATAGTTTAAATCAACAATGATGTATCTAGGAAAGAGGGTGAAAGATATACCTTGTCCTAGAGCAAGTCTGGTGAAAATCCTTGCACGGTGATGTGCTTCCTTTGCAAGTAGCACATGGACAACAATCGATGGCGTCCTCTTGGTATAACAATCATGAACAATAGTTGAAAACTTTCTCCTAGCATAGTAACAAAAGCCTTCACACCTCTATATAGTCCATGCAGACCACTGGAAACATCATGTCACACTTCTAGAGTCGACATGAAGGAGTTGGGCTTCTATTTGTCAACATGCTAGTGTCAAATTCCTTTCCCCTTATTGTCTCTCTCTTTCTTGGGTAAGACTACTTAGGCTCGCACATTATCATAACTATAAGAAAAGATGTGTCTAAAGACTTAGCCATCCCCTCCTTATATAGGAGTGGATGGGCTTGGGTTTTCGAACCTAGGGGATATGGAAGTGCAAATGTCATGATTTATTGACAATTGTGTGCAGCCAGTCATGCGACTAGACTATCCATTTGTTGAATTGGCTTATGGTTAGTAGTGTACTAATATTGGCTTTGAATGCGATGATTAATGCATATTTTCATGCATTTCATTAATCGTTTGACCCATTCAAATTGGTCATTTTGCATCTAGTGAGTCATTTTATACATTCTAATCGATCGGCTGAGTATTGACCATCCTCTAGGAACTATGTCCAGTAGGTCGGCTGGATACTCCAACGGGTCGGCTGGTTAGTTCCATAGGCCAGTGTCAAAAGGTGTCTAATTGGTTGACTGGACATTCCAATCGAGTGATTGGCACATAGTGAAGTGAACATTCCAGTAGATTGACTGGCACACCAGTGTGTTGATTAGACATTCCATTCAGTCAACTTATAGCCAATTTTTCTTAAGTTGATTATCTATATACTTTTAGTCCCCAAGTAAAATCTTATCCATGAGTAAACCCCTATTCCAAGTGTATCCTATGCATGTGACCCTATAGTTCCTATAATACGTTGGCAGTGAATGCCCATAACCAAATTATGACATCACAAGCAATGATAAGTATTTCATATAACATCGTTACTACCCATGTTATTGGGAGTTGGAGAACAACTTCAACTTGTAATCCTTGATCAATCATACCATGATTGTATAGTTCCTTTGTCTCTGATATCTAGATTGAACATGAGGCATGGAATCATCATTCTCTTAACATTCAATATATGTTCCTTGAAACCAGAGCAGACTGTATATGATGTATGTGAGCTCATATATCACATATTGACTCGCATGAGTATGGTCATTTGTTTCTCAGTCTCACTTATCAAGTAACTAGGATGTCAACTCTGGTAGGAGGGGAAAATCCCATCATCATAACTCACAGTCAATCCACATGAGTCACAATGTACCCGAGACCCACCTTTGTGGCAACCCTTATTCAACGTCATGTTGGATGGTCACAAAGATCATTGAACAACATGTGATGAGTACATCAACTTTAGGTCTGAGAACCACAATCACTAGTATCAATTTGAGAGATGATTCTGAATGCCATTCAGTAGTTTCCATGTATCACTCTCAGGGTGGGTCTGTTGGGTACACTATTCCCTAACAAGTATCTTTGTGTTAGACATGACATCCAATATCATGACTAATGAGACTATGTCATCAGTCCACTCAAATAGTAGTCTTATGTATTATTGTCATCTATTTTGCTTCGACATATAATATTTGAATATTGACAAAGAAAGAATGCATGTAATGTTAGTATACATATGATCTCATTGTTTAGGTCCTCAACTTGTAGACGTATGTCATTGAGTAACACTGTTCTTTATACATATACAATGTTTGTGTTATCATCTCATGATTGATAAAAACATAATCGATGAAATACCTTTATTATTGTTAAATGTAGTAGATTATGCCCTAGTGAAATAATCATATGATTGTCTCTCTGGACACATATACCAATAAGAGCTACAATAAAGAACTATATGAAGGGCTTCATAAATACTCTCTTGAAGGATAATGGTGAGAGTATGGGTGGACAGGAGGAAGGTTCTTGTGAGGCTTTTGATTTCTTTAAGAACATGTACAATCTGGGAAAATAGTCCACTCACTATGAGTTACCTCTGATTAGAGTCTTAGAGGAAATGAACCACAACCTCTGTGGCCATACATTTGAGGAGGAAATCAAGAAGGCAATTTTCTCAATTGGTTCTTCACAAATGTCTAGCCCTGATAGCTTTAATGGATGCCTTTTTCATAAGACTTGACCCATCATTAATAAGGATGTATATAGTGCTATGTGATGGTTCCTTGTAGGCAGATCCATGGTCACAAGTGTGATTCATGCTTTCTTGAGGTTGATCTCAAAGTTGCCTGCCAGGCTGCATTGACAAACTATAAACCTAATAGCCTGCTTCTATGTCTTCTATAAGGTTTTCTCCAAGCTCCTATCAAAGAGTCACAAACACATCATATCTAAGGTGGCCTCCTTTAATTTGTCAACCTTCATCAGAGGTAGATCTACTTCAGACAGCTCTCTGATCACCATTGATTTTTTTCAACTTCAACAACAAAAGCAAATAAAAGAAAGCATGCGTCGAGATAAACATATCCATGGTGTATGACCATGCAAATTGGAAGGATATTTGGGTTGTGATGGAGGAAATGGGATTCTCCAATCTCTATATTGTTTTAATGTAGCATTTTGTGGAGACTACTTGCTTTTCAATGTTGGTTAATGGAATATAAAAAGGTACTTTTGGAGCCTCCAACGTATTAAGGCAAGGTGGCCCATTATCACCCTTGATGTTCACCGTTGTCATGGGAGCTCTAACCTTCCTGATCCATAATGCAAAGAAAAGAGGCAATATTTGATCCTTTAAAGTCCACGGTACCTCTCTTCTCTCCCACATGATTTTTGTAGATGATGTGATGTTGTTTATATTAACTCTTGATAAACACTTAAAGAAGATGAGACACATTCTAAAGATTTTTGGAAAATTAATAGAGTTGTATATAAGTGAGACCAAATATAGAATATACAAATCTTGTGTGTGAGAAGGGGTAGACTGAAAGGGGAGGCTTCCTTTGAAGAAGTCTATTTTCCGACCAAGTACCTAGGTATACCCATATCATGTGGTAGAGGCTTTGGAAGAGACTTCATTGTCTATAACATCCTCATTTTTGTGCACATTATTATAATTTGTTAAGTGCATAATATCCATGGTAATTAGATAAAAAGAGGCCATTTTATATAATTTGATTCATTAACTTGAATTAAATTTTTACTTTGAAGGGACAAAATGTTAAAGTGATAGAACTCAAGATTTCAAGATCTAATTATATTTTGATAGTAAGTTAGTTAAAATTTAAGTATTATCTTGTTTTAAATGAATTTTTAAGAACAATTAGCTAATTAGAAAATTATTACTATGAGAATATTGTGGACAGTGAAATATACAAATGGTCAAGGTTTGTTTAGAACTCATTTTAGTAGTCAATTATGTTGCACATAATAAATGCATTTTAGATTATATAATTGTAATTTCTTGAATTTCTATTTGTGTGGCCTTTTTCTAACTATCAGATGGGGTGCAGGATGGACATGCTTAATCCCACCAATTCCCTCGGTCATCTCCTCAGCCCAATTTCTAAGGAACATGACATGCTGCCAATTGAACTTTGATATCTTACAACTTCATCAACCAATCTAAAAACTATTTTCATGGTTGTTATCAGGACACCGATGCAAATCTTCTAAGTCCTTCTTGAACCCTACATTTCATCCTACAAGAAACACCTAAAAAATGTCATCAACCTTCTTCATATGTGACCAATGAGCAAATCTCCTTGCTAGGTGAGAAGAGGAAAAGCTTAATAAAGGTCTTTTCTTTATCCTTCACCCATCAATTTGTTACAACAACCTCCAAAACATCTGGAAGGACACCATTTTTCTTCATCGGTGCTCAATTTTGTTCTCATCCAACGTGCCTACTCATCCAATTAGATGCACCTAACGATCCCCAAATACCAACAAAAACTCAATCCCCATTTTGTACGTGATACAATTAGGTGATCTCTAGATAAACCTGCTTTATGGACATGTGGAGTCTCGCCTACAGAGGTCCCTTGTGGTAGTTGGATCATTGATGATGAGGAAGATTGAGGAAACCCATTATAGATGTTTTAACAACTTGGAACTCATCATTTGAGGTAATAGTCGGTAACCCATCTTGACCCACTCACCAGCTTACTAATGGCGACGTCCATTGATCCCCTTTGTTTTGATCGTGCAACTCCGACTTCACCTCTGACTATACCTCAAAAATATCTCTAGTTGTTCATGAGGGTACGACTTCCCATCTTCTTCTTGAAGCATTATGAATGGTAGTCATCCAACTACAATACCTACTTGTAGACCTTTGATTTAGTGGAGGAGGCTTCTAGTTTTAACATCTTAGCCCAACGAGGACTTGGAGATTTAGAAGCATGGTCTCCTTAGCAGGAGAGATGATCTAGACACCTTGACAATCATTTTGTGAGACAACACTACCTCAAGAGACATGGTCACCACTCAAATAGAGATCGTTGAGGTGGAACTCTATTTCATAGAGGAAATAAAGTGTCATCCACTCAAAGAGAAGAAGACACATCCTGCTCAGTTCAGATGATTGAGTGCTAAATGGATCCCTTAGTGAGTCCACAAAGGTAGAAGGATAGAAGGTAAATTTCAGCTAAACCAAAAGTATATATGACGGTCATACAAAAACCATAGAAATTGTATCCTATGTAAGAATAATGCAAACAAGATGCCAGTGGATAGATAAGCATGTAATCTACCATCATATTAGCTTAGAGTTAGTTTTTACTGATCTTAATGCAATCACTTCCTCCTGAAGATTAATACATGTCCCTAAATGAAAGAAAGCCTTTATAAATGCTAATGGATGGTTAAGTAATCCAATAAAATGTCCTCGACCTATAACATGATGTATAATTTATATTCTAGCACTGACAATGATGTTGCTATTTTGATGCTCAGTTTCATGATTTATGTCTAGGAACCTCAAGATAAGTGTGGAAAATACAATGATGATTGAGAAAACATTATGAAAAATGATATAGGCTCCTCTTGACATTTTGAACACATAAATCATCTCAAAGATCAATAATTATATGGAATACTATGAGTATATGTTTAGAATCCTTTAAACATGTTATGAATCCTATTTAAAATTACACAATATATGCCTTGGATGGATAATATATTAACCACTCTTTTATTTGGTTCAAAAGTGTAAACACGTTAGTCTAGCCAAAGATATCAGTCTTTAGATATATACCCAACTTTAATAGATGTCTGCAACTCAATACAAAGCCTATTGTAGTAATATGAAGTTGTTCATAGGGACAAGGACAAGAACACCAGAGGTCTTGGCTGAATTTGGTAGAATCAAAAAGAGTGAATTTGGTATTCTAGTTAAGGAATGAATTAATTCTAAATTAAGGCAGTAAATCTACGTTCTGAAAGATCGAATGAAACAATGATAATTGTGAAAATAATAAAAGGAGATCTTGGACTGAGTTTCACCAATAAGACCAACCTCAATCATCCAAAACCTTCTCTTCTACTTTATATATTCTTTTCGTATTTTGCAAATAGTCGTAAAAGTCAGTGATTCCTTCTCTTGAAATTTAGGTAGATTTCTATCCAAAGGTATCTCTCTCTCGAGACAATAATGAAAAGATAAAAAATAATCGTATGAAATTCATCATAATAACTCTTCACACTCGTGTCTCATTACTTATATATACTCCAGATCTAACTAAAATTATTCTCTCAAAAAAATTCATATCAAACGTCACAAGAAGGTAGCTAATCAATGTGTGATGTATTAAAACAAAAGTGTAGAAATACAATTGTAAGAAGATATGTTTTAATTGAAGAAGAAAAGGTTATATGGTTGAAAGGGTCAGACAACTACTTCCAATTAAATTTATAGAGTCTAGCCTCTCATGGTACAAGAAGAAAATAGAGAACAACTTAGACTAGTCACGGTTGGAAAGAGAAAACATGTTTGATAGCCAAGTCTAGAGGCCGATCTGCAGTTAGGCCTAAGACACTAGGCAACTTGATTGTCTCTATACGTTGTCTTTAATCTCAATTGCAGCCTTTCAACTCTTTATTTTCAAAATCCGAGATGTCTCTATCTGATGGAGGTTATTTGGTAGTCTTAGAGTTGGTATTGAGATTTGAAAATTCTGGAAATTAATGCAGTTGGAAAATTGTAAAGCCGTGGAATTCAGATGGAACCCAACCCATATTTGACCAATGAGCAGTGAGGTCGATACTTGCTGGTACCGAAGGTTGATATGCGGTTGGAGTTCGATGACTTGGTGATGCATCGAGCTTCAAGCTCGATGGCTATATTTGAAGAACATCGACCTTGGAGGTCGATGGATACTGTTGTAGCCTGTCTAGTGATGGTGAGACGTCGTCGTCGTCGATGGTGGTGTTTCAATGGTGGTGTTCCTGCTCCTTGATTGTCTTCCGCATTGCTTGATCGTTCGTCAATCGATGATGTGGCCAGTCAAGTAGTTTTCGGCTGTCGAGCCCTCCATAGACCACCACAATATGGACGGTTTTATATGGCATGCATCTGTTGACCAGTTGCAGGCTTTCTGAGTCCGTGATCGGCTGCTTGTAATAGCTTAAATGCATGCTACGGAGAGAATTAGTGCAGAAAGGTGAAAACTTGGGCTAGGGAGTCATGAAGGGAGAACGTGAAAGGAAAATAAAATTGTGGAAAGAAAAAGTAAGTGGAGGAGAAGATATTGCGGTAGGTAACATCTCATTACCTTAATAAATTTATTAAATCATCGCCTACGTCAGTTTTATTAAGTAGACAATATCGTTTCTTATTTACTTGCCCCTTTTCTCTAATCGCATCATGATGGAACCACTCTACAGTTTTGGAAAGGAATCATTTGACAAGTAGATTGCATCGATCATGGTGAGATTTATTCATGTAAACAAATTCCATGTGATTTGTTCATATTCCTCTCGCATTTTCCATTCCGATCAAATATATTAATGAGATTCCACACTTTCCAGATAATATAAAGTAGATGGCTTGTTTCCTTTTCCAACATGTCAGAAAATACATTGGTTAAACAACTAAAATTCGAAAGAGGACGAATTATAAAAAGACTAATAATTAAACAATTAAAGGCATATCATGACTAATAAAGGTGCAAAAATCAAGATGAAACACATAGTACTATTATATGAATTTAGGTGTTATCAATCATCCCAAGCCTATAACTTTCTTATCCTCAAGTAAGACTCAAACTCAAAAATCCTAAGATAACATCTAAATTGAGCTTAGCAATAAATACTATGATTAGGAAAAAGAGTTTCAAGTCACAAGTTTTTTATGACATGCTACTTCATAATAAACCTCCACCATATAAACAAATATGCTAATATAAGACTAGAGAACCGCCAGGCATGTTTAAGTGATTTCACTACAGTCCAACAAAACTCGTAGGGATGTAAAACATATCTAAAAGCATTAAAGCACAATCACTTAGGAAATTGAGAAAAATGATGAGTTTGAGTAACTATTTGTCATTAAGAATTTATTTAAACCAATCAAGTAAGACACACTTCCATATATTCATTTTATAATAAAAAAATGCAAGAAAAAAACTCTAATGACTCATGAGGTTCCCAATCTATATCGGGTTGGTCCATGTAACGAACAACACTCTTTGTGATCTAAGCCAGTTGGCCCAAAGTAGTGAAATGAACTCCTTGTACCGTAATCGAACTAACCCTATTGCTGGAAAAGTCTCATTAATCTCCTAGGGGTTCCTAAAAGACTCTCTAGTATATTTCAGACAACACTCCTACGAATGACATACCCACATTTGTGAGCACAGTCATACAACCTTTGGGAATCATCCTTTATTCTCCTAAAAAAAGAAAATAAATGACTCATGTTTTTATTTACTCTCATACTTTTAACGCAACATTCTAATTAATTGGTCATTGGTGCTAGCTATTTTTTTGGATTTTCTGCTTTTTTTGAAAAGGGAATTACTTTTGGTATTTTTGGGCAACCAACCCTCTTTTGCTCATTTTTGATATTTTTGACTCAATCTAGTGTGAGAAAGCATGAAGACCATCGTAGTAAACAATCCATCTTAATTGAACTCAAAACTTATCATCGCTCACTCAAAACTTATTGAAGATTTTCATATGGTTCAAGGATCCTTAAAATATTGTGAAATTCATGAAAACACCTCTTGAAGTTTGGATCTTACAATAGCTCTAAAAATTTGGCACAAACCTTATATTTATCATTCATAACACAAATATGCAACAAGTAATTTTAAACAGTGAGTGGCAACATGTAATCTTAAAATTTATTACCAAAATTTGTGAAACAGAAATCAATGAGATGAATGAAGTTGGTGGTCAAGAAAATGTAATGATGACAAGGTGATTTAACACAAGATGAACACTTCCCTATAATTTATAGCAACATAGCCATAATTACAGATACTAAAAATCACACAAAAGGTTCTAAAAAATGTAAAAATGAAAAACAAAGATAGAAGAGACAGAAGGATGTATTGTCTGACCAACCAAACTTTAAATTTGGCTCATCCTTGAGCAAATCTAAACTTAGGATAGTAGTGATGACGTGTGTTGCAGTCATCCAATGATTTGTCTCCCAAAGGAAAGGGGGTCTTCCAATGATACTAAAACTTGGATCCCAAATCCTATATTTCAGTAGCAAGGTCATTTGTGTCTTGCATATGGGGTCCACCATGTATGAGTGAAATGTAAATAGTGGTGGATCTTTCTAAGTATAAAATAGGACAATAAAATTTAAGGACTTGGTGACTTCATCTTTGAGTTGCTTTTGAAATGAATGCCTAAGCATAACATCCTCAGGATATACTTCAAATTAAGGACCTTCGTAGTTGGGCCCTAGGATGTTAATGTAGGAAAATAGGGCAAAAAAAAGGCAGTAGAAATAAAAAAATTATTACCATATCTCCATAAATTAGCATATCGCATCAACAACTATATAATGGAAAGGATGATTTTGAGGATATACTAAGTCCTGGAGCAAGTCAATCGACATACTCCTTGTCATTGTAGATACACAATTGTCTTCTAGTTTCTCTTCAACAGTGTCTGCATAGCTCCTGGTCTTCACCATAGACAATAGGATGGAACAACATCTACGATGGCTACTGCGCCCTGCCATAGACTGTAGGGTAACTTTGTCGACCAAGAGACAAACAACGGCCTCCCGCCTCTAGAGTAGTCCACACAGACCATTGGGAACTCCACTTTGTGCTACTAGGGCCAATGGAAAATAGTTGTCCCCTCCTGTTGACGTACTAGTCGCCGATATGCTCTCCCACAACTGTTCCTCAATTGTTCTCTCCCTTTCTATCCATCCCTTTGATGGGTAGGACATGCTTGGGCTCTCTATTGGTTACTACAACCAGAGATGACTACAATTGTCAGAGTAACTGATTCTCAATTGTGTGCCTTGGGAAGCCCCAATACCCCTCTATTTATAGTAGAGTCTAGGGTCAGGGTTCCAGATCAATGTGGGAGTAGAAGGGTCCAGAATCATGAATGTTCTAGAACCTACGAATTGTGAGATGGTCGTCTCACATAGCAAAATGGTCTTCTCATGAGCGAGATGGTATTTTCACATAATTTTTTGTTCTGAATCAAATTGGCAATTTGAATCTAGTTAATGTACATCATGACGTCAGCACTAATTCTTGATGCAATCCCCCACAAACCAGGTGTCTTGCTCATGTGAGATGGTCATCTTACGACCTCAAACTGGTCATGTCACTCACACGAGTCGGTCATCTTGTACCCCATTTCTGGCATAACTCAACCAATTCAGTTTCTAATCAACCTGACACTCGAAATAGTTAGTCCAACACTTGAACTTGATGCATCGGAGTCCAGTCAGTTGATCTAGTGTATAATTGAATACCTAAACACCTTTAGCATTCAATCTAAACATCGTTCATGAATATTCCCCATTAATTTAAATGTACCCTATGCATGTGACCCTATAGGTCTAGAATTACGTTGGTAATGAATGTCCATAAATAACTTATGACATCACAAGCATAGAGAGGTGCCTAGTCACACATCATTGCTACCCAAGTAATTTAGAAAGTTGGAGAACAACTTCAATGTACATTCTGTGATTAGTGTTACTGTGATCGTATAGTTCCTTTATCTCTGACATCCAGATTGAACTCGAGGTATGGAATTGCCATCTTCTCAACATTCAATCCATGTTCCTTGAATTAGAGCAGACAATTTAAGTTGCATGTGAGTTCACATATCACATATTGAATCACATGAATACAGCCATATATTTCTCAGTCCATCTTATCAAGAGGCATGGATATAAACTCCTGTAGGAGGGAAAAATCCCATCTATATCACTCACACTCAATCCCCATGTGTCAAAGCTACCCTATCATCATATTTATGGCAACCCACATCTCAGGATTACATTTGATGATGTCAAAGTATACCTAGCGACATATGATGTAGGTTTAAGAACCAAAATCACCACTATCACTATGAGAGATGATTCTGATTATCATTCCATGGTCTCCATGTATCACTCTCATGGTGGGTTTGTCTAATACACTTTTTTGTAACATGTACCTGTGTGAGTGACTTGATATTATATATCATGTCTAATGAGATTTTGTCATCAGTAAACACACACTCTAGTCTTATGTATTATTGTCTTCTATTTTGCTTCTGTAATAGTATCCAACTAGGGACATAACAATATTGTATGTTCACTCTTAACATCCATATGATCTCATAATTCAAGTCATGTACTTGAAAACTTATGTCATTGAGTAATATCATTCTTTAGACATCTACTTACATTTGTGTCATTATCTCATGAGTGAGACAAACATAATAGATGGAATTACCTTTTATTATTATGAAATTAGGTGTTTAATGCCACATCCAATCATCATATGATTGGCTCTCTGGGCATACATACCAATAGGCTCCTACTTGCACTTAGAGCCAATTACCCAAGAATCATATTCAAAGTGATCTTAACATGTCCATCATGTTTCTTCTATGCAAGCGCTTCTATAGAAGGTTTAGCAATGTTTTCGTCAAGTAGTTATTTTGCAATTTTCACATCTCTTCACTGTACGACATCTCATATGAGATGGAAGTGTCATGGTATGCTATTTGTGTTTCCCAGCCTATCTAGTAGCTCCATTGCTATCATCAATATTTCTACTATGCCATCAATGGTTGGAACCTTGCATAAATTCACCCATATGAACTTCTTGATAGGTATAGTATCCTATGTTGTTCTCATGACAGAAAGATACTCAGCCTCTTTTGTAGATTTGAACAATTGTCATTAGCTCTGAATCCTTTCTAGCGTATAGTTCTCTTTTAATGTCAATCATAAATTTATATTGTGATCATTAATTTGTCATTTTGGAAACTTTCATCGGTGTAACCCTTTACACCCAACTCTTCCTTAATACCATAACCAATGAACTGGTCATATTAGTTCTTTACAAGCACATAAGGACGTTCTTTATGTTAGTCCAGTGAGACTCACTGTAATCTAACATATACCCTCTCATCATGTCCAATACATACATGTTTTTCAGTATATATATATATATATATATATGTCCTCTCATCATGTCCATTACATATGAGATGACTTGCTATCCTCTCTTCATGTCCAATGCATACGTGATAAATGGATACATATGAGATAATGGGATAAGTACATAACATTGCATTTAGAATAGATCCAATTGTGAATGCATATGGCATCTATTCTGTGTGTTCATGTTCTTCACAAGAACTAGGACACCGGGCTTCTGAGAAACTAACTTTATGGAACATGGACAAGTTTTCTCTCATCAAGTCTTGCAAGCTGAATCCTTCAACATCTTTTGAATGTATGTTCTCTTACTTAGGTCAAGAAGCTTTCCACATCTATCTCTATATATCTCAATCCCAATCACATAGGATGTCTTACCAAAACCCTTCAAATAGAAGGTACTTTCTTTGCCAGGTTTAACATGTCTAGGATAAGGAAGTTATCCCCTATAATTATGTGGAATATAAATATGCTTCCACTAATTCTTTTTTGATGAAATATTTCATCTTCATTTTGACTCAAGTCAAACTCTTTCATTGTCTAGTCAAATAGAAGATTCCAGCTCTGATATGCTTGCTTCAATCCACAAATTGACCTTTGTAGCTTATATAATTTATTTGCATTAATGGATTTATAAAACTATTAGGTTGTGTCATGTACACATCCTTATAATTATTCCAGTTAAGGAATGTAGTTTCAACATCCATATGCTAAATCTCAGTAGTCTTAACAAGCTACAACAACAAGCATTATCTTGATAGATTTACCATGGTAACTGGTGAAAGACTTTACCATGTTCAACACCTTGAACTAGTTTGAAACTCTTTGCAACGAATTTACCCTTCCATGTTGGTCTTCTTATACAGACCCAAAAGCATCCAATGGGTTTTACCCCTTTAGGTGGATCCAACAAGATCATATCTTGTTGGTGTACACGAAATTTATCATGTATCTTATGACTGCAAGCCATTTCTCATATTCTAGTCCTTAATAGTTTCTAGGTAGGTTGTTGACTCATCATATATGATCAACTTACCATCGTTCTGAGTTATAAGATATTATCATCTTTCAAACTCAAGGCATGCTCGACTAGAACTATGAGTTATGTATGATACATAAGGAACATGAGAATCCACAACAACTTGTGATTCTCTTTGTTCACATTATATCTCTTTAGGTTCAATGTTTTCTTGTTTGTATCAAACATTTCAATTTCTACTTTTACTCCCACTGATTCCTTAGGAAGTAAGTTCCCCTTTAGGAATACAATCATCCAGACTAACAAACACTTTGTTGTCAGATTGTGATAAGAGTAGTATTTAATAAAATAACATTGAATTTATTTTGTATAAAAAGATTTTAAGAAACTACTTTCTTATATAAGCATTCATCCCTAATCACTATAAAAGATACATCGGGACATCTCCCATGCCATATCTCATATGATGTCTTTTGAACCATTTTTGATGGTACATTGTTTTAGTGTAAAGCATGTGCCCAAAAGAAATGGTAAGATCAACTAAATTTTATTGATAATCACACCATGACTTCATAGGGTGTGATACCTTCTATTTGATACATCATTATGTTTCAGGTAAAGTTCATTGTGATACACTATCATAGTCTCTCCAGAAGGTCCTCAAACTCTTGGTTCAATGTATTTTCAATTCGATCATATTTGAAGTATCTTTATATTTTTACCAAGTTAGTTACATTCTTCATTCATAATCTCTTTGAACACTTCAAGAGATTCATACATGTATTTCATTAAGTAAAAATTTCCATATCTAATGATAACATTAGTAAATATAATGAGGTACTCGTAACTACCTTTAGCATCTATTCTAAAAGGTCTATATACATTGATTTGTATGAGCCCTAATAGAATAGTCACTCTCCCACTACATTTAGAGAAGATGATTTTATCATATTGATCAACAAATAAGATATGGATGTCCCTATTGGTTCAATAACCCAAAGAGTCTTGATAACCATCATTTGGATTCTAGAAATGCATTTCTCATTTATGTTCTCTAGATAACAATGCTATAGGTATTCAATGTTTAAGTCATCAGGTCATTCATTATGTCATACACATTTATTTGTCTCTAAAACTATCCAGTATAGTTTATAAGATGTAGGGCATTGCCATATAAGATCTCATTTTTGAAATGAAACATCAAATTCATCTTGTCCATACAAGATACATGATGTTATCATCAATGAATAATACGTAATAGCAATTCAGTAATTCTATTTTAAGCACATGAATGACATATTCCAACTATTATGGAAACAACTCTTGCTCCTTATAGTTCTAGCTTATTTCTTATTTAGTCATGAAATAGAGATCTCTATCTCTTTCTTCTTCCTTTGTTCCTTTAAGTGAAAAGAAAAAATTCTTTTGCACTTACCCTTCTCCATAACTCGAGTGGTGAAGACTTGGACTTTAGCTTAGCCTTAAAACACTTCTTGGCCTTTCCTTTTCCCTTTGACTTACTTTTGTTGATCACCATCACAGATTTGTCCTTCTTCTTCCTTGCTTTGGCATCAACATGCCAAGCATTTGATAAAGTAAATATATGATACATGCAACATTTTGTAGAATCATATCCATGGTCTACTCTTAACCTAAGATAAATACCAATCACTCCACATGCCCAATCATATTGAGCACATGAGGCTTTTACTGTATCTCCCATTGTCAATTTGAAATCATACAACACTTTGGAGACATTGTACAATGTTTGCTATACTTGATTCTTGAGATGTGTTAGCATCTCGGGAATGTCCATACTTTCATGTTGTTATTGTAACTCATAGTTCATACAACAAATCATAAGGTAATCAATGCCCATGGCATCGTTGGCATGCTTACAGTAAGCATCCATTTGGCCTTTAGGCATATTTGGAGTGGGTTCCTCTAGCTTTGGTCTTTTAAGGACATAGAGATTTCTCTCATGATTGAGAACACTTCTCAAGGTCCTAAACCAAATGTGGAAGATTATCCCATTTTTTCCTTCTTAAGGATTGATTGCAATAGTAAAATGTTTGTGTTTTACATTTGATTATACAAAGAAAATTGCAAATTTTAAAAAAATTGATTTGTTTGATTTAATAAGTTTGATGATACTACTTAGGCTTTTAATTAACTATCGCTCCCGCTATTTTGTTTAAATTGATAACCCTCATGTATTAATTCAGAATATTGTAACGTACAATATTCTAGTGGGTTATATCCAGGATAATTCAACTATGGTCTGACCCACACAATAATACATAGTCAATTATCAAGGTAGACAAATTTTTCCAATTGCATCATATGCAATCCCAGATAGATGATATGCACAACTCATTGCCAAAATCATCTACATGCTTATGGGCCTAGACACTCTAAGAATCACAAGTTCAGCTTGACCCAAAAGCTTACACATATATAATGCACCCCTCTAGGGAGGAACCTAAATTACTACCATCACACTTCCATGAGATAGAGGACGCACCATGCTAGGGCATAAGCTACACTTGTTCGATCAAGCTTTTCTTATGTGCCTCTTTCAGAAAGCATATAAGGATTAATATTTTAATTTGAGGGGTTTTGAATTTAAAAATGGATACACTTTATCCAATCACCACATGTATAGTACGTATCAAATACATGCTATATCCCACTACAAAAACATGTAATAAACAAAAATTGATGGTTATGTCCAGCCTAATGTAATTCCATGGAGCCACAAGGATTTAACACTACCTAGGTTTACATCACATGTTGAAACATGTTGTTGATGAAGATCCGTTCTTGCCAATCAGGGTTGTTTGGTTGAACCTTTGAATTGATCGACTCACCTCCTGTCTGGTCATTTGATCATTTCACCGGTTGTCTAGTTCTTTTGTCCACCATTTGCTGGCTCCTTCAGCCGATCGGTTGGGAGTACCAGGTGATCGATTCATCTCATCCTTCTAGTCCTTCTCGATCCTCTAGCCAGTCGACCTATCTCTGAGGCAGTCGGTTGGCATCGTCAAAACTTCTTTCTTCCGCATCATAATAGGAAGGAAAACTATTCTACTATTATATGATTATAGAGAAACCTTGAGTTACATTTGAGGGGATCAAGGGTTGGAATGAATTAACTTTATATTTGGAAGATAAGATAGAGGCTCAATATGTAGACCGAGATAATATAGGGTTAACCAACCACACAACCATGCACAAATGATAGGGGTTATTGGCCATAACCATGCTAGACATCCACCATCAAAACTTGCTTTTAGGGCAACGTGTGTAAATCGCATATATATCATATATATATTAGTTTGGGATTATCGTGGTATTTGATTGGATAAGAAATTATTTGCATCACATGCAATAACTAAATGAAAAGATAAAAATCTGATAATATTGTTTATCCCAAAATAGAGTAGATTTATGTGTCTCTGATACCACTATAGGGAAATAGGGTGACATAATAGGCAGTGAAAACAAAAATTTTGTTGCCATATTCCCCATAAACTAACAGATCATGTCAAAAACTATATAATGGAAAGGATGGTTTTGAGGATATATCTAGTCCTAAAGCAAGTCCAGAGACATACTCCTTGTAGCGACCGATAAACAAATCGTTATTGATTAAGCTGAATTAAACATTAGCAGCGGATTACTGAAAATCACTTAAAATTAAAAGCTTTTTCAAAGAGATCCAATCATAGAAAAACTCTTTCAACAAGAACCAATGTATTACATTTACATCTTGGTTCATAAGTACATATTTTGTACCATCTCTTCTAGAGAGTTACAACATCCACTGCCTTGTTAATAGCTAAACACAGACAATATAAGAACCTCAAGGCATCAAGCCAAAAACTCAGATCGATGTAAAAAAATACTAACTACTGACTCTGAGGACCTGAGAGTACAAAGATGACACATAGGACTTTTATCTACAAGACATGACAGATAGTACACTCAACCTGAGTTGTCACTCCTGTCTCTACTACTACTGATGATCTTCCTCTGCAAGATATTCTTAGTCTCCTCTGTGCTTGTCCACCTAAAAATGTTGGATCCCATGTCTGATTACACCGCCAGGCATTGGACTTTAACCAATCCTGATTACAGGAATTATACCTCTTCCAGGTATTGGACTTTAACCAAACCTGATTACATACATCATGGAATATAAACTCCTTTAACTCATCATTGATCATCACTTCCTTCTATAGGCTCTAAACCTTGAGGTTAGCCTTCATAGCTGTTCATATTCCTTATTAAATACAATTGTTCCTTGTATTAGGTCTATTACTAACATTTCTTACAGTGAACTTTTATAATCATCTTGGTACCTCTCACTATGCCACAATTGTTCTCATAGCTCGTAAGGCTCATAAAACATCTTGTCACCTCTCACTAGGCAACATCTAACCATATGGCTCACAAGGCCATTAAACATCTTGTCACCTCTCACTAGGCAACATCTAACCATATGGCTCACAAGGCCATTAAACATCTCGAGTATGCAATCATGTTTATTACTCTTAACATTTAGCATTAAATGATTATCAATACAAGGTATGAGTTCATTTCCCATCCTTCTATTGGTATGACTACATCATACTCAATAGTTTGTCTTAACCCCATACTCAAGGTATATTAGCTTATACTTAACAAAGTATATCAAACTCATTACATTTCATTGTAAAAATTTACATAACACACTTCATGTGCTTCTTGTCCAAGTATATTGGATTTGAGGTTCATCAAGGTATATCAACCCTGGAATGCTAAACGTGATATCTATCATATCTTGATGTATCACTTTCCTTATCACTTCCAACTTTTTTGAGTTATCAACTTATCTTGGATTAAGGTATTTCCCATCTTAATACTTTCATTCACTAACCTATCACTCTTATCATGAAGTGCATAGGTCACACACAAGAATGGTCCAACTATCTTCAATGATATGGACTCGTATCGCGTTAAGGCATTGCTTACTATAAGGTTGCCCATAATCAACCATTTGAGATATTTCACCTTTATAAGGCTTTACCCACCATTTTATTATTAGGGTTCTGGTTTGTTATCATATTTCCCAAGATTAGGGCTTCATGAATTATAACTCAAAATTAGAGTTCCACAAGCTCCTCATCATACCATTGCATAGGGTTTCACATGGCATCACCCTCAATTAGGGTTTCACATTGCATCACCCTCAATTAGGGTTTCACATGGCATCACCCTCAATAAGGATTTCACATGGCATCACCCTCAATTAGGGTTTCACATGGAATCACCCTCAACTAGGGTTTCATGATCACTTCATCAAAGATCATACCCTAAAATCTTAGTTTTAATCATATTGATAGAGTTTAAGGCTTATCCATTACATGATTATCCTACAAGTATGGATTCCTCTCTCTCTCATGCATCCTTTCTAGGATGTTGACTATGTCAAACTTGGATAAATTAGGTCAAAAAACCCTTTAATTAAGCACATCCAATTAGGGTTGATATAGTGTATTAAAATATTGCTTAAGATCTAGGGATTAACTCATCTAGGGTCACCAATTACTTAGTACCTTAAAGGTAAAACCCTAGTGATTATATTTGAGATAATTCAGTAGAAACCATAGGTTCATTTTATATTTCATCACCTTAGGTTTCCAATTGACTTAATCACATTGAAACATCCAAACGTTCTTGACCATTGATGCTCCAAACGGTTTGAAATCAGTTAAGAAAAACAATAATGAAACCGTATGGATAATTTATACTTGAAACCACTTGGGTCTCCAAACGGTTTGAGACTGTTTGGTCTCAAACAGTCTTGAGACCGTTTGATTCCAAATGGTCTTGAGACCGTTTGGACTCAAACGTTCTTAAGACCGTTTGGTCCAAACTCTCTCAAAACTGAATGGACCAAAAAGGTCTTCCATCACTTTATCAATTCATGATTTCAATAATTAAACCATCTATCAATTGGACCACTGATTTATTCATCAATTGGACCATTGAATCACCCTTCAATTGGACCTTCAATTAGGGTTTTGAACCCAATTGATCTATGGTTTATAATCAATAAACCATCAATTAGGGTTTTGAAATCAAGGAACCATCAATGGTTGACATTGTGGATCTAGTCTAATTGAAATCATTGGATCATCATCAAACCATGACATGACCTGACCTCAAATGGTCTTGAGGTTGTTCGGATGACCTCCAAACAGTATTGAGACCATTTAACTCAAAACTTTAATGAAATTTGTGAAAATCAGCTAGGGTTTGCATCATTGAATCGATCATCAAATTAGCTATTGATTGCATTTCAATTTGATATCTTTGGATCTTCAAATACTCAAGCATACTCAACCCTAGACCTACAAACAGTCTTGGTTGACCTCCAAACGGTCTTGAGACCGTTTGGGTAACTGCAAAATGGTCTTGAGACTGTTTGGGTTAATCAACCCAACATATTACATCAACCAATTGAAATTTCAACACTTAACCCGATTAGGGTTTCTAATTGGAGGATTGTCCATATATTGAACTAATCAATTGAATCCATTAGATCATAATACAACATGTACTAGGGTCCTGACCTCAAATGGTCAACCCATCCAAATGGTCAACCCTTCTAAATGGTTTGGGGTCCAAACCTCCAAACGTTTTGCAAACTGTTTGGTCTCCAAACGGTTTGGTGAAACCGACTGAACCAAAATCTTGAAACCGTTTGCAATAGAAACTTTTTAGAATGTGTGCCTAAGATGATGTCATCATCATATACCTTTGTTCATTCAAAAGCCACTGCCATTTTCATGGTAATTATATCAATGGATCAAGGGAATTTCAAGTAGAACCAAAATGATCAACAATTAATGGATAATTGAATGCAATTACAACATTTAAGGGTTTAAATTATATAACCCACCTCCAATTGAGCTTCAAAGCTCCAAGCTGCACGTATTTAATGGTGGAAGAAGCTTTCTCAACTATCCCAAGCTCATGCTCAAGCTTTTGAGTGAAATGAAATGGCTAGGATAGAAGATTGCATGGAGAAAAGAAGAAATCCATTATTTATTTTTGATTTCCACCATGAAATCATGGTAAAAAAGGTCAAGAAGCTTACCAACAGGTTGGGGGTCATCCTCATGTTTCTCCAAGCTCCCTTGTTCGTTTTTGCATGCAAGAAGTGAAAGGGGTTTCGAAATTACCCTTTCAACTCATGGATAAAGGAGCATATATATTAATTTTATGAAAAATTCATTTAAGAGAGGGAAAGTAGGGATTATCTCCTCAATTTCCTTGCCAATTGCCCCCCTATCTTCCTTAGATACGAGGCTATCTTCATTTCATCTTATTCCTCTCAATTATACACGATTTAGAGAAAAACAAACTAAGCACCTTAATCCATTTAATAATAATATCCTAAAGTTGGTGGATAATTCTTTTTCTTTTAATAATGCGAGTGAGTTATCCACTTCCTTTAGAAATTTTCGTGCCTTTTCAAGGCACATGGTCTTCCATCCTTTTTCAAGATCATCCCTCACCTTTTTGTTAAAAGTCTCTTCAATTAATATATTTATTTTTGCATTAATTGAAGTAAAGTTCCAATTAAGCTTAAATCTTGATTATTTTAATATCAAGATTCTCTCTCCTCCAAAGAGATACAAATGAGACGCCCCTCTCATTTTATTTGCTCTACATGATTCCAAGAAACATTAGGGACAATTTTGAAGTGGTACTTTGCATATTAAACCCGGGGTCTTGGGTAATTTGCACATTATGCCAAAACTAGGTTTTAATGCACAAACATTGCTTTATCAGCTCTTTCTTGGTACTCAGGCTACCACAAGCCATACATATGCATCATCTTCATTCTCATGATGCTTCAACACATGAGGAACATCTTATCATGTAACATTTGCAATTTAACCCCTCAACTTGGGTAATTTGTACTTTAGTCCAAAATAAGCAAAACAATGTTTCAACATTATTTGAAAAGGACTAAAATTGAAACATAAGTTCCTCTTGAACCTTAATTACTTTTAAAGAAATAAGAGAAAGCATATAATTAACTTTATTAAGAAAAACATCTTGGGTTAAGGCATAACCCAGGTCAGGGATGTTACACTCCTTGTCGTTGTAGATGTGCAACTATTGTCTAGTTGCTCTTTGTTAGTATCTGTACAACTCTTGATCTTCACCACAGACAGTAGATGGAATAATGTTTGTAGTGGTTCCTACAGTCTCGCAACAGACTACAATGTTGTCCTACAAGAGATAGACAAAGGACTCCCACCTCTAGAGTAGTCAATGCAGACCATCGGGAAGTCCACATTACGCTACCAGAGCTAACAGTAAGGAATTGTCCCCTCCTGTCGACGTACTAGTTATCGACATGCTCTCCCACAATTGATCCTTAGTTGTTCTCTCCTTCGTTATCGTTCCCTTTAACTGGTAGGACTTATTTGGTCTCTTTATTTGTTACCACAACCATAGAGGACAATAATTGTCAGAGCAACTAATTCTCAATTGTATGTCTTGGTAAGCCCCCAATGCCTCTCTATTTATAGTAGAGGTCAAGGTCAGGGTTCCCGTTCGGTGTGGGAGTATAAGGGTCTAGAATCATGAATGTTGTAGAACCTATGAACTGCGAGTTGGTTGTATCGCATAGAGAAACAATTGTCTCTTGAGTGAGATGGTCATCTCACTTAGCAAGACAATCATTTCACATAGTTTATTATTCTGAATCAAATTGGCAATTCAAATCTAATTAATGCACATCATGACGTCAACACTAATCCTTGATGCAATTTTAGTTCCCCACGAACTTGGTGTCTTTCTCAAACAATCTGGTATTCTCACGACCATGAACGAGTCATCTTACTCACACAAGTTGGTCGTCTCATGGCCCAATTCTAACAGAAGTCGGCCAATTCAGTTTCAAATCAACCTGACACTTCAAACTTTTAGTCGAACACTTGAACTTGATGATTCAAAGTCCAGTTAGTTGATCAAGTATTTAATTGAATACCTACACTCCTTTAGTATTCATTTTAAACATCATTCATGAATATACTCCTTTAATCTAAGTGTATCCTATGCATGTGACCCTATAGGTCCAAAATTACATTGATAGTGAATGTCCATAACAAACTTATGACATCACCAGAAAAGAGTGTTGCCTAGTCACACATCATTTCTGTAGGGACCCTAACCTGTGTTTAGGGTTTACCCTGTTTGTTTTGCTTAACCTTGGTGGTTTGATGCTTGCTAATCACCTTTGAGGGGTGATTAGGGTTTTGGTGTACTTTGTTGAGAGTTCGAGGGGCTACTTGCAAATAACCCAAGTTTGGGGTTTTGTGTGCAAGCTGGTCATCTTGTGAGATGTTTTTCCCTCTTTGCTTACTCTAGGGTTGAGAGGAAGGCTTTGGCTTGTTGTTTGAGCTCTTTGGGCCTGAGTTGAGCTTGTTTGGGCCTTGAGATGTGTTGTTTGGGCTTGGTTGAGCCTTGTGTCGGCCATGGCTTGCCTTGTGTCGTCCAAGGTGATATTGTATCGTCCAAGGGTGTGTGTGTGTCATCCAAGGAAGCTTTGTGTCATCCAACACCATGGTGTGTCGCCCAGCAGGAGTTGTTGCTTGTGTCGCCCGTATGGCTTGACCTTGGTTGGTCACACTTGGTGCCTAGCTTGGACAAGTGTCCCATGCCTTGCTAGTATGTTGGCTTGAACCCTAGGATAAGTTTCCCTTGGGTGGACAACACTTTGCATGGTTGTACCTTGGTTTCTCCTCCCCTTTCTTCTATATAGGTAGCTCTTCTCCTTGCCTTAGTCTCCTTTGATCTTTTGGTCTCTCCTCCACCTTGAGTGCACGATATCCCTCTCCATCTAGCTTGTGTTGGCCGATACACTCCCTAGGAGTTGAAGTGGTGGACGATACACCTTCCTGGAGTATCCTAGTGGACGATAGCTTGGACCCTGGAGTACCTTGGAGCTTGGAGCTTAAGGCGGGTTACAAAATTTCTAACCCTAACTTCATTACCTTTTGTTCTTGTTCTTGTTCATAGTGTAGTAGCTTAGGCCTGTACCTTGCTTGAGTTTCCTTTGTTGGCCGATATACCCTTAGGGTTTAGGGTTTCTAGTGATCTAGGGTTTGTGATGCTTGAGATGGAGGTTGAGGGTGACCATGTGTTGGACGATATACCTTCTTTGGATGGGTGTGTTGGACGATATCTCTTGGATGGACGACATGGCACCTTTGCCTTTGAGATGGACGATAGGGTGAGCAATTGTTGTTGGCCGATAGGGTGGTATCTATGATGCACGATAGATGAGCTATGATCTTGTCCTTCTCTTGGACGTTAGGCCTTTGTTCTTGTGATGGACGACAAGGCTTCCTCTGGTAGATGGTTGAATTGCACGGCATGCTAGGAAGTATAACGGCTGATAGCCCTGACGGGCGTTGCAGCTTGGTGTGTCGGCCGATAGGCCTGGAGTGTGACACGCGATAGAGTGTGGGTGTGTCGGGCGTTATGCCCTGTGAGTTGTTGCACGTTATCAGGAGTTTTTCTCTTTCTTTCCTTCTTTCTCTCCTCCTCTCGCTCCTTGTTGTTATGGAGATGCTAGATGGGCGTTATCCCTTGGTTGTTGGGCGATAGGGTCATCTGGATGGGCGTCGCGGCAGGGCATTGCACGTTGGGTGTGACGCGCGACACCCATGTCGCCCAGTTGTCTTGTGACGCGTGTTGCGGGCAAAGTCTGGGTGCAACGCAGCGTTGCTGCCCCCATGCCTAGCCGAGCAATCAGCTTTAGTGAGGAATGTGAGGTTCCAGTGAGGGTAGGTAGTTCTTTTAGTGACAGTTTCATGTGTAGGGGAAGTGGAAGTTTGTGTACAAACGAATAATGACAAGTGTTGCATAGTGACGATGTTAATGATGATGAGATGATAATGCCTAACTCATAAGTGAAAGCAATAATGATGTTAAATAATATAATGTGGTTAATGATGTTAATGATTGGAATAATGGTGATAAGTGACAGTTACATTAACAGTCGGCTTAATGACATAGTAATGAAGATAATAGTAGATGATGATAATGATAATAGTAATGATTTTGGTAACAATAGTAGTTGCTTTGTATACTCAACATGATTGTTATATAAAGTGAATACCTTGATTGTTTGATCCTAAGATAAGGGTAGGCATGATTATGGTATGATGTGCTTAACAAGCTTGATCATCAAATAGTGTAATATTGATAAATCAATTATCTTAAATGATAGCTCATGATAGCGAGCATATTCCTTATGTTGAATCTTTGCTTATTGTGTATCCTAACCATGCAGGTGATGTGTAGCCATGAAAGGGCTATGTGACATATGTGATGAGTAACATTACCTTGATATTTTTTCTATGAGGTTATATATGTAATGTGTTGGTCCCACAATGATGATGTGAGCCTTGAGAGGCAGTGACAGTACATGATGAAGGATTGATATCCCATGGTATGTGATCATCCTTGAGATGGATCTGGACGGTTGGCAAGAGGCCAAGTGGTAACATGTGATGTTGGATCCTTGTGCTGGATCAGGTTGATGTGGTTTCAATAATAATATAATGTTCTTTACCTTCTGATTATATATTGCATGTTATATAACTTGGTTGAATCCTACAATCCATCTAAAAGATACTAATTAATTATAGTGGAATTATATCATGTAGTTTGCCCTGGCCATAGATCCATCATCGTCAGGACTTGGTGATGGTGAAACGGGTTCCCCTACGGGTTAACCCGGATAGCATATTGTTGAATATGCGAGGTTACTCCTAGCCTAAAGTAAGGAGGTAAGAGTGTAACTACAGTTACAGACTCAGATACGTATATACAGAGCATGGTGAACAGGCCCATGGCTCAAGATATATGATGTGGAGAGCATGAATACATTCATGGCTCAGAGCACGGTGAACAGACCCATGGCTCAAGTTGTACTAGCACCGAGACCTGTACCAAGGCGGGCTAGAGTGAGGGTAGCCTATGGAGCTGACCCAGTGGCTTAGACCACTTTAGCATGTGACTATGGTCATGCTTGTGTTCTACTCATGTACTGACCACGAGGTGGGAGGTCGTGGAGTCCGGCTCTTCCATTGACCTTGTATGGCACCAGTCTGAGGCTTCACAGCCAGAGGTTGGATTTGAGTGGTACGATTCAAATCCTCGGGGCATAATAACACGTAATACAACCGTTTAGTGTTTACTGCATAAGATAAACACGAAACATTGGTTGAGACCTTGTTTGTGTAGTTAATTCTGTTATACCTTTCAGGTACTTCTATATATATTCTTCAGGTATGAGGTACTATGACGTATCTTGATAATCAGGATATGTGATCTTATATCGTGTTCTGATGATTGTGTTATAAAGTGATATATCTTTTCAATCATGTTCCATTGAGAAGTAATTGGTTATATGCCTTTTGTACAGCTGGAAAGCTTGTCGGTAAGAATAGCTTTGCTTTATATAGACTGCTCTTGTTATATCTGTTGATTAGTTATCTGTTGTTATAGTATATTTTCTTGAGGTTTTGAAGTCACGAGGTGGGAAGATATGTTTCCCGCTGGGACAATTGTTTAATTGTCTCACTCCACTGGTTTTCAGGTGGTCGAGGTAGACGTGGTCGTGGTCGTGGTGTTGCGGACGAGCAGCTTGAGGAGCAGTAGAAGGCAAGCAATGGACATGCTGCTGTTTTGGATGTTTTGTAGTAGAGTCTCGAGTCATCCCTGTACTCTCAGGTCCTTGGCAGTGTTTTGACGTTGATTCACGATGAACGATCGATAATGTTTTGTATATCCTGTTGTTGGTCGGATGCGGGCCTCTGTGTATATGAACATGTAATGAACCCATGTGATGGATGGACAGTTGTTTCAGTAAGCTGTAAACATGTATCATATCTCGTGTATGTATATATGAGGTTTTTCTGTGCAGGATGAGGACTGGAAAGTAATAGTTCCATAGTTTATCAGTTTTCCGCAATCGATTTTAATTAACCCGTATTTTCATAATCTATGGTTATGGTGATTTCCGCACGTTTTCGCGTAACACCTCGTTATCTTTATGATAATTGGATGTGTTGCCACAAGTTTTGGTATCAGAGCTATAGGTTTGCTGAGTCTACAGGGATTTAGGACTAGGTTGAGTCTGTTCTTGTGAGTTTTCTAGGTTTTCTTACGAAATCATCTGCCCTCAGTGGAAGAAAAGTCAAGATGTCTGGAAACCATGAAGAACACTCTACTGAGTACAGTGATGCTGCATCGGTTGATGGAGCAGATGGACAGGCACATGAAGATCGGGTGCCTAAGGTTCCCCAATTTAACCCGGCCATACTTGAACATCTTGCTTACCAACAGCTTATGGGGCAGTTAATGGCTATGATGAATCTCATGGTTGAGCGATTACCAGTGCCTCCTCCATGAGTACAGGTTCCCCATGGAGAAGCATCGGGTATTAGGAATACCTTTGAGCGGCTTCGCCGGGTTGGAGCTTCAGATTATGCTGGAACGGCTGATCCAGCGGATGCAGATCTGTGGCTGACCAGTCTCGAGAAGGCTTTTTGGATCCTTGACATCCCCGAAGCGGACAAGGTAAAGCATGCCGTCTACCTTCTAAAAGGTAGTGCGGGTCACTGGTGGACCATAGAAGAAGAGAAGCGGCCTGGTGAGGTGATCTGTTGGGAAGTGTTTCGACGTGAGTTCATCACCAGATACTTTCCCAAGACGTATCTGGATGAGAAGGTGAGTCAGTTCGAGAACCTGAGACAAGGAATGATGAACATCACCGAGTATGAAGCTAAGTTTATGGATCTGTTGAGGTTCTGTCCTCACATGGCGCCAACAGACGAGGAACGGATCAGACGTTTCGAGAAGGGTTTGGGTGCTGAGTTGAAAACCTCGGTGTCTGCATTGGAAAATCGGGAGCGGTTTGCTACGTTCATTGAATCTGTTTGACAGATCGAGAGGACAGTAAGGGAGAAAAAAGAGTCTATGTCTCTTAAAAGACCTGCTCAGTTTCAAGGACAAAGGTTTGGTGGCTTTAAGAAGCCTAGGTTTTCAGCACCGTCAGTGATGAGAAGTTCTGGTGTACCATCTCAGTGGTCTTCGAGTAAGGGTAGAGGTTATGTTTCTTCACCATCTAAGGCGCACAACTCAGCTTCTGTGGCAGTGACAGGGCCAGATAGGCCACAGTTTGAGGACAGGTCATGCTATCTTTGTGGACAGACCGGGCATCTCAAGTTACAATGCCCGAATAGAGATATTGAAGTGACGCAGCAACCGAGGCAGAGTTTTCAGAGATTAGAAAGACCACAGCCCAGTGGTAGTGGTAGGGGGCAAGGACGCGGTCAAGCGTCTCAAGCTGGATCGTCTGCTCAAGGAAGTAGAGGTCGTGGACAGCAAGCAACGACTCTATTCTATGCTATGAGTCAGTCGGAGGCGATAGTCAACCCGCGAGTGGTGACAGGTCAGATGGAGTTATTTCATTCTGATATGTCTTCTTCTTGCTTTATATCTGTTCTGGTTGACCCCGGTGCTACACACTCTTTTATCGCCTATAGTATGCTTGAAAACTGTCGTTTGCCTGTTAGTTGTAAGAAGGATAGCTTGTTGTTAGAAACCCCTCTTGATGGTTCCTCTTTGCTTCGAGAAGAGTGTCCATCTTGTGTTCTGTCTTTGTCGGGACATCGCATCCAAGTGGATCTTATACCACTTGATATGCATGGTTTCGATGTTATCCTTGGGATGGATACCTTAGAGAAGTATAAGGTTGTCTTGGACTGCGGTTCCAAGCAGACAGTGTTTGATGTCTTGAGGAAGTGTCAGTTGTTCGAGAGTTTGCGGACGTGTTTTCTGAGGAGTTTCCTGGTGTTCCTCCACCCCGAGAGATTGATTTTGAGATCAATCTGGTTCCTGGAACACAGCCAGTTGCTCAGTCAGCGTATAGGATGGCTCCAGCAGAGATGGCAGAGTTGAAGAAGCAGTTGCAAGAGTTGTTGGAGAAAGGTTTTATCCGACCGAGTACGTTGCTGTGGGGTGCTCCCGTGTTGTTCGTTAAGTAGAAGGATGGTTCGATGCGGTTGTGTATAGATTACCGGCAGTTGAATAAAGTCACGATCAAGAATAAGTACCCGTTGCCGAGGATAGACGATCTATTCGATCAGTTGTGTGGTACTACCGTGTTTTCGAAGATCGATCTACGGTCTGGATATCATCAGTTGAGGATAAAGACGGATGACATACCAAAGTTAGCTTTCACGACGAGGTATGGTCATTTCGAGTTTGTGGTTATGCCGTTCGGGCTAACCAATGCACCTGCTGCTTTCATGGATCTGATGAACAAAGTGTTCTGTGCGTTCTTAGATCAGTTTGTTGTAGTCTTTATAGATGACATCTTGATCTACAATCGGGACATGCGAGAGCATGAGAAACATCTTCGTCAACCGTTGACTCTTCTTCGTCAACATCAGTTGTATGCCAAGTTTATCAAGTGTGAGTTCTGGTTGGATGAAGTGACTTTATTGGGTCATGTGATATCTGCTGAAGGAGTCAAAGTAGATCCGAAGAAGGTGGAATCCGTTGCGCATTGGGAACAACCGAAGACGCCAACAGAAGTTCGTAGTTTCCTTGGTTTGGCAGGATACTACCGGAGGTTTATCAAGGACTTCAGTGTGATCGCGTTGCCGATGACAAAGTTGACCCGGAAGGATGTACCTTTTGTTTGGGATGATCGATGTCAGCAAGCTTTCCAGAGTTTGAAGGAGAAGCTGACCAGTGCTCCAGTGTTGATCTTGCCAGAGCATGGGAAAGGCTATGTTGTTTTCTGTGATGCTTCCAAGAATGGCTTAGGTTGCGTGTTGATGTAGTAAGATCATGTGGTTTGTTTTGCTTCGCGACAGCTCAAGAAACATGAGGAGAACTATCCGACTCATGATTTGGAGTTGGCAGCAGTAGTTCATGCGTTAAAGATTTGGAGACACTATCTGTATGGGGAAGTGTGTCAGATCTTTACGGATCATAAGAATCTGAAGTACATCTTTACGCAGCAAGAGTTGAACATGCGACAGCGACGATGGATGGAGTTGATCAATGATTATGACTGCACTATTGAGTATCATCCTGGTAAGGCGAATGTGGTAGCTGATGCGCTTAGCAGGAAGTCTTCTTCTCTTTCTCCAAAGAAGGCACAATTGAGTTCTGTGGTATGCCATAAGTGAGATATGTTTGTTTCTCTGCGACAGATGAATGTGCAGATGGAAGTTTCTTTGTCGTCTGGTCTTTTTGCATAGATGCAAGTTAAGCCTATGTTGAGACAGCAGATCAAGGATGCACAGCAGGCAGATGATGCGGTATAGATAATCAAATCAGAGTTCGGCAGCGACAAGCGTGATGGGTTTCATGAGTCCGAGGATGGACTAGTTTGCTATCGTGATAGGATGGTGGTTCCGGAGGCTGATGATCTGAGGAAGTTGGTGCTTGAGGAAGCACATACGTCGATGTATGCTATGCATCCAGGCGTCACCAAGATGTATCATAGTCTGAAGGACTTGTATTGGTGGCCCGATTTGAAAAGAGATGTAGCCGAGTTCATGGCGAGATGTGCGGTGTGTCAGCAAGTGAAGGCTGAACATCAGAAACCGGCAAGTACGTTGCAACCTTTGCCGATACCGCAGTGGAAATGGGATCATATAACCATGGATTTTGTAGTTGGTCTACCCCGAACAACTAGGAATCATGATTCCATTTGGGTGATAGTGGATAGATTGACTAAGTCTGCCCATTTTCTACCAGTAAAGACGACATATACAACTGAGAAACTCACTCGAGTGTATGTGGATGAGATAGTACGTTTGCATGGTGTGCCAGCAACAATAGTTTCTGACAGAGGTTCTCAGTTTACGAGTCGTTTTTGGGAACAGTTGCACAGAGCACTGGGAACGCAGTTGAGGTTCAGTACAACTTTTCACCCGTAGACAGATGGATAGTCTGAGAGGACTATATAGATTTTGGAGGATCTACTTCGAGCTTGTGTTTTGCAGTTTCTAGGAAACTGGGATGTACATCTGAGTTTGATAGAGTTTGCCTACAACAACAGTTATCAGCGGAGCAATGACATGGCTCCTTATGAAGCTTTGTATGGGAGGAAGTGCATATCTCCTTTGTGTTGGTATGAGTCTGGTCAGTATCAGTTTTTGGGTCCTGAGTTAGTCCAGCAGACGATAGATAAGGTCAAAGTGATACAGCAACAGTTGAAAGTGGTACAGGACAGGCAGAAGTCTTATGCAGACAATCACCGATGACATTTAGAATTCCAGGTGGGAGACAAAGTGTATCTTAAAGTCTCTCCGTGGAAGGGTGTGCTAAGGTTTGGTCGGAAGGGTAAGTTAGCTCCCAGGTATATGGGGCCTTACTCAGTCAGAGCACGTGTTGGCAAGGTAGCTTACGAGTTAGAGTTGCCTCCAGAGTTGCACAGATTGCATCCAGTGTTTCATGCCAGTATGCTGAAGAAAAGTCATCCGGATTCAGGTACAGTGATACAACCAGTCGAGGTTGAGCTTGATGCAGATATGACCTACGAGGAAGGTGATGTGGCGATCCTTGACAGAAGGATCAAGAAGCTGAAGAGGAAGGACCTGGCTCTTGTGAAAGTTCTTTGGCAGAGGCGTGGCATTGAGGAAGCCACGTGGGAGCTTGAGGAAGAGATGAGGAGGAAGTATCCCTCACTTTTCTCTTCAGATTTCGGGGACAAAATCCCTTAAAGGGGGTTAGCTTGTAAGGACCCTGACCTGTGTTTAGGGTTTACCCTGTTTGTTTTGCTTAACCTTGGTGGTTTGATGCTTGCTAATCACCTTTGAGTGGTGATTGGGGTTTTGGTGTGCTTTGTTGAGAGTTTGAGGGGCTACTTGCAAATAACCCAAGTTTGGGGTTTTGTGTGCAAGTTGGTCATCTTGTGAGATGTTTTTCCCTCTTTCCTTACTCTAGGGTTGAGAGGAAGGCTTTGGCTTGTTGTTTGAGCTCTTTGGGCCTGAGTTGAGCTTGTTTGGGCCTTGAGATATGTTGTTTGGGCTTGGTTGAGCCTTGTGTCGGCCATGGCTTGCCTTGTGTCGTCCAAGGTGAGTTTGTATCGTCTAAGGGTGTGTGTGTGTCGTCCAAGGAAGCTTTGTGTCGTCCAACACCATGGTGTGTCGCCCAGCAGGAGTTGTTGCTTGTGTCGCCCATATGGCTTGACCTTGGTTGGTGACACTTGGTGCCTAGCTTGGACAAGTGTCCCATGCCTTGCTAGTGTGTTGGCTTGAACCCTAGGACAAGTGTCCCTTGGGTGGACGACACATTGCATGGTTGTACCTTGGTTTCTCCTCCCCTTTCTTCTATATAGGTATCTCTTCTCCTTGCCTTAGTCTCCTTTGATCTTTTGGTCTCTCCTCCACCATGAGTGCACTATATCCCTCTCCATCTAGCTTGTGTTGGCCGATACACTCCCTAGGAGTTGAAGTGGTGGCTGATACACCTTCTTGGAGTAGCCTGGTGGACGATAGCTTGGACCCTGGAGTACCTTGGAGCTTGGAGCTTAAGGCGGGTTACAAAATTTCTAACCCTAACTTCATTACCTTTTGTTCTTGTTCTTGTTCATAGTGTAGTAGCTTAGGCCTGTACCTTGCTTGAGTTTCCTTTGGTGGCCGATATACCCTTAGAGTTTAGGGTTTCTAGTGATCTAGTGTTTTGATGCTTGAGATGGAGGTTGAGGGTGACCATGTGTTGGAAGATATACCTTCTTTGGATGGGTGTGTTGGATGATATCTCTTGGATGGACGACATGGCACCTTTTCCTTTGAGATGGACGATAGGGTGAGCAATGGTTGTTGGCCGATAGGGTGGTATCTATGATGCACGATAGATGAGCTATGATCTTTTCCTTCTCTTCAACGTTAGGCCTTTGTTCTTGTGATGGACGACAAGGCTTCCTCTGGTAGATGGTTGAATTGCACGGCATGCTAGGAAGTATAATGGCCGATAGCCCTGATGGGCGTTGCAGCTTGGTGTGTCGGACGATAGGCCTGGAGTGTGACTCGCGATAGAGTGTGGGTGTGTCGGGCGTTATGCCCTGTGAGTTGTTGCACGTTATCAGGAGTTTTTCTCTTTCTTTCCTTCTTTCTCTCCTCCTCTCGCTCCTTGCTGTTATGGAGATGCTAGATGGGCATTATCCCTTGGTTGTGTGGCGATAGGGTTAGCTGGATGGGCGTCGCGGCAGGGCATTGCCCATTGGGTGTGACGCGCGACACCCATGTCGCCCAGTTGTCTTGTGACGCACGTTGCGGGCAAAGGCTGGGTGCAACGCAGCGTTGCTGCCCCCATGCCTAGCCGAGCAATCAGCTTTAGTGAGGAATGTGAGGTTCCAGTGAGGGTAGGTAGTTCTTTTAGTGACAGTTTCATGTGTAGGGGAAGTGGAAGTTTGTGTACAAACGAATAATGACAAGTGTTGCATAGTGACGATGTTAATGATGATGAGATGATAATGCCTAACTCATAAGTGAAAGCAATAATGATGTTAAATAATATAATGTGGTTAATGATGTTAATGATTGGAATAATGGTGATAAGTGACAGTTACATTAACAGTCGGCTTAATGACATAGTAATGAAGATAATAGTAGATGATGATACTGGTAATAATAATGATTTTGGTAACAATAGTAGTTGCTTTGTATACTCAACATGATTGTTATATAAAGTGAATACCTTGATTGTTTGATCCTAAGATAAGGGTAGGCATGATTATGGTACGATGTGCTTAACAAGCTTGATCATCAAATAGTGTAATATTGATAAATCAATTATCTTGAATGATAGCTCATGATAGCGAGCATATTCCTTATGTTGAATCTTTGTTTATTGTGTATCCTAACCATGCAGGTGATGTGTAGCCATGAAAGGGCTATGTGACATATGTGATGAGTAACATTACCTTGATATTTGTTCTATGAGGTTATATATGTAATGTGTTGGTCCCACAATGATGATGTGAGCCTTGAGAGGCAGTGACAGTACATGATGAAGGATTGATATCCCATGGTATGTGATGATCCTTGAGATGGATCTGGATGGTTGGCAAGAGGCCAAGTGGTAACATGTGATGTTGGATCAGGTTGATTTGGTTTCAATAATAATATAATGTTCTTTACCTTCTGATTATATCTTGCATGTTATATAACTTGGTTGAATCCTGCAATCCATCTAAAAGATACTAATTAATTATAGTGGAATTATATCATGTAGTTTGCCCTGGCCATAGATCCATCATCGTCAGGACTTGGTGATGGTGAAACGGGTTCCCCTACGGGTTAACCCGGAGCGCATATTGTTGAATATGTGAGGTTACTCCTAGCCTAAAGTAAGGAGGTAAGAGTGTAACTTCGGTTACAGACTCAGATACGTATACAGAGCATGGTGAACAGGCCCATGGCTCAGGATATATGATGTGGAGAGCATGAATATGTTCATGGCTCAGAGCACAATGAACAGACCCGTGGCTCAAGTTGTACTAGCGCCGAGACCTATACCAAGGCAGGCTAGAGTGAGGGTAGCCTATGGAGCTGACCTAGTGGCTGAGACCACTTCATCATGTGACTATGGTCATGCTTGTGTTCTACTCGTGTACTGACCACGAGGTGGGAGGTCGTGGAGTCTGGCTCTTCCATTGACCTTGTATGGCACCAGTCTGAGGCTTCACAGCCAGAGGTTGGATTTGAATGGTACGATTCAAATCCTCAGGGCATAATAACACGTAATACAACCGTTTAGTATTTACTATATAAGATAAACACGAAACATGGGTTGAGACCTTGTTTGTGTAGTTAATTCTGTTATACCTTGCAGGTACTTCTATATATATTCTTCAGGTATGAGGTATTATGACGTATCTTGATAATCAGGATATGTGATCTTATATCGTGTTTTGATGATTGTGTTATAAAGTGATATATCTTGTCAATCATGTTCCATTGAGAAGTAATTGGTTATATGCCTTTTGTAAAGCTGGAAAGCTTGTCGGTAAGAATAGCTTTGCTTTATATAGACTGCTCTTGTTATATCTGTTGATTAGTTATCTGTTGTTATATTATACTTTCTTGAGGTTTTGAAGTCACGAGGTGGGAAGTTATGTTTCCCGCTGGGACAATTGTTCAATTGCCTCACTCCGCTGGTTTTGAGGTGGTCGAGGTAGACGTGGTCGTAGTCGTGGTGTTGTGGACGAGCAGCTTGAGGAGCAGTAGAAGGCAAGCAATGGACATGCTGTTGTTTTGGATGTTTTGTAGTAGAATCTCGAGTCATCCCTGTACTCTCAGGTCCTTGGCAGTGTTTTGACGTTGATTCACGATGAACGATCGATAATGTTTTGTATATCCTGCTGTTGGTCGGATGCGGGCCTCTGTGTATATGAACATGTGATGAACCCATGTGATGGATGGAAAGTTGTTTCAGTAAGTTGTAAACACGTATCAGATCTCGTGTATGTATATATGACGTGTTTCTGTACAGGATGAGGACTGGAAAGTAATAGTTCCACAGTTTATCAGTTTTCCGCAATCGATTTTAATTAACCCGTATTTTCATAATCTGTGGTTATGGTGATTTCCGCACATTTTCGCGTAACACCTCGTTATCTTTATGATAATGGGATGTGTTGCCACAATTTCTACCCAAGTCATTCAAAAACTTAGAGAACAACTTCAATCTACAATTCATGATTATAGTTACTGTGATTGTATAGTTCCTTTGTCTCTAATATCCAGATTGAACTCGAGGCATGGCATCATCATCCTCTCAACATGCAATCCATGTTCCTTGAACTAGAGCAGACTATCTGAGATGCATGTCAGTTCACATATCACATATTGAGTCACATGAATGCGGTCGTATATTTCTCAGTCTCTCTTATCAAGAGGCATGTATATCAAAGTCCTATAGGAGGGGAAAATCCTAGCTATATCACTCACACTCAGTCCCCATGTGTCAAAGTTACCCAATCATCACCTTTATGGCAACCCATATCTCAGGATTACTTTTGATGACGTCAAAGTATACCCAACGACATGTGATGAATGTAGTGACTTCAGGTCTAAGAACCAAAATCACCACTATCAATATGAGAGATGATTCTAACTACCATTCCATGGTCTCCATGTATCACTCTCATGGTGGGTATGTCTGATACACTATTTTATAACATGTACCTATACACGTGACTTGATATCATATATCATGACTAATGAGATTATGTCATCAGAAAACACACACCCTAGTCTTATCTATTACTTCATTTATTTTATTTCCATAGTAATATCCTATTAGGTACAAAAGAAGAATGCATATGTATACTCCTAACATCTGTATGATCTCATCGTTCAAGTAATGTACTTGAAAACATACTTCATTGATTAATATCATTCGTTAGACATCTACCTATATTTGTGTCATCATATCATGAATGAGACAAACATAATAGATATAATTACCTTTTATTATTATCAAATCATGTGTCTAATGCCACATCTAATCATCATATGATTGGCTCTCTGGGCATACATACAAACAGTTAAGACATAAACTGATGAAGGTAAGATGTTTTAAGTTTGACAATAATTATGTTCTTCACCCTCCATATCAAAATCTGAGATTGCATATCTTTCTACATACCCATGTTGAATATGGGACATCCAATCATCTTCTATAGGTAGTTCAATATTAGGTGAATCAAGTTGCAGATCCTTCACCCCAAGTTTTTCACTGAGCAAGGGGGTAGGATGCTTTCATGAGTTGCAACTATGTTCTGAAAGTATGTCAAAACTACACCCCCCATATTTTCATCACCCTTCAAGGGGTGTCATGTGAAACTAGAATCATGTGAAGTTAGTTGGTGGTCATAATAATCAAGACCACATTTCCCAAATGCATATTAATTGTTCTCCTCATCATCATATAAATTGTTCTAGCCCAAAGTAGATGACATGTTAGTATTAAAATGACAATCCTCAATATGTGGAATGTTGCACTTGTTTGGAAGAGAAAACAAAGTGGACCAATCAAGCGAGTCATAAAACTAATATGTTGGATGATACTTGTCTTCTTGGTTGTCCAGGGGTATGTGAAGATCTCCATGATCATCTTCCATGTAAGGGTATTGTAAGTCTTCTGCTACCGGTTGCATTGTATCAAACAAGTGGAATGAAGGACTCTCCTGGATAGGGTAATCTTCACTAAGAAAACTGGTTGAGTCCAATGGAGGATCCAAGTAGGAAGGAAAAATGAATTCCTTATCAGGACTAGTGTATTGGATGTGATGGTTGAAGTCATCATACATGAAAATCTAGTGTGTCTTGCCCATAGGAGCCAGTCATCTCACGACCATGAACCAGTCATCTCGCTCACGTAAGTTGGTCATATCGTGGCCCAGTTCTGACAGAATTCAGCCAATTCAGTTTCTAATCAACCTGACACTTTAAACTTTCATTCCAACACTTGAACTTGATGATTCAGAGTCCAGTTAGTTGATCTATTATTTAATTGAATACCTACACTCCTTTACCATTCACTCTAAACATCATTCATGAATATACTCCTTTAATCCAAGTATATCCTATGCATGTGACCCTATAGGTCCAGAATTACATTGACAGTGAATGTCCATAACAAACTAATGACATCACAAGAAAAAAGGTTTGTGTAGTCACACACCATTTCTACCCAAGTAATTAGAAAACTTGGAGACCAACTTTAATCTACAATCCATGATTAGTTTTACTGTGATTCTATAGTTCCTTTGTCTCTAATATCTGGATTGAACTCGAGGCATGTATTCATCATCCTCTCAACATTCAATCCATGTTCTTGAACTATGAGAGATGATTCTGACTTCAGGTCTAATAATGTAGTGACTATGAGAGATGATTTTGACTTCAGGACTAGTATACCCAACGACATGTGATGAATGTAGTGACATTAGGTCTAAGAACCACAATCACCACTATTACTATGAGAGATGATTCTGACTACCATTCCATGGTGTCCATGTATCAGTCTCATGGTGGGTCTATCTGATACACTATTCTATAACACGTATCTATGTGAGTGACTTGATATCATATATCATGACTAATGAGATTCTGTCATCAATCAACACACACTCTAGTCTTATCTATTACTTTCATCTATTTTGCTTCCATAGTAATATCCTACTAGGTACATAACAAGAATGTATGTGTATACTCCTATCATCTGTATGATCTCATCATTCAAGTAATGGACTCATTTGAAATTCTACTAACCTACTTAAAATTTACATCCCAAAAAACGATACGTGTTTCAGTTTAAGCACCCTATTTATTATTTATGAACAGGGAGTGAATTGGTTGTAGAATCCAAACTGGGAATTATATAGGAACTACAACTAGTTTGTATCTGTTGTTTCCATCTCTGCTAGAAATTGTCACCTATTTTTCAAAGGATCCTAGATCCATGGAAATTAGTAGATGTCAGCCTATACCACTTATTCATTGTTGATGGCTATTACACTTATTTGTATCACAAAAACATCAATTTTTCAATCCAGTTCTTCACCTATATGTATTGACTTTCTTAATTCCTTAATGTATATAGGTCATTCTAAATCCTCTTATAGAGTCATCCATCATTAGTGTGCACAGATTTTTCTGTTCATCCTCTATTCATCTTTTTTAAATCAATTTATGATAGGTACCTTCTAATGATACATGATCACCTATTGTTCTTCCAACAATGTACGTGTTTGTCCCATGTAGTAAGCAATATTTATTCTTTCAACAATGTACATGTTGATTCATATACAAGCTAGAAGATGAATCTTTATAAGAACAAAGCCTTTACATACTATGTAGTCTTAGAGGAAAAGTATCTTGTAACCAACAACAAAGTTATGTCAACTGAATGCCAAAGAAATCAATTATATTTGTCATGCAAACTCATGACCTCATTATATTATAGATACTCCTCATTTCCAAGCATACCAATGTCTCTATTGAGGGACACATTACATTAAGTCACAATTTATATTTCAAGGTAAGTTAGTCATCCCTAAATTTCATAAAAACAATCTCAACAGAATGCATTCAAGCTAGAACTAATGTCTGTAGTTGTGTATCAAATTATTATGCAATATTGGATAGAATGGTAGTTTACTATAGTTCATTACAAAATTGAAAATTATTTTACATTAGGCAATTGAATCTTCTCTTACAGGAAAAAATAAACAAATTTAGTTTTTTATCCTTTTATGTCTATAGATACAGGGACTTGTTTGGACCTAAGAATTTGTATGGCTAAACGCCATGGTATACACAATAGTCAGATGGTCTATTCTCAATTGCAAGGTCGCTAGATTGATTCTTGAAAGAGCTTTACAAGTTTAATCTCCTTGTTGTATTATTAGCATAGCAAACCCCCATCCTCAAAGTCTCACAATTATAACTACATGTTTAATTAAAAAAGAATATATGGACCCTAGAACTTGTGCCTCTCTATAATCTTGGACTGCATTATGTTGTAGGTGGGTCATTCTAATTTGTCTTATCTGAACTTCAGTTGTTGAATCCTTGTCACCAAAATAATATACAAGATAAGATGCAAATTACATCCAAAGAGACTTTGTTGAAGATATAAATGACTTACATTTGCAGATCCACATAGCTAGAATAGAGAATAAGCAAGTGGAATGTACTAAATGATTTAACTAGTTTGTTTTATGTTGAATCCAATAACAATTTTTCCACTTATGGAATTTTCAAAGTCATTGAGGATCGGCTATTTTGGTAAAGATCAATGTGAATCTGGGCATTGTGATGATGCTAGTATAATTACTTGCATGAAAGTTTTGTTGATTCCATCCCCAATGAAATATGTTATCGAATGACTAAATGTTAGATGCACAACCTTATGTCTGCTAACATGGAAGTCAAGCAGCTACAACGCTCATCTTAGTAGCATGATTTTCTATTTATATGTGATAATCATAATCAAATATTTTCAAATTTTTATTCCACATTGTGGTTAAATTAGTGTGAATACGATCCGACAATGTGGTAGTAGTGTAATGAAGCTTTTAAATCAAAATATCTAACTCCACTATATTAGACACATATCATGCTAATTCAAAATTATACAAACTCTCAACAATATTTTAACCCATAGATCACATTAGTTGGGGTCCAAAACTAGATTTATAAATGAGTCCGTCAACATCTTTTAAAGATTACTTTACAAATCATAGTCACTCTATAATTCAAGTATATCTATGAAATATGTGTTTATAGATACATAGAAAATTACAAAGTTGTATGATATAAAAAATGTGGACACCCAAAATACACACAAAAAGTTGCATCGCCTCAAGGATAATAGTACACAAGTGTTTTCCAGATTGCACTGAGTTTTCTATAGAAATTTAATATTTTATTATAGTCAATGTAAACAGTGATTGTTTTACTTCTTTAAGGAGGGATGATTCATTTTGAATCATGGCTATGATGGATTATGCTATACTAAATAACTATTATAGCTTTACTTGGTCAAAATGGAGTTGTACCTTGACTTCTTGAGATCAACTTTCCTCTCTTCTAGTGTGTCTCTAAGTGGATCACAGGACAACATAGCCTTTTCTTGTATTTGTAGATGTATTATACATAGCTGAATTTGAGAAAACCCAAAATGGATTCTATGAAAAGTTTGGGCCAATGAGACATTAATTATAATATTGTGTCATGAATGGAAGAGAAAGTATAGAACAACGGTAGCCCATTTTCACAATGGAATATTATATTGCAAAATCAAACCTAGAACCATAACTTAGAACAACTAAGAAAATCATCTATAAGTTAACAAAGAAGATTACATATCTTCAATTATATTTATATTCTAATATCCAGTTACTACATATGGACGTCAGTAGGTAGAATTATATGAATTTAGTAGTAACAAGATTAACTTAAGAAAAGTTACACTAGTATGATAATTCACTAGAATTAAGAAATCTAAACCATGACTGAAATGGTTGTGCTTACCTACAATTAACAATTAACAAAGATTTATGGAATATAAATATTGGATTACAATTGCTTATAGGTTACCTTCTGATACGTTATCTGGTTTGTCATGGTAAATATGTAGCTTCATGTATTCATTTCTATATGTAACTATTTATGTTCTGTGCATTGTTCCATCCAATAGGTTCCCTACTATGGATAAATATGCAAACTCATTGAATCTTCTTGTATATATGCACTCTCTGGTTCTAACTCATTGCTTAGTTCTTGCTACAGATTCAACTGGTTCAATAATTTCTTGAACTTCGTGATGGGTTGATGAAAGTTGGTAGATTTTCTCTATTTTTCCATAATAAGATCACCTTGTCCTACTAATACCTCATCCTCATAATATGATTCCACCATCAAGTAAAACCTTATTGCATCCAAAGATACATATCAAAAAGAAAAATAGACGACATCAGCAAAGGCTGGTATGTGCATACTAAATAGGAAATAGAGAAATATATGGTATAAAGGATATCAAGCTAAAAGGATTCCCATTGAAAAGAAAAAGGACTACCCAATCAAGCGTAAAAGAAAAGAATCATAAATGATGAATAAAAAGGAGAATAATTGCCATAAAACAATAATAAAAGTGGTGCCCCAAAAGCACACATAATCTTTTTAGGCACAAAACCCATAACAACATGCATGCATGTGAGATAAACATAGCACTAGAACAATCAAAATAACAATGGTGGTCAAGCCTCGTAAACTTGAAACCTGATAGATATTGGCACATAACTCAACTCACCAATATAAATTTTGTGGGTCAAACTCATAATTTTGAAACCCAGGTATGGGGCACATAACCACCATCCCAAAAATATAATAAGGGCATATCATCCAAAACCAATGCAATTACACTATCCTAGGGCTACTGAGTCACATAACATGCTTAATAGAGAGGCAAGTAAAAGTATAGTCAGATTTTCCAAAGTAGTCAAAAAAAAAGTGACCAACATATACTTCCACCTCATAACTGGGCAAAAGACATCACATGTCATCACATAGAGTTCCAACATGAAGAAAATATAAGAAAAGACCAATAGAATGTCCAAACAAGATAATATGATCACAAGATCAGTAACAAATACATGAACCATAATTTTTAGAAGAAAGAATATTGTGTAGGCCAATGTCCATAGGACCAAGAGAAAGAAGAATATATGTGATTTCTCAACATAGAATACTAAGGGATGCAAACATACCTCACTGATGTATCTAACAGGTTAGGATCCACACCCTAGGTCCAAACATAGTATATCTTCACCTAATATTATATTAGATGTAAATCATTAATTAATGTACACATTTCAATCCTGGAAAAATCACCTTTTTATTAAATTGGATTTATCCTCTTAAAAAATCACCAAACAATCTATTAGATTCTCCTGATCAAGAAAACATATCCTTTTGTCCAATTTGGAGTTTATATGATTAAGTTACAATTATTTTGATTTATATATATTATTCTTCAAAAATCATCCTTCAAAAAGCATCAAAATTAGGCTCCAAAAGTATTTTTCTTAGATAGAAAATATTTTTCCGATTCCAAAACATATTTTTTTGTTAATTTTGGATATGTGGTTTAAAATTTATTAGTTTTTCATTTTCGACCAATCAGAAAAAGTGACGTCATCAAATCCATTGCAAGCGAGGAAGAGTGAGGGAGAGGGGACGACCATGTATCTTGGCCCTATAAGAGGTGGCCAAGTCACTCAACCATGCATAGTCATCTGCGTCAAAGGCAAACAAAAATGAGGTAAAAAGATGAGACTACCTCCGCACGAGAAAATAGAGGAAGAAGAAAAGTGGAGGGTCAATACCATAAATCAACCATGGGAATTCTCTCCCCTCCATCCTGACAGCATGGCCACGAGTAGGCAAGCTGCTCACAAGGTTGGAATTGGGCAATTCTTGTACACATGATCATTGGATAAAATGAGGGTACCTAAAGAAAGAGGATAGTCGGGGGAACGTACTGCTAGAAGCTATTTACTACAAGAGGTGAGGAGAAAAAGATACGGTCGCTGCAAATTCAAACTCAATAACAACTTTTTGTCATCCAAACACACGAGCAATGAGGAAATTGAAATGTTGGGATGTTCTCAAGGATATTAAATAAGGTCGGGTTATGGCTTTATATATATGGGGATCAGAGGAGTAGACAAGAGGGAGGTGGCCGCAAGGCAATTCGGAGAAGGAGTTGGGCATCTTCCCAAATCACAATAAAATCTCATAAATAATGGATAAAAAGATGCACAATCTGATATAGAAACTATTGGTGCAAGAAACATGGAGTTTTGTTAATAAATGCATGAGATATGTTAAGTTGAAAATCATTGAAACTAAGAGGCTATTGTTCACTCCATCGTGAGGTTAGGGACGATCCATAGGCCGTTGGATCATGATCAAACAATCATGATTGCACGTGCATCTGTGGCATTAATGCAGTTGCCAAATCCAAATAGGACTATAGTTCATTATTTAATCATTTATATTTTTCTCTCTATTCATTTAAGGGTACAAATGAACCCCAATTTAATGTAAATTGACACCTAGCCTAATTTAAGTATGTAGAATTTGAATATGCAATTAGATTTTTCTTTTGAACACTTTTGATTTACTAATTAAGCAAATCTTTTTTACTCATTCCTTGTGCATTATTGACTCCAGGATACTCCAACATTGATGAAAACTTCACCCACAAGTCATATTAAGTGTGTTAGATACGCATTTGTCATTTTTTCCACATGTTTCTCTTTCCTAAATTCACCTTTTTATCAAATAATTTCCAAATTGGGTGAAAATTCACCCAAAGGCCTCTTCTAGCATGTATAATACGAATTTGACATTAAATTTTTTTTTAAGACTTCTAATATTTTATTTAATACATTTAAATTTTATAACTTATTTTATTCTTTTAATTAACTAGAGGCATCTAGAAACTTTCCAAAAAATACAAAACTTGGTCTACAAGAAATACTATGTATCAAGAATAGGAGTTCATCTTTATTAATTTGTTAACATATTATTTAATATTTTTGGTATTTAAATCATATTTTTTCTCCTGAATAAAATAAAATATTTAAGATTGTCCAAATTAGATGAAAATTCATACATAGACTAATTTCTACATGTAGATTATGAATTTGAGTTTGTTTCCACTTTGGAAGTCAATTAATAATTTATTTAACAATTTGGAGAAAAACTCACATTTTCCAATTTGATTTAGTGCAAAGATAATTAATAATTATTCAAAATTGTGAAACATGTAATTCAAGCAAACTAAAACTAAAGGAAAATGAATTTGGGCTTATAATTATCTTTTGAGTTTCTCTTTAATAAATTTTAGGAAATTTACTTCACATTATCAACACCTATCAAATTAAACCATTTAATGCCACATTTTCATGTTTATGGCTTTTCTATTTATTCCCTTTTATCTTTCTTGTTCCAAAACGACATAGAAAGTTCTAGGTCAAATTTATTTTATCATTATCCCACTTAAGTGGTTAAATTACATTTTAGACCTTCATTGAAGCGTCCACTAAGATATTTATGCATATAAACTTACATTAATATAATTAGTGTTCAATTATATTCCAAACCATTAATATTTCCACGAATTAAACATCAAGGACAAAAATGATATAAGGGTTATGAGAATCTTAGACTAAGGTTGAACTAAGAATATACCCATGTTTCAGTATGTTACAACACTCCACCTCTTAAAGAGGATTTCATTTTGGATATTTAATCATCCATACATCATCAACGAACTACTCTCCACCCCTTAAAAGGTATCCTAACAAGCAAATCTACACATCATCAAGGTACTACAGTCACTTTGCATCTTTTAATTATGAATATTTTAGGGGTTTATGTTGTACATACATCCAACTAAAAAGTCATAACCAACTAGGGTCGATCGGTAGGTCCTTGTATCACTAACCTAACAACCCTAAGATTCACATCAAACAAAAGTCATAGGGTAAAAAGGGTAGGTCCAACTAACCTTTATATTATTCCACATATCCCTAATCACTTCTTCATAGACAAAACTAAGGTTAAGATTCTATTCTAACTAATTTTCGGGTTTCACTGTGAAAACGTCACATGTCTTTTCATTATGACTTAGTTCAAGAAAACACTCATAGAAACTAGAAAAAATTCTTTTACACATATAATAGTATCATAAAAATATTTTTTTCTAATGAAATTTATTCTACATAAAACAAAAGATGGATAAAAAATCAATTGCGGAAACCAACTTACAATTTTTCCATAATAAGATCTCCTTGTCTTACTAATACCTCATCCTCATAATATGATTCCATCCTCAAGTAAAACCTTATTGCATACAATGATACATATCACCATAGTCTTCCATGGTAGGGTACGATTACCAAAATTCTCTTCACATAAGGGCTTACTCATCATGATTCTAATATATACCTCATATCAAGCCTTCAACATCTCAAGAATAACAAAGATCAATTCTAGGGTGAACATCTCACCTAGAGGGTAACTATCTAGGGTAAGGGTTCTAATTAGGGAGACAAAATTAAAATATTCATATTCTGACTACCATGTGCTCTGATACCATACTATAAGGAGTGGGACCCGAGAGGGGATCCACTCCCTACTGAAAATTTGAAGAATAGAACCTCCAATACAAACAGGTGTAAAATTTTTCAAATATCATTAATGGTATTCAAAACAACCAAAGTATAGCAGCGGAATAAATACTTCATGACTATATTTAAACTTTCACAAAAGATTACAAAAGTACATCTTAATCTCCCACATAGAGTTTACATGTAAGGTATAACATATGGATCTAAGTAGAGGGAAATCTAAACTGTAACAAGTTTGTCTCCAAGATTTAACTCCTTAAGCTATTCCACATCTTCATGTCATCCAAGTCTTTCACCTTGGGTTGGAAGCATACCCCAACAAGAAGAGAAAAATAGACAGCATCAACAAAGGCTGGTATGTGCATACTAAATAGGAAATTGAGCAATATATGGAATAAAGGATATCAAGATAAAAGGCTTCCCATAGAAAAGAAAAGGACTACCCAATCGGGTATAAAAGAAAAGAATCATAAATGATGAATAAAATGGAGAATACTTGCCATAAACAATAATAAAAGTGGTGCCATAAAAGCACACATTATCTTTTTGGGCACAAAACCCTTAACAACCAGCATGCATGTAAGATAAACATACCACTAAAATAATATAAATAACAATGATGGCCAAGTCTCATAAACTTGAAACCTGATTGAGATTGGCACATAACCTAACTCCCCAATATTAAGTGTGTGGGCCAAACCTGATAACTTTAAAACTCGGGTATGGGGCACATAACGTCCGTCCCAAAAATATAATAGGGCATGTAACCCAAAACTAGGGAAATTACACTATCCTAGGGCTACTGAGTCACATAACTTTCTTAATAGAGATGCAGGTAAAAGTATAGATATATTTTCCAAAGTAGTCACCACAAAATTGACCAACATATGCTTCCACCTCATACATTGGCAAAAGACATCACATGTCATCACATAGAGTTCCATCATGAAGAAAACATAAGAAAAGACCAAGAGAATTCCAAACAAGATAATATGATCACAAGATCCGTAACAAATCCATGAACCATAATTTTCAAAAGAAATAATGTGTAGGATAATTTCCATAGGACCCAGAAAGAAGAATATAGGTTATTGCTCAACATAGAATAATAGAGGATGCAAATATACCTCACTGATGTATGTAACATGTTAGGATCCACACCCTAGGTTCAAATAGAGTATATCTTCACCTCATATTATATTAGATGTTTCATTAATTAATGTACACATTGCAAACATAGAAAAATCACCTTTTTATTAAATTGGATTTAGCCTCTGAAAAATCACCAAATGATCTATTAGATTCTCTTGATCAAGAAAGCATTTTTTTATTCAATTTGAATTTTATATGATTAAGTGACAATTATTTTGAGTTTTTTACATATATTTTATTACTCAAAAATCATCCTTTAAAAAACATCAAAATCATGCTCCAAAAGTATTTTTATTAGACAGATAATATTTTTATGATTCCAAAATATTTTTTGTTAATTTTGGATGAGCGGTTTAAAAGTTATAAATTTTCATTTTCAACCAATCAAAAAAAGCCACGTCATCAAATCCATTGCAAATGAGGAAGAGAGAGAGAAAAAGAGGGGATGGCCGCGTGACTTGGCCCAATAGGAGGTGGTCAAGTCACTCGGTCAAGCCTATTCATTTGCGTCAAAGGCAAACAAAAAGAAAGTAAAAAGGCGAGACTACCCCCGCATGAGAAAAATGAGGAAGAAGAAAAGTGAAGGGTCAAAACCATTAATAACCATTGGGATTCTCCCCCTTCCATCCCTACAACATGACCACAAGCTGTCAAGCTACTGCAAGGTGGGAAATGGGCAATTCTTGTACACATGATCATTCGACAAAATGATGGTATCAAAAGAAAGAGGATGGTCAGGGCAACTTAATGCTAGAAGCTATTAACCAGAGGAGGTGAGGAGAAGAAGCTATGGTCTTCACAAATCTGAACTCAACCAAATATTTTCATCATTCAAACACATGAGCAATGAGGAAATTGAGATGTTGGGATGTTCACAAGGATGTCAAGAAAGGTCGGGGTATGGCTTTATATAGATGGGAATGAGAGGAGTAGAGAAGAGGGAGGCGGCCCCAAGGTACTTTGGAGAAGGACTTGGGCGTTTATCCAAATCACAACAAATTCTCATAAATAATGGATAAAAAGATGTGCAGTCTGATATAGAAACTATTGGCGAAAGAATCATTGAGTTTCATTGAGAAATGAGTGAAATATAACAATTTGAAAATCACCAAAACCGGGTGGCTACTGTTCACTCCATTGTGAGGTTAGGGATGATCTGTGAGTCGCTGGATCATGATCCAACAGTCACAATCGCACACACATGTATGGCATTAATGCAGTTGCCAAATCTAAATAGGACTATTGTTCATTATTTAATCATTTAACTTTTGCTTTCTCTTCATTTTAGGCTGCAAGTGAACTCCAAATTTAATGAAAATTGACACACATCCTAATTTAAGTATGTAGAATTCAAATATGCAATTAAATTTGCCTTTTGAACACTTCTGATTTATTAATTAAGAAAATCTTTTTTCTCTTTCCTCGTATATTTTTTACTCTAGGATACTCCAAATTTGATGAAACTTCACCCACAGGTCATATTAAGTGTGTTGGATACGAATTTACCATTTCCTCCACATGTTGATGTCGTCTATTATTTTATTTAATGTTTTGACCATTCTACACACTTTCTCTTTCCTAAATTCACCTTTTCATCAAATAATTTTCAAATTGAGTGAAAATTCAACCGAAGGCCTCTTTTGGCATGTAGAATATGAATTTGTCATTAGTTCATTTTTTAAGAATTCTAATATTTTATTTATTGCTTTTAAATTTTATAACTAATTTTATCCTTTTAATTAATTTGATGCATCTAGAAATTTTCTAAAAATAGAAAACTTGGTCTACAAGCAATACTAAGTATGGGGAATAGGATTTCACAATTTATTAATTTTTTCAACATATTATTTAACATTTTGGTCTTTAAATCATATTCTCTCTCTTGTATAAAATTAAATATTTAAGATTGTACAAATTAGATGAAAATTCATATATAGACTAATTTTGACATGTATATTATTAATTTTAGTTTGTTTCCACTTTTGAAGTTAATTAATAATTTATATAACAATTTGGTGAAAACTCATATTTTCCAATTTCATTTAATACAAAGAAATTATTAATTTTTCAAAATTGTGAAACTTGTCATTAAAGCAAACTCAAACTCAAGGAAAACGAATTTGGGCTTAGAATTATCTTTTGAGTTCCCTTTTATGAAATTTAGTATTTTACTTCACATTATCATCACCTATAAAATTAAACCATTTAATGCCACATTTTCATGTTTATAGATTTTCTATTTATTCCTTTATCTCTTTTTTGTTCCAAAAGGCAATAGAAAATTTTAGGTCAAATTTATTTTATCATTATCCCACTTAAGTGGTTAAATTGCATTTTAGACCTTCATTGAAACATACACTAAGATATTTATGCATATAACCTTACATTAGTATAATTAGTGTTCAATTATGTTCCAAACCATTAATATTTACACAAATTAATCATCAAGTCCAAAAATGATATAAGGGTTATGAGAAACATAGAATAAGTTTAAACTAAGAATATACTCATGTTTCAGTATGTTACACATTTCTTCTCTCTACACCCCACACTCCCTAATATCATGAGAGAGTTTCTCTTTGTCTTTGTCCACCCCAAGTACTTGCATCATCTCTTCTGCTCTTTGTGGTTGTTGTGCATGGGAGAGATAGAGGAGATGAGAAGAGGAGGATGAGGGGAATAGTTGAGGCACATAGTTTAGAGCTCAAGAAATGGAATAGTAAGAAGAGAGCTGGTTGTATATGGAGTTTTGTGTACTCAACATGTTATCAAGGTCTTATTGCCAAATTCAAGGCCATTTCCCATCATGTTGACCTGAGAGTTATACATTGCACATATCTTGATAATGACAAAACCATTCCATTCCTAGTATCTAATATGTTTGTTCAAGATTGATTTCAAGCTTTAGGTACATGAAAAGGATCAAATTACATAATCCCTATCTTGTTTAAGTTCAAGTCAAATACAATGCAAGTTACCTTTATTGAAACTTGACCAAATGTCTTGTATGGAAAATGTACAAAAAGTGATTATAACCATTGGTGAGTTGTTTTGGGTGAAAATAGATCTGTTGCATCTTGGAAAACAACTATATTTTGACCCTAAGTGATCCCACACTCAAGGGAACACCCCCAACTATAAATAGGACCCCTTGGAGTGCATTTCAAGTTTGCTCATTCATGCTATTCTAAGTCCTTACTATAGTTGAGTGTGTTCCAACTCCTTGAGCCACTCTCTCTCTAGTTTACACTTCAATTCATGATTATGAGTGAGATATGCCTATTGTAAGACAACTACTTCCTTGTGCTTGTAAAGCTCTCATCAATTCCATCTTCCCTACCCCTACCTCCATGAAGCAAAGGTTGAGCAAGCTACTCCGAATGAATGTGGAGATTTTGTTGTTCTTTTTCAAGGTTGAAGAAGAGGTGAAGATCTCTAGGAAAGGAGAAGGAAAAGGCGGAAGATCCAAAAAGAGTAGAAAAGTCCTTGAAGGCGGAAGACTTGTGCAAGAGTGGATAAGACCTTCGAGAACGCTGAAGAAGACTCTTGGAAAAGTTGGTAAGTCCTTGGTAAGGTGGAAGACTCTTGGTGCTTGGATGGGTAAGTCCTTTGGTGGTCTTGTGTTGTAACTCTTATTGGTGAATATATAGAGAAAAGCACTTGCAACGTCCTAGAGGCTGACCTCTCTAGGTAGTGGACTGACTCTCTCCTAGTTTAGAGAGTAGAACCACTCTACATGACTTTGCCAAGTGCTTTCTATAAATGCTTCTCATCCTTACTACGCTTGTTAGTTAGGACTTCAAATTGCACTTAAGGTTTTGGTTTTAATTTGATATAATTTGGAGGTCTAATCTTTCTTTTGAGAATTTTTGAACCTCTAATCACCCCCCTCTAGAGCCCTAGATCTAAAAAGTGGTATCAGAGCTAAGGATTTTTCCAACAATCTCCCACAAGACGATAATATGGAAAAAAACCTACTTAGTTCTCTCAACCTAGAGGGAGGGTTCTCCATGCATCCTCCGGTGTTTGATGGCACCAACTTCCTCTATTAGAAGAGGCATATGCAATTCTAGATTCAAGGCATGAACTTTGACATGCGGAAGGTGATGGCCACACATTACAAAGAGCCAATCGGAGCTGTTGCAACATGGAGTGAAGATGCACTCAAAGAATCCCAACTCAATGCCAAAGCCATAAGCATCCTCTATGCAGCCCTTACCCCAATGAAGTTCAATCAGATCTCATCTTGGGACATTGCCTATGAGATTTGGGACAAATTGTGCATCACCTATGAAGGCACAAAGCAAGTCAAGGAGGCCAAGATCTACATGTTGAACAACCTTCTAGAGAACTTCAAGATGGGAAAGAAAGAACGGAATGTGGAGATGTACTCAAGACTCAATGTCATCATCAATGGGCTGGATGGATTGGGTAACACTTTGGATAGAGGTGTAATCAACTTCAAGATCTTGAGGAATCTACCAAAGAGATGAGAGTCAAAGGTCACCTCCATTGAAGAAGTGAGGAGCCTTGGTGACATCCCAACCAAAGATCTCATTGGAAACCTCCAAGCCCATGAGCCAAGGCTTGAAAAATAAGGAGAAGAAGCCAAGCAAGAAGAGAAGGAAGCCAAGAATATCAAAAATAGTGCTTTCAAAGCACAAGTGGAGGCGGTCATACTTCAACAAAAAATTTCTTGCCAGAGATATCCTTCCTCCTCTAGTGAATATGATGGCCCATGTGAGCATGAAGCCAACTACATCAAGGGAAAACACTTCAAGGGAAAGAAAGCCTCCTCCTCCTCTACTTGTAGATGCTACACGTGGGTACAAAAGGGGCACTACAAGAGTGAATGTCCCAAGTCAAGAAAGTCACACCACAAGGGAAAATCAAAGAAGGAAGAGGAGTAAAAGAAGGAGAGAAAGTATAAGAGGAAGGATAAGAAGGATAAGAGATACAAGAATGCAGCTCATGCATCCTGGGAGGCTTCATCTTCAAGTATCTCAAGCTGTGAAGAAGATTGAGAGTGCCACCTTGCACTCATGGCCTCTACTAGTAAAGAAATTGGTGAGGTAAGTGAGGTAAGTCTGCAGGAGTTATCTAAGGAAGCTATTACTGATAGGCCTGTCTCTACCCATTCATCTTTTGCTAAATGTAAATCTAAAATAAAACGGTTAGAAAAAATCATTGATGATCTATATGCTAAACTTGAAATCCTTGAGCTGAATGAGAAAACTAATCTTGCGAGTATTGATAATTTTCAAGGGAAATACCTTGAACTTAAGCTCCAATATAATGGAGTTGAATTTGAAAATGGTATCTACCTTAAGAACATTGAAAATCATTAGGAAGAAAACCAAAATTGCCTAAAAGAGCTTGAAATGATTAAAACTAAAAATGTTGAATTTAAGCTTCTTATTGATGCTCGTAGAGATGTCTATATTAAAGAAATACAAATGCTTAAATCTGAAAATGCTAGGTTTCTTGGTCAAGTTAATAAATTATCTTCTAGACCTATACTGCCTAGTGTTAATGTTGCTTCCATTTCCCTTGAGAAGGATTCATATTTAACTAAAGCCCTCTATCTTGAGGCTGATCTTGTTCATGCTAGGGATGACATAGCTAGATTATCTTCTACCATTATTTCTATAAATGATGATAACCATAGATTGAGAGCATCCCTACAGAAATTCCTCAAAGGGAAGGACTCCCTAAATGAATTCCTTGACCGTTCTACCAAACAAAGTGATACCAGTGGTTTGGGATTTGTAGGGGGAGCACCAAAGGGAAAGACAAAAGCCAAAGGTAAGAAAAAGAGAAAGGAGACCTCTTTCTTTGTAGGAGAGTCTTTTGGCACTAAGAATCCTATAGTTTGTTCTTACTGCAAATTTGATGATCATTACTCTACTTATTGTCCTTACAAGCCTAAGGGGACCAACCCAAAGATGAAATGGGTCCGCAAGCTAACTTTGGATCCCAAAGTTTGAGTTGGGAACTGACATTCTCCTTTCTTGTAGGAAAAAGGAAGATGAATTGTTGATAGTGGCTGCACTAAGTATATGACAGGTGATATAAGCCATTTCAACAACTTCACCAAAAAGAAAGGAGGTTGGGTCACCTTTGGGGACAATAAGAAAGGTAAAGTCAAAGGTGAGGGTGAAGTAGGTGAATCTTTGTGTATCAAGAATGTTCTCTTTGTATATGGCCTACATCATAATTTAATTAGTGTTAGTCAATTATGTGACAATGGTTAACTTGTGTTATTTACTTCCTTTGAATGAGTGATTCTAGATTCCCTCACATGCCAAGTTGTATATAAGGGGAGTAGAAGTGGTAATCTTTATGATATTATTCTTGACTCTATTAAGCCTATTTTTGGTAGATGCCTAGTAGTCAACTCGAATGATATTTCTCTTTGTGGATGGCCTACATCATAATTTAATTAGTGTTAGTCAATTATGTGACAATGGTTAACTTGTGTTATTTACTTCCTTTGAATGCTTGATTCTAGATTCCCTCACCTGCCAAGTTGTATATAAGGGAAGTAGAAGTGGTAATCTTTATGATATTATTCTTGACTCTATTAAGCCTATTGTTGGTAGATGCCTAGTAGTCAACTCGAATGATATTTCTATTTGACACCGTCGACTTGGTCATGTAAATATGCATAATGTTGAAGATGTTGAGCAAAAAGTACTTGCTCAAGGGACTTCCCAAATTGGATTTTTAAAAGGATGAGGAATGCCAACCTTGTACCCAAGGAAAGTAAACCAATTCCTCCTTTAAATCCAAAGGAGTCCTTAGTACCAAGAGAGCTACTCTTGAGATTCTGTACATTTATCTATTTGGACCAATGAGAACTCAATCACTTCGTGCTTCCAAGTATTGCTTTGTTATTTTTGATGATTTCTCCAGATATAATTAGACCTTCTTTCTCATTTCTAAGAGTGATAAGATTGATGTTTTCTCGATCTTTTGTAAATGAGTTGAGAATGAAGCTTCCTACCACATCGTTTCCATCCGTAATGATCATGGAGGAGAATTTGAAAATGAGCTTTTTGAACGCTTTTTTCCAGAATCTGATTATGCACACAACTTCTCTTCCCCTCAAAAAAATGGGGTTGTAGAGAGGAAAAATAGGTCTTTACAGTAAATGGCTAGGACCATGCTTCTAGAGTATGATACTCCAAAGAAGTTTTGGGCTGAAGCTGTTAGTACCTCATGTTTTGTTCAAAACCAAGTTTTTACTCATCCTTCTTTGAAAAAAACCCTCTATGAGCTATGGCGTGGTAGGAAGCCTTATATAGAGTATTTTCATGTTTTTGGATGTCCTTTTTTGTTTTGAATATGAAATATTCTCTTAACAAGTTTGATCTAAAATCTTACAAGACTTTCTTTCTTGGCTATATTACTACTGGCAAGGCTTATAGAGTAATTAATATTGATCTTGCCAAAGTAGAAGAATTCATAAATGTTAAGTTTATTGAGACTAACCCCTCTATTCCCAAAGATATTGTTCCAAATCATGATGTTGTAGGTGAAATAATTCCTATCCTAAAAGAATTCAACATCACCCAAAGGGGAAAAGAGGTGGTTACTCAAGAAGAAGAGAAAGATGAAGAGAAGAAGGACCCAACCCCCCAGTTTGCAAATAATCATCTAAAGGAGCTGATTTTAGGTGATCCATTTGAAAGAATGTAGACACGGGCTACATTCAACAAAGAACAAGCCAACACCGTCTTCATCTCACAACTCGAGCCAATGAATGTCAAGGAAGCTCTTGGGGATGATGAGTGGATCCTAGCTATGCAAGAAGAGTTGGAGCAATTTGAAAAGAACAATGTTTGGACCCTAGTACCAAGGCCAAGTGACAAAATTATCATTGGCTCCAAATGGGTCTACCACAACAAGCTTGATGAAAGCGGCAAAGTGGTAAGGAACAAATCAAGGTTAATGGATCAAGGCTACAATCAATGGGAATGTATAGATTTTGATGCAACATATGCACCTGTTGATAGACTTGAGTCCATTCATATGTTTCTTGCCTTTGTTAGTTGTAAAAACTCTCTTCTGTATCAAATGGATGTTAAAAGTGTGTTTTTGAGTGGTACAATTGAGGAGAAGTGTATGTTGCACAACCTCCGTGCTTTGAACATGATAGTTTAGCTAACCATGTTTATTTGTTGCAAAAAGCTCTCTGTGGACTCCAACAAGCACCTAGAGCTTGGAATGAGAAATTAAAGAACTTTTTGTTAGATCATGGGTATAACATGGGCAAAGTAGATTCTACCTTATTTCTAAAGCACACTTCTAACAATTTCCTTATCATACAGATATATGTTGATGAAATCATTTTTGGCAGAACTAACCTTGATAGTTGCAAAGAATTTAGTGATCTTATGCAGAGTGAATTCAAGATGAGTATGATGGGTGAGCCCATATTCTTCCTTGGCTTTCAAATCAAGCAAACAAAAGATGGGAACTTCGTCAACCAAGGCAAGTATACAAGTAAGCTACTCAAATGCTTTGGGATGGAGAACACCAAACTGATGGACATACCCATGTCAAACACCGCCAAACTTGACAAAGATGAAGAAGGTGAGAAGGTAGATGAGAAGATCTGTAGAGGTATGATTGGAATTTTACTTTACTTAACTGCCTCTAGACCTAATATAATGTTTAGTGTTGGCTTGTGTGCTCGCTTTCAATTAAATTATAAGAAATCACCTCGTATAGATATTAAGAGCGTTTTAAGGTACTTAGACAAAACCCAAAATTTTGGACTATGGCATCCCAAGTCAAGGGACTTTACTCTTACTTCTTATAGTGATGCAGATAATGCAGGGTGCCTTATTGATGGAAAGTGCACAAGTGTCACTTCTTTCCTCCTAGGACCATGCTTGGTGTCTTGGTTCTCCAAGAAACAGAGCACAGTGGAATTATCAACCAATGAGGTTGAATACATTGATGTCAAGAGTTGTTGTGCCCAGGTCCTATGGATGAAGCAAATGCTCCAAGACTTTAACATTCATTTTGATGCTTCTCCTATCTATTATGATAAAACTAGTGTAATTAACTTGTCATATAACCCTATCTTGCATAGTAGAGATAAACATATAGAGGTTCCCCATCATTTCCTCCGTGATCACAATGCCAAGAAGAATATCTATATCACGCATGTGGATACGGAAAATCAGTTGGTAAATATTTTCACTAAACTTCTATCTAGAGAGCAATTTAACTTAATTAGATCTTTACTACTCATAACTACTTTGAATGAATCTAATATGCCTTCTATCTAGTTTTCATATATCCTATATGTTTTTCCTCTGTTTTGATCACCATTTCTTGCTAACATGCTTAAAATCAATTTTTCATGTTCATTTTGGCTTGTTCTTCTCTTATTTTTGGGTATTTTTTGCAAACGCATTCTTTATTACAAAATAGTACCCAATAATGAGTGATATGTGCCTAAATATGTTCAAAATATATAATCAACTTGAAAAATAAATTTAATTAGCACTCTAATGACTAGAAACTAGGTTTTGTAAGTTTAGGTCAGGTTGACCATCGGTCGAGCTGCCAACTTGACCTATCGGAGGACGAGAGCTTTTTTAACGAGCCTATCTATCGAGTTTCTGAGTTCCAAAATTCAACTGATGACCGGGCTGGAGAAAATTTAAGATAGGTTTGGCTGACTAATCTCCCTCTCAACTAGAGAAAAGTCAACCGATCCAGCCTATAGCTCCCCTAAGCTCTCTACCCTAGCCATAATCTTCCTCTCCCTGACTGTAGTTCGACCTAGCTTGACCTCCCTTGACCTTCCCCCTTGCTAACCTAGGTCTATGGATGAGTTTAGGTGGTGAGTCTTTATCTTTTGCTCTCTCCTTCCTCTCCTTTTCATCTCTATGGCATCCAACAGGAGGAAGAGGGTCGCCCCAGCTAATGCACCTTTATCTTTGTTCAACCCCCGCTTGATTCTATTTGATGACACTTTTTTTTGTCTCAAATGAGGCTCTAAATAGGTATAAGGAGCTCCTTCCTTGGAATCATTTCCCTTTTCATGCCTTATTTGATCCTAAACCACGAAGACAAGAGGTCATAGATCAAGTAGCAGAGTTGCTTTATGATCACCATCTCTTTGCCTTGTGTGTCGAACACGTGTGCTATAACAATTCAATCACTAGCACGAAAGTGATTCACAAATTCTACACTAACTTGTGTTGGAATTATGACGCACTTGTACCCCCGCCTGATACTCAAGTAGTCCTCACAACCATGATATCCAGGAAGAGATTTCAAGTCTCTGAGGATACCCTAAACATCTTCTTTTCAGGTATCGATGTGACTGACACCTGGCGTAAGGACTACCTAGAGTACTTTGACCTATTTGAGCCTGAGTCCTTCTACAAGAAATATGCTCTTACTCTCCCTGATATTCATAAGTTCTTAAAGAAGCATCAGTTCCCTTATAGGAAGAAGTACACCCTTCCCTCCTCTGCCTTGGACCTCAAGGGATGCATCCTCACCCTAGTTGTTAACTGCAATATTTACCCAAAGAAGAATCAAACTGAGATTGTAGAAAACATTGTGGTGTTCATGTATTGTCTCTTAAAGAACAACAGAGTCAAGTGGTCACGATATTTTCTCCATCATATGACCATCTTTGATTCAAGAAAGAACACCCATGGCACCTTCCCACCCTACCCAGCCCTGATCTGTGGTCTGTTCCAGCTTGCCACTAGCAAATCTCTTTTCCACAACTTTCATTACAAACCTTCCCGAAAAGGAGTTTGCATCAGTGAGACCACTCTTCAGAAGTTTGTGCCTATCCTATACTCTACCACACCTGGTGCCTCTACCTTTACCTCTACCTAAGAACCTCCACCATCTCAGCCATCCCGACCTGCCCGTGCCTCGTTCCATGTATTAAATAAAACCATTATGGGCTACATGATGCATCAACATGCATACAACCTTCAGGTTCAGGAGCACCTGCATCAGGACCTTTGCTCCATCATGTCCAACATGAACATGTCCTATGCACACCCCTACCCAACCTACCAGCCCTACCCAGGAGGTGACTACGCATCCTATGCATATGATCACTTTTACCCTACCCCTCCACCTGCATCTTCTGCTACTACACCCTCTGCTATTAGTGGATCTACCCCTGGTGTGATGCCTCTGACTGTTGTCCCCTTGGCCACTTTGGTTTCCAGCCTTGGTAGTTCTACTCCTTCCATACCACATGCCAATGAGCTCCATGCTCTTGGTATGTCATGGGATGAGTAGAATGCACGTTGGCCCGATCAAGGTTTTAGTTCTCTTATTGATGAGGAGATGCCAGACCAGGTTGATGAGGAGGTTGTTGCTAATGAGGAGGCTACTGGTGATGATGAGGATGATGGTGAGGCATCTGATGATGATGGCTCTGACGATTTTACTGGTGCCTCCGATGATGAAGGTGATGTTGTTCTCTCTGCTGCACCTTTAGACAGAGATGACGACTACGAGCCTGATGCTTCTGATGGTGAGGATGATGATGTTGTAGATATAGGTAGCTTAGATGTTTAGTTGTCTTTATTTTTAGTCTAGATTCTTATCATATATATCTTTCGAGGTTATTTTGTATTAGAAACATCTGGGCACATGTATTGAGCTATTCTATTTTATCATCTAGCTTTCATCATTTTGGCTTGTAGCTATTTTTTTTCTAAGAACTTGCTTTCTAGGTTGTAATCTTAATTCTGTACACACTTACTCTTTGATTTACTATATCTCATGAGTTGGTACCATGCTTTACCACATTTTTATTATGACTTAGACTGTTTGTTTTCTTTTGTATCTATTTGGTGTATGCTTTGAGATTGCATGTTATGGAAGTATGTTTGGTTGTGCTTAGAGAAGACTTGTTTATATGCTCTTCTACCCCCCTTCCTTTTTGATAACATCAAAAGGGGGAGAGAAGTTCAATGTTTTGAAGATCAACCATATTGGATTTATTGCCTATGTGATCCTTTTCTTGTTCATTATATTCTTTATCATGTGACTTGCAAAAGAACCATATAGTACATATGTATTACATTGCTTTGTGTAGATAGACTAACTATGTAGGTAAGAGAAAGTATAGATTGAGTGGGAGCAATTTACATTGTTCAAATCATGAATCCCCTTAGAATTCATAAGGCAAGAGTATAACTTCAATATCCTTTTCAATATGATTGAGGAATGGTTTTTCATTGTCAAAAAGGGGGAGAATGTTGACCTGAGAGTTATACATTATCCATATTTTGATAATGACTTAACCATTCCATTCCTATGTATCTAATATGTTTGTTCAAGATTGATTTCAGGCTTTAGGTACATGAAATGGATCAAATTACACAAGCCCTAGCTTTTTCAAGTTCAAATCAAATGCAATGCAAGTGTGTAATTTGGGAAATCACTCCAAATGACCTTAGACGATTTTTATAATCACTTGTATTGATGAAATGACTTGTAACTAAGATGACAAAAAATCAGGGACACTCAATTCTAAGGTTTAATCACTAAAATGTCAATTTAGAAAATTTGTCACAGGTGGTTCACCGATCGAGTTAGAAACTCGACCAATCCTATGATGGATTTTCTGAAGATGACCCGTCGGTCGATTTGTACACTCATAGAGCTTGACCGACCGACTCACTGAGTAAACTTGATTTTAGCTCATCAGTCGAGTTTCTCAAAACAAACTCGACCGATAATTTGAAAATTAGTTGTCATTTAGTGGATCGGCTGAGTTAGCTTTATTGAAACTTGACCGAATGTACTGTACAAAAAATGTAGAAAAAGTGATTATAACAGTTGGTGAGTTATTTTGGGCAAAAATAGATCCGCTACATCTTGGAAAATGACTATATTTTGACCCTAAGTGATCCCACACTCAAGGGAACACCCCCAGCTATAAATAGGACACCTTGGAGTTCATTCCAAGTTTGCTCACTCATGCTATTCTAAGTCCTTACTATAGTCGAGTGTGTTGCAACCCCTTGAGCCCCTTTATCTATCTAGTTTACACTTCATTTTGTGATTATGAGTGAGATATGCCTATTGTAAGAGAGATACTTCCTTGTGCTTGTAAAGCTCTCATTAATTCCATCTTCCCTACCCCTTTCCTCCATGAAGCAAAGGTGAAGCAAGCTACTCCGAGTGAAGGTGGAGATGTTACTATTCTTCTTCAAGGTTGAAGAAAAGGTGAAGATTTTCTCTAGGTGAATGAGAAGGCAAAGGTTGAAGATCCAAGAAAAGTAGAAAAGTCCTTGAAGGCAGAAGACTTGTGCAAGGGTGGGTAAGACCTTAGAGAAGGCTGAAGACTCTTGGCAAAGTGGGTAAATCCTTAATAAGGTGGAAGACTCTTTGTGCTTGGATTGGTAAGTCCTTTGGTGGTCTTGTGTTGTAACTCTTATTGGTGAATATATGGAGAAAAGCACTTGCAAAGTCTTAGAGGCTGACCTCTCTAGGTAGTGGATTGACTCTCTCCTAGTTTGGAGAGTGGAACCACTCTACATGACCTTGTCAAGTGCTTGCTATCAATTCCCCTCATCCTTGCTATGCTTGTTAGTTAGGACTTCAAATTGTACTTAAGATTTTGGTTTTAATTGGATATAATTTGAAGGTTTAATCTTTCTTGTCAGAATTTTTGAAGCTCTAATCACCCCCCTCTAGATCCCTAGATCCAACACATCCTCATCAAGTTTCCAAGAAGTTGATTTGTTGTTCAGAATTCTTCTTCTAGCATCATTGTCAATTGAAGATGATGATTCCTCAGATGAATTGGATGTCATGATTCCATCTAGATCAATCAAATATGTTATGCCATTAGCCATGTCTTAGTCATTGTACTCTAGAAATATTTCAACCTTCTAGTATTGGAGCATCTTGAATTATTTGCATATTTTTTGTTTTTCGGTCAAAGATCTGGTGTTTATCAATCTTAGGGTAATCTTCAGAGTCAAAGACATGAAATATATTAAAGTGTGAGGGAGTCCACATGTCATGCTAAGTTAAGGGGATATCATATTTTCATCATACCTTTTCTTTTGAAGTTTTAATTTTTGCTTGTCATTCAGGTTGGGCACATGATTCTCCCATGCTCCAACTTTTGGGGGACTATTAAAGTTATAATTCATATCATATATGGGCCAGAGTCTATAGGCTCATTTAGAGTCCAATCAAGTCTAATCAATCCTAGAAGTCTCTAGATTCTTATTCGCCTTCTCCTATATAAAGGATAGGGGTCTCTCTTGTGTCAATAACATTGTAAGTTTATCCTTTATTTCATTATTTACAACACTTTTAACTCAATATAAATAAATAAAGGAAATACTAGTATTGCACCATGTTTTTTGGCTTCATATAATGACATATCTCGTCGATAAGGAGTTGCTCAAGTATCAAGCATGGTGTCCCCTAACAAAGGGACCCAAGTTCGAATCCTAGTTTCTGCCTTGATTTACCACTCTTCCGGGCGTGAGAGAGGGGGGAGAAATCTTTCTCTCTCAATCTCATATAATGACATATCTCTTATGATGGTATACGTTATTGAGAAAGATATGTTTGGTTCATTTCAATTGCAAGCTACAGTAAATACCATCACATGAGCAGTTAACTAGTAAGCAAGGTAAAAAAACTTGCGGGGGGAAAAGCCATTACCTTGGCTAATGAATAGTTTTGCTTCATGCTCGTTGGAAAGCTGTTTGCAAATTATACATGTTAAAATTTTGACACCTTTGAAATTCAAATAATTTTGTGGAGCTCTAACAATTCAATTGCCAAGGAAAAAATTTCTTGGCCTCCCTCACTACCAACAACTTCCGATAGCTTGGCCCATTTTGCTCGTTGATCCACAACATTTCGCCTTCTTATAACTTGTGAGAGAATCTCGCTTTGTTGAAAGAGCGAAAAGCCTTTAAAAAGAAGCCAATCATTAGGGTGCAACAGATGGTTTCAGTATCTTGGTCCCAACCCCAGAATCAGATTCCTCCTACAACTCGCGCTCAGCATTCATTATTGCGTGTAGAAGGTCCACCAAACTAATCTGTAAGGTTTCCTTGGATGTTATATTATAAGTGGAATATAAACCAGCAATTAAATCCATGAAACGCGTCTACCATGTTTGCTTGGACATGCATGCACGGAATATAAGAGAATACACTGTCAAATCATCTTTCTGATTGCTGTCAAAGCTTGAAAAGTTGTTTCCATTTGGCGAGGCCGGTGGAAAATAATCTTCCATTCTACTTTGTTGGATTCGTATATTTCACCAGACTTCAATCGTAGTCATTTCTATCGTTTTCCTCGTCCAGTATCTAATGGCTCTGGTGGGAGTGGCACAGGAAACGTAGTATGGTGGAAACTGATGACCACCACAGGTCCACAGGGATCATATGCCAATGCAACTGTTAGGTCTCAATCCAGACAAAATACACGGTACTTCCGCGGTTTAGGTTTCCTTGCAGAGATAGCCCCTCCAGTAATGTTTAGATACTCAAATGACGGAGGCTGGGTTCAAATCACTTACTATAAATACCTTGAATCGCAATCATCACAGTAAGCAAGCAAAAAACCAACCTTCTGCCTTTTCTCCTAATAACAGTTCTAGTATCATTAGACCAAGCAACCACTTTCTCTATGGCATACCAGGCAGATCATCTTGAAAACGTAGGCAAGGACGCCTTTAACTTGCTAGATCAGTACTACCCCAGGAAGCCCAGAGTAATGCCAGCGGTGTCGCCGTATGCATACACTGCGCCACCTACCGCCACCGCTTTGGGAGCATATGCTGCTCCGTGCAAGGTTGCCACAAAAGTGGTAGTGGCCAGCAACCAGGGCGCACAGTCCGGTGGTGGCGTCCTCTTCGTAGAGCGGTCCCGCAAGCCCAGGAAACCTGCCTGCTGCTTCTTCTTCTTTTGAGATTTGGGGACACGATCCTGGATGGCCTTTCAATCCAGACCACTATTTACAAAGATACATGGTACGTTACTGCTGTGTCCGACCAATGTTAGCTGGAATGCTGCATATGTGGGTTGTATTATACCTAAGGTGCAGCTGGTACACTCTTTGACGATGGAGTGGACCAGTATCTTAGTTTTGTTGTCTATCAACCGTATGTCCGTGTCTTGAATAATATATGCAATGAGAGCATACGTTTTGGTGCACTTTTTATACGTAAACCTATTGCACATAAAAGCCCTCTCAGTAATTAGCTTTTTTTCTTTTCAAAGTGACAAAATTGATCAGATCATAAAAGACATTTAGCATCTACAAATGGATTTGTGGTGACACTGATCGGGAACAAGAGAAGAACCATGTTACCACAATGAGATCGGAAATCGATTAAGCGCTTCAACATGGATTGCGGTGTGACTCGCACATAAGTATATATTCGGTAGAATCTCCTCTCAACTTTGATCATCATTCTGACTGGTAGAACCTCTAGAACCTCAATTGCTCGTACATGAACTGGAGCACCATCTCCACTAGCATCAACTATATTCCTTTTTTGATTAAGGTCCAGCAATTTGAGAGCAAAATGAAGCGATGAGGGAAAACTTCGTTACTGGCCAGAGATCCAGGGGAAACCAGACCGTGTCCACCTCACTGAATGGAGGAGAAAATACACTGCTCATCCCCGGTGAGAAACCAGGCAGTTGGCTTTAGTGTGGCAATTACCGGTATATAATTTACAAAGGGACAGGGTAAGTTACTACTGTGTCCGACTAATGTTAGCTAGAATGCTGCATATGTGTCGTATTTTACGTAAGGTACAACTATTACACTCTTTGACGATGGTAGCGGACCACTATCTTAGCTTTATTGTCTGTCAATCGTATTTCCATGTCTTGAATAATATTTGAATGAGAGCATATGTTTTGGTCCCCCTTTTTAAACGTAAACCTATTGCACATAAAAGCCCTCTCACTAATTGAAGCTGCACCTACAAAACAGACCACTGTCCTATCTTTTTTTTCTTTTCAAAGTTAGAATATGGATTAGATCTTGATAAAGCCATATGACATCTACAAATGGATCTATGAGGACACCAAATCTCAAACAAGGGAAGAACCATGTTACAATGATGAGATCGGAAATTGATTAAGGGCTTCTACTTGGATCACGGGATAACCAACGCCCAAGCAGCTTGTTAATAGATCCCTCCTCTACATTGATCATCATTCTGACTAGTAGAACCTCAATTGATCGTACATAAATTGGAACACCATCTCCATCACTGTCAATCATAGTTTTTTTTTCAAATGAGAGTTTGACGTTTGATCCTGGACCAACAATTTGAGGGAAAAATGAAGTGACGAGGGGAAACTTCATCGCTGGCCAGTGATCTATGAAGAATTATGTAACCACCCATTTTCAAATTAGTCATCTAATTAGAGTTTATTTAGATGATTGCATTCTTACAAGATTGATCATTGCTTATGCTTCAACGACGACAGTCTAATTATGATGTTTAAAACTTAATGAGAAACTCTTCTTGTACTTTTATCTTTAATAGTCAGGATTTGATAAGTGTAAATCCTAATTGCAAAAATTAGGGTTTGGTAGCGTATGAATACAAAATTTGATAAATACAGTGGTGCAATAAATGATTTTTAGTATTTTTTACTACAAACATTATTTACTTGAAGTTTGGTCATGGTTTGGACAACTTGAAGTGTTCTTGCAAAATATCAAAAATTTTGAATGGTTAGTGACCTATTTTTTGATCGAGTTTTCCCAAGACAAACTCAACATATTATGCATTCTGGTTGAAATATAACAATCTAGTATTTGATTGGTATCTTTTTATTGGTATATCCAAATGCTCTGAAATAATAACTATATTTTGAAAACTCAATTTCAGAAATTAGTTTAGATTTGATAATTTTTGTATGATGTTCGAATGATCTAGAGAGTGTTTTTGGTCAAGTTTCTTATTAGTGACAACTCAGGCCAGCCAATTCTGAATAAATAAAAAATACAATGAAGGGCTTGTTTGCAATTGTTACAAGCACCTTCATTGATCTATATCATTAACCTAACATCCTAGTAGCTTTCATAGTTCATGGTTCATGCTCAAGAGACCAAAATTGAGAGAAAGAGAGAAGAGCTAGGGTTGTTAGAGGAGAAAGTGCTGGAAGTGCTAAACTAGGGTTTCATCTTCCTAGAGATGATGGAATCAAGTAAGTTGGTCCTCTTTATATAGATTTTCTTTGCGATTCTTCTCTCACATGTGAAGATTTTGTCCCTCCTCTAATTTGAACCAAATAAATGGTAAATCACCATATTTTCTCTTTCTTTCTCTCCTATTCTCCTTTCTTAGGGTTTCTGAGTTGATAGGAGGAAGAAATGGATTCAACTGCTAGAACCTTGATGGAATTCTACAAATATATATTAGTACACGAGGTTTTTAAGGTGCTTGAAACTTGAGGTGAGTTCTTATATACCTCTTAAGCTTTGTAATTATGCATAAAGACTAATTCTATCTAGTAAAAATAATCAAATTCTTGTTTGTATTTGTATTCAATTGGGTAACCAATTGGGAAGATTTTTAGGGAATTAAATGTTATTATTTTGGATTCTTTTCATTGACTTGTATTTGGTTAGCTCCTAATATATTGATTAAAGTACATGGAAGGTCCTATGGATAGAGAACTATATCGTTTTACACCAATTTTGATTAAAAATCAGTCCAATGGGTGATATACTTGGAAATTCAGTTGAGATGCACGTAATCATATTCGAAATCAATAACCATGAGTTCTCAACTAAAATTTCAAATCTCTACTGGATTTTAATATGTTATATACATGAGGATCGGTACATGAGGGTTTGATATGGAGGAAATCCTTGCCTAGGGTTCCTGATGAGGGATGGGTTCAAATCAATTAATGAATCATTATATACTTGTAAATGATTGGTTGATTGTGTAGAATGGAAACTAGGGTTTCCATGTGTCTTAAGTAGACTAGATGAACCACTATACACCCTGATGAGATTACAGAGGAATATGATCCTTATGATGTGTTGCACTAAGATGACTTTTTAAAACCCTAGAAGTCTAGTATTTTGACGAGTATGAGAGATAAATCCAAACTTGCACATCATCGTGTGAATGTGACAACATGCTAGTAATGTCCCAGGATTTGAGGCATCGGATAAAATGATCATATAAGGAATGATTGGACTACCCATATCACCAAGGTGCACCTCTTTTTTAGGGAGTCCATCACTAAAGAACTCCATAGTTAAGCATTCTCAGCTTGTAGTACTAGGATGAGTAACCAGTTAGGAAGTTGATCCTTGCTTGCACGTGAGTGAGGACAAATCACGTAGTTAAGGCTAGTGGTGGTCTGTGGGGACAGTTGTCATTCCTGAAACTCTACTAGAGCATTGGGTGGTGGGCCCATGCATTACAAATGGTATCAGAGCCATAACACCTCCAATACGTGGGGCCCACATGGGCATGTGGCATGCCATTCTTGAGCCTTGCAGGCTAGGAAAGTTGGAAAGGGATATACATGGTGATGTATCCACCCTTGAGATGGTATTCTATGATCAAGAGTTGGGTGTCCGTGAGCCATTCTGGGTATGCACTGAAATGGGAGCAATATTATGAGGCCATATAGTTGAGTCTTGATGAGGACGTCAAGAGTCTAAGTGGGGGAGATTGTAACATCCTAGGATTTGAGCCCTCAAATAAAATGATCTTATAAGGAAGATTGGACTACCCATATCACCAAGGTGCACCTCCTTTTCAGGGATCCCATCACTAAAGCAATCCATAGTTAGGTGTGCTCAACTTGGAGTTGTACTAAGATGGGTGACCAGTCGGGAAGTTGATCCTAGCTTGTGCGTGAGTGAGGACAAAGAATGCAGTAAAGTCTAGTAGTGATTTTTGGGGCCAGTCGTCATTCTTGAAACTCTATTAGAGCCTTGGGCAGTGGGCCTAGGTGTTATAATGCTTGTTTGTAGGCGTTACTACTTCATTTGAAGGTGATAAGTATTATTAAGATGATATAAGTCAAATCCATTTATTTTAATATAATTTAGGTATAACGAGTAAAATATGCATGAATCCAAGTCTTTTATACAACACACATAACAATGAATTGAGAAGTTGACTATAGATTTAGAGGCAAGAATAAGTAACCCTAGACCCTAGTACGTTCTAATTTAAGAGTTTTTTAAAGAATAGAAGAATTGGTTTTATTTACCAAAAATGCTATTGTGAGTCAAATGATGTGATACATGTATCTAGATATAAGATAAGAAATAGACAAGGGTGATATGAATCCTAAAGAGATGTAATGTTTAAAATATTAATAATATAGGTATGAAGAAGTATTTTACTTCAAATATATCTAGGTTGAAGTCAAATGAATGGAATCAACTAAAAGCGGAAAATAATGAATTCCAATTAGAGAGAAACTTTACACATAAGAAAATCTAGAAGGATTTATTCCAAGAGACGTAGTGAATATGAAATGGAAGGACTTGAAACTAATGGAAATGAAATGGATGGAAAATGATGAAAAATTGTAGATAGATCTAAGAACCTAACTCTAACCCTAAAATGATGTCCTATGTAATTCTAATAAATAATGATCTCAAATGAGGGATTAAGGAATGCATATATGTATAGTTCAAACCAATTATGAGGTGAGGTTCAAGGATGTGAATTGATTTACAAGATTGTGTTAATGGTTTTTAATTGTTTGTTAGTATGCCTATACTCTAAGAATGGTCTATTATAATGGACTTCAAATGTGAAACAAATGGAGTTGATAGGTAAACCTTATTGAAGAATGCTAAATAATTGAAGAGGAGAATAGAGTTTCTTATGCACATTTATGCTTGAAATTTAATTTCATATACGGAATTTGGATGGAATCACTATATGCTATATGATAAACATGTCCTGAATAGCATGGATGACATAAGATGGTATATCTCCATATATTGTTTATAGATCTAACATCTTTGTGGATATTTGTTAAGAACTATGACATGCACTCAATTGACAAGGAATATGTTGATATTGAATTAATATGCGTGGATTGCTTTAGAGAAGCCTTATTTAGGGTAAGTGTTGGATAATGAAACTATGTCTCAGGTTGAAAGCCCACTAATAATGAGTGCTACAATATGATGTGGAAGTACAAAGAATCATATGTCTAGAAAATTTACAGATTTGTTGTGTTTCTCATTTTAATCATTGCCTTTCTCGATAAGCCTAATTTGGTTCATGGCATTCTAGTTACGTGAGAATATACACACTATAAAAGATTATTTAAATCCTTTAAGATTAGTAAAATGGATTGAATAACAAGTGAAATGATGACACATCTAGTTAGACAACCTGAACACCATGAGTTCCCCCCAGTGCCACATTGAGGAAATGAAACAAAGCTCCTTTTGGTAGTCAGAGTATTATGAGAAGAATTTCTAGAGTGTGGATCTAGACCTTTATGTTAGACCACTAGGATTTGGGGATGAATTATCTTGTGTGATTATGACCCTGAATCCCCTGCATTGAAAGTATACATCTTTGAGGAATAGTCTAACAAAATGAATATTGTAAAACATGTGAAATATGATGGTATGATATTCTAATGTTTTGTTATGTTTGTTCCTATCTTGTGTACCTGAGATGTTGACATGAGACTCTTTAGGTAACCTTGTGGTAGATCAGGGTCTGTTGTTGATGTCATAGAGTGTCCGACTAAACCCTTATATAGTGGTCGTGATTCATTGACACAAGAATCAGGTGTGACAACTTCTACTTGGTAAGGTACAAGTGAAGTATTTTCAAGTCAAATGTATAATAGATTACAAGACCATGTAGATATGAGATGAATATTTGTTACATGCCTTTTACAGATAGTTGATATACCTTTGATTGTTGAATATGTTTATTTTTGTCGAAATCAATCAATCTTTTATGAAGAAAATTTGTTTTGATACACTTATTTGACTGTTTTAGAACCTGATCTTAAATGTTGACAAGTGTATGATGTTGGGATTCAATATCCACTTTGAATATGTTTGTCATTTGAATAGTCATGTTTGGTAGACATGTCTTATGTGTACCTTGTCTTTAGGACTACATGATGTATTCTTGGTTCAGATGGTGGGATATCACAAAGATAATGTTATTCTTATGTCTTGATTCTATTTTCTGATATCTTGACCTCTTACTCCTACAATTAGATTGTCATTCTAAAGTATTTAGCATCCAATAATCTATTCATAGGCATGCTCATAAATATGTTTTAAAGTTGAATTTGCCTAAGTGAATACCATATATGATTAATCAAATTTTTTTCTTAAAGTGGATTTGATAAAAAGATAGAACTATTTGTTAAACTTTTCAATGCAAGTTTGTTATAAGTTCAATATACTTAACTTGATCCTGATGCATGTACCTAACTTGAGTGGGAGGTATCCACTCATTAGGGATCTATACGAGTCCTACGAGGTTCTTTCAAATGATTTTAGGTATAATTCTATCTAATAGAGATGCCTTGATAAAGAATATGTAAATAGATCAATCTAAATTAGGTTGTGCCGAGTACTTTCACATTCTCAGGGTGGATAGTGCGTAAAGTTTGTCCTTTCTTTATGTGTATTCGATGTAAACAAAACTGTATGTGAGAATAAAGATTGGTGAGCACGGAATATATCATGTTTTAATGTGACATTAGTTTATGAGGTTTTATGAAAGAGGAGAAAGAAAAAGAAAAAAATTACCTCGATGTTTCATATAATTTGTCATTTTTGTTCCATAATGTAGGTTTAGTTAAGGATTTCTCATTTTATGATTGGTAGTCATGTAGATCAAAGGAGATGCCCAAAAACATGGCAAACAAGCCTAGGTTAGATGATTTTGTAGGGACAATAGGGTCTAGGGATAAATTATAATATGGACATTAAGCATAACTTGAATTATGTGCAAATTGACTAACTTCCTATTTGTTTATTCTGGCCAAGTATCCGAATATTGGGATAAGCCATTATAGAACTGGTAATTATAATTTTTTTCTAGATGCCCATCCTGATGAAGGGTGTTTAGGAGTCACTAGTATAGAACCGACCTTTAGTGTCGGTTATTTAAGGCCTTTGGCGTCGGTTTCAAAGCGACACCCAAGTGGGCGTCGCTAAAAGTCGAAACTTTCAGCATCGATTTTAACACTGACACCATAACCCTTTCCGCCACCAAAAACATGCCAGTAAGGGCACTATAGGCATCAGTTATTTAATAAAATGGACACTATATCCAGGTCAATGACGTCGACATTTCACAAAAACTTACATTATATAACCCTTCCCGCCACCAATAAAACGTGCCAGCAAGGGCACCATCGGCGTCAATTTTATATATAACTGATACCAATAGCCACATAGACGTTGGTTTTTCACTAATAACCGACGTTGTATGTCTTTATTGTCGGTTTTATACTAATAACTGACACCTATTTTATACTTTTTTTGTTATCAGTTTGTAGGCCTGCTGTATGGCTGGTCAGCAGGATGCAGAACCTACAGTTCAGTTATGAACTATAGGTTTATAGCATCCTTTGATATCAGCCAACAACAGGCCACAAATCTGCAAAATTAACAAGATGGACAACCATTTATGATCACACACATGTATAAGAACATTTAATTCATATTATTTTTCATCACACACATATAGAAACCAGTAGTTCCATTTCAAATTTCCTCCATTTTCACCCACATTCACACATATAACAATTCAGAAAAAGTCATTTACATTCACACAAAAATAATTATGAGAACAAAGTTTAGAAATATCATTCTTCATTCATCATCGTCATTATTACCATCAATATCCCAATCATATTTAAAACTTCCCACTACTTGTAGGGTTTTTGCCCATTCTTCTCTTACATCATCTAATTCTTCCCTCGTATAGGGAGTATGCACATCTAATAACTTTCTACATGTAGTCAAGACAGTTTTAAACACCTGCAAAGAGAATGACATATATATAATTAATAATATATAATAAGATTGATATATTACATATTATCTAATGAGACTATATATAATACCTTATGTATGGTATCGATTTCCATTGCGTCATGTTTGATGATTAGGTCCATAAATTGTATCACATAGTATGCACATGCCCAACCGTGATCTTGTGTAGCACACTATAAATTGAAACATACAAAATATTCAAAAATACAAATAAGAACAGTTCACATAAATAATATATACATTGGAGTTGGGAAATTACTTTCACATTCTCCCAAATTAGTAGATGATTCTTTTTCTTGGGGACCTTTCCTCCAACTCTTTTGAACTCATGTAAAGCCCTACATGTTAATGTAACACATTAATTTGCATAATTAAATAGTAATGTAATATCAGATGTTAATGGATATAAAAATATGAAATATTTCTCGCTGAAATAATGGCTTTTTCATTATTTGTCCATATAATGTATTCAATTCATTCCCTACAGGATCTAGATAATAGACAGTGAACGTCTTGGGAACAATAACTAGTAACTCCCAATGCCTACAACTACAGGTAAGAAAGTTAAAAATTAATAACTCAAAATCCACAATAAAAATGTAATTTTCTTAAGTCCAAATTATAAGCAAAGTAAACTTACTTGACATTGAATGGAGCTATTATCACCGTCTTCTTTTTTTACCAAAATATTTAAAAGAAACACAGCAGTATGAAGTAGCTGAAGAAGGGTCTTTATCTACAAGACTAATCAAAGATAGAACCAAAAATCCCACATGGAAAAATGAAAAATATGTACATATCGTGTGTAAGTGGATGCAAAATATGTATTACGTATGTATTAATATATAAGAAACCAGATCACCATATATAAAACAAGGTATATAGATGTATAAATAAGATCTCACCATATCCATAGCTCTATCATAGATGTATTCATCCAATCATAACAAAACAACTCCAAAATATCTTGTATAAATAGCTTGTTATCGTATGATTGACCTACAACATCCTTTAGAATAGAAACATTTATAGGGTAATTTGGATCATGTTTGCCTATCCATACTGCCATACCCCTACAATTAGGACCTAACAAGGCGTGTAGGTCCGTTGGAAGCCAACTTAGTACTTAAGGAGGTGGAGGTAGAGGCCGAGATGAAGCGGGTGTCTTCCTTTTAACCTGTATATATAATTTCAGATCAATTGTCTCATATATACACACTAACAAATTAACGTAATATAAATTTACCATACAATATTAGTATAGACGACATCTACTTTGGGCCACATTATCACTCTGTCTTCTGCCTCACCAAGTGTTTCAAAATCTGAGTGGGCATATGGCAATGGAAGATCCCTCCAATTGGGGAGTACGTGTATTAGGCTCACACAAACCGTACCAGCTGGTACAGGAGTCCCATGAAACATGTCCCCTGTAAGGGTTGGGTAAGCATGTGCCTCTGCAACAATATATTCTTGACTTTTTAGACGACATGGCTTCAACCCCTACAAATTTACGTAAAGGATGTTATATACATATATATATAAACATATCATCTTGAAAAGACTAGCTACTATATATGTCATAAAAATACTTACGGTGGATGTACTAGGTGGTGGGTCTACAGGATTACTCCTAACCACCTCAACAGTAGGAGAAGAGCGGTACGCCATAGGTACTGTCTGAGTGGCAGGATGAGACACATGACACTTGCTAATTCATTCATTGAGTCTCTTATCAAGTGCTTCCTCGACTCTCCTATCAAGTGCTTCCTTGACTCTCCTATTAATTAACTCATCTACCTATACATGGACAAAAGAAATGCTAGCTTTTGATTATTGAATTCCCTTTCACAATAACATTCTAAAAAAAGAACATGTTACCTCAACATTTGATAGTCATGCTTTTGGGACAGATTTGCACTGTGATGGCCCAAAGAATGCTTTTATGCCCACACCAGCGCCTGCACCACTAACATGTCTAGGATGCTCTGGGTTACCAAGAGCAATTGTAAATTCATCCCTTGTGCCCTCAGGGATGAACTTGCCTTCCTTCCTCTGCTCGTGAACCTCCCACTAATCGCCATCAACAAAAATTGGTAAGTAAACATAACAATAATCAATATTGATTGCTTTAAGAGTTGAATTTTACCATTTTTGCATCTACCTCAACAGTTGTGAGTTTCATTATATCTCCCTTCTTGTTTTGCCTCCCAGCAATCCACATAGCATGGCGAGGCAGAGGTGCGGAACCAATAGTAGAGGACTCTGGAGTCTCCTGAGTAGCAGTAGACTTAGCCTGTAGTCTTTGGCGAATGCCTGCATAGCCTCTTAGACCCATTGTGTGGTCATGCACATTCAGTGCATGCCTTTCTCTTTGAGCATCGTTGATAGCCTTTCTAGTAAGCACATTGATTTGGTTAGTAACACTAAAGGTTAATCTTGAATAGGTGAATACATAAGAATGTATATTAATTAAATTGGGAGTGGCACTTAATACCTTAAATTAATCTATTTTTCTTTGGGTAACAAACTCCTCCCAGTCATTGGGGTCCAAGTAGTTACATTGCTCAGTGGCTGCCTTCTTCCTAAATTTATTTTTTAAAGAGAATACAAACAAAAATTATTAGTGTAGAGTTAGTCAAAAAGTGATCAATGTCTAGAATTGGAAATCAATCAAGAACCTCTTCTCAGCATCACGTATGTAATCTCGGCTGAGATTTTTCCTATAGCTCCTTAGGACCCTCCCACAGTGTTGCATCACACATTTATGATGCAACTTTTCATCTAGATCAAATATACTCTGCAAAATAGAATTGCTATTAACTTGTATCCTAAAAATTAGTAATCTACAAAAATAGAATTGCAAATAATAATAACTCACGCATAGTTCCTTCCATACTAAGTCTTTCTTCCCCTTGGAACTTTATGCCAAGATTCAAAATTAGGACTACAATGGCTATGAGTAAGAACCCCAAGATATGAAATAAATGAGTTGTGGTTCACTCCAACTGGATTCCCATCATGATCAAAATCCACAGCCAGTTTGGGTCCATTGCCCCTTTGTTGTAGTAACTTGTTCATCATAGTGATACCCCTCACTTTTTCAATTTTTTTTTCTTCTCATCAAGTGCCCCAAGTTCTTCAGGGGGTACATCATCAACCTAAAATTTGACAAAATAAACACACTTACATGATATAACTATAAATGGACATATAGATAGAAATATAGGATATATTTTTAAAACATACATTGTGAGGCGACACATTGATATCCTCACCCTCATGGTAATCATCATCACGGTCATCATGCTCATGCTCAACCTTCTGAAAGTGTTATTAAAAAATCAAACATTTAGCATTTGACATAACTAGAAGATAATAAAACATTGTAAAGTTCACATTCAGAAAAATAAAACACTTAAAAAAATATAAACATGCATGCCTCTAATATTGCGATCTTTCATCAATTAACAATCCTTCATTGTGATCTCCGCGCACATACAAGTCCTCAATAGCTTCAATATTTGGTGGTGTTGGAAACCCAACTGAGAAAGGACTGGAGTCATCATACTTATCATAGTACTCTTCTTCATCTATAGGATCTTCAATGAACTGTCTTTAACCATGAAGAACAACCGACCATTGATCATTTGCAGGATCATCAATATAAAATACTTGTTTTTCCTATGATGCCAATATGAATGGTTCACCCTTCTTGCCAATCTTTTCAAAGTTCACTAATGTGAAACCTAATTCATCCACTATAACTCCTTTGGTGTTATCAACCCAATTACATTTAAAGAGCGGAATTCTGAAATCTACGTAGTCAAACTCCCATATGTCTTCAATGACACCATAATATGACATTTTAGCTTCACGTAGACTCTTATCCTTTGCACTTGAAAAAAATGAAGACGCTTGAAGGGTGACCCCACTGTTTTGGAAGACACTCTTATCATCTTGACGCTTTGTGTAATATGAGAATCCATTTCTGTCAAACCCTTCATAAGACATAACATTCAATTTTAGTTTAAAGGCAAGGCATTTGATAGTTTCAGTAAGATTATCTGGTGTTTGAGATAGTTGATGTAAGACTTTATCTTCAAACCACTTAATAAATGTCTTGTTATGCTCTCTAGCAAGCCACATTGAATTGGCTCGAGGATACTGTCTCTGGATGAAATTGGTATGTTCATCGATATAAACACTCACTTCGTCAATGTTGTGTAAAATATACAAGTAACCTTGTTCCAACTGCTCATGTCTGATTACTTTCATCCATGATCCCAGAATTCTTTTGCCAAAATGCTCCTCAATATTCTTGTCATTAATAAGAGCATCATTACCACTCAAAAAGTCATTGCAAAAGTCCATAACCTCTCTCGCCACATAACCCTCAATAATACTCCCTTCAGGCCGATAACAGTTTTGAACATCACCATTAAAAATGGTCATGTATCGTTCAAAGGGATACATCCAATGCAAGAAAACTGGTCCCAACATTTTCACTTCCCTAGTCAAGTGGACAACAAGATGTACCATGATATCAAAGAATGAAGGAGGAAAATATATCTCAAGATGACATAGGGTAACAACCACTTCTCTTTGTAATTTATCGAGAGTATCAGGGTCAATAACTTTGCTGCACAGACTGTAGAAAAAGAAACAAAATCTGGTGATTGCAAACCTTACATGCTTCGACAATATAGATCGAATTTCCACGGGCAATATTTGTTGCATTAGAGTGTGACAATCATGAGATTTAAGACCTATCAACTTCAGATCTTTCATTGATACCAATCAACGGATGTTGGATGAGTAACCCTGTGGCACCTTAACATTTACCAAGCATTCACAAAAAGCTTTATTCTCCTTTCTAGACAACGTGTAACAAGCGGGAGGTAAGTATGTTCTCCGATCGCTACTAACTACTTCTGTTAATTCTGTCCTTATTCCCAATTCACGTAGGTCAATTCTGGATTTTATCCCATCTTTAGTCTTACCTAGTATATTCAACAGAGTACCAATGATGCTATCACAAACATTTTTCTCAATGTGCATGACATCAATACAATGCCTGACTGCCAAAGAACTTCAATAAGGAAGATCCCAAAATATTGCCTTCTTCTTGAATAATGATTTGTCACTCCGTGTGGCCATGGTACATTGTGATATCTTACCAAATTCATTGGCAAATTCTTTTACTCTTTCATAAACAACCTCCCCTGGTATAGATTTAGGTGCACTCTGTTCCTCATTCCGTCCATTGAATGCTTTTTGTAATCTATGATACGAATGGAATTTTGGAAGAAACCTTCGATGACCAAGATATACAGTCTTGCCGCCATGTTTTAGTCATATTGAATCAATGTTCTCTTCACATATAGGACACACTTTAGATCCTTTGACACTATATCCAGACAAATTTTCATATGCTGGAAAGTCATTAACAGTGCAAAACAACCTAGCGTGCAAATGAAATGTCTCTCTTCGTGAAGCATCATATGTCATCACACCTTCACCCCAGAGTTTCTTTAAGTCATCAATCAGAGGTTCAAGATAAACATCGATATCATTTCTAGGTTGTTTAAGGCCCGATATCAACAACGACAGCATAACGTACTTATTTTTCATACACAACCAGGGAGGAAGATTGTAAATAACAAGCATAACTGGCTAAGTGCTATGTTGGATGCTCAATATCATGTACGAATTCATCCCATCTGTACAAAGTGCAAATCTTAGATTCCTGACTTCTTCACCAAATTTAGGGTAAAATAAATCAATCTTCTTCCACTGTGGGGAATTAGACGCATGTCGTAGGATCCCATAATTATTTTTCTTAACATCTGCATGCTACCTAAAATTCTTTGCATCTATCGAATTGGCAAACAAGCATTGAAATAGTGATATTATAGGTAGATACCACATCACCTTGGCAAGAGAACCAGTTTTGGACTCCCCCGTAGTCGTCAATATATATCTTGATGCACCACATTTTGGACAATCTTTCATATCCACATAGTCCTTTTGAAATAATACACAATCATTCGGGCATGCATGTATCTTCTTGGCCTCCATTCCAATTAGTCACAACAATTTCTTTAACTGGTATGTTGAGATTGGCAGCTCATTTCCTTCAGGAAGAATTCCTTTCAACAAAGACAACAATGACGTCAAGCTTTTGTTGCTCCATCTATTGTTAGCTTTCAGCTTGTACAATCTCAACACAACGCGAAGCTTCATAAACTTAGTATAACATGTGTATAACGGTATCTCATCATCATGCACAATGTTTCTAAACATGGGAGGTGGATCAATGTGCTCTACCCCACAACTATCCAGCATCGCATCAACGATGGCTACTGGAACTGGTTCATTCACATCTACGTCATTGGAGGCAATTTCTTCTTTTACACAAGCACTGCTATCGACATCCACTGATTTCAGGTTTGAAATCTCTCCATGCCAGTGCCATTCTGTATAGCCTTTTACAATCCCATTTCACATGACATGACTTTTGATTTCATCACCAGTGCTGACTTTCAAGTTGTTACCGCAATGCCTACATGGATAGTAGAACCTATCTCCAGGTTGTTTTCTATGTTCCTCGGTAAATCTAACAAACTGATCAAGACTAGAAATAAACTCTGGGGTGCAACAATTTGGAATGCACATACATGATCTATCCATTCTATGATCAATGAGAAAATAAGTATATATTAGGGTTTAGGGTTAAAATATTAGGGTTTATGGTTAAAAGTTTAGGGTTTAAGGTCTTATATATAATAAATGTGTACCACCTATCCCATTCTTAAACACCTAATCTCACTAGTAAGTGTATAATGTGTATTGGGTTTTCAAGAAAATTTCGGTAGCATTTCCCCGCTGTTCTCCAAGTACATATGTACTTAGAGAACAAATGGGGAAATGTTGCCAAAATTTTCTTGAAAACCCAATACACATTATACACTTACATCCAAAGTGAGATTAAGTGTTCAAGAACAGTCCAAAATTGGAGACTATCCAAGATTTACTTCTAACGAGTAAATCTTGGATGGGTTTCTAGGCAAACAAATCCATGTATGTTTTCATTCTTATACCTACAATCCTAGTTTCATCATTCATATCTTAATTTTTGTGTAGCATCCTTTAATCATGCTTGTCAGTAAATACTAAATAGTAAATAACCATATATGATTCCATATATCATAGATTTGAATCAAAATGAAGCCTAATGGCACATTGGGAGAGTGAGAATATTATACCTCACTTGAAGGTTGAAGAAGAAATATATGCAAGTCAACAACACAATTGGATGACACAACAACTCAATTCGGCCCCAAGAGAATAAACACATCAACTCAATTCAGCACCTGCAACAACATAAATGCATGATTCAATTCTATTATAATGTATTAATTAGGGGTCAATATATATCAATTTTTGAGGAGCAGGAAGTATTAACATCATTGCAGAAACATGTACCCAATATCCAATTAGGGATCAAATAGGCAACCAACATAACAATCCTCTCATCACATTCCTCAAATCTGAGGTAGTAACACAGCCCAGAGTTCAAGGTTTACACTTACATTCTAAGTCAGATGAAGAGTTCAAAAATAGTCCCAAATTGGAGACTATCCAAGGTTTACTCCTAATGAGTAAATCTTAGATGTGTTTCTAGGTTAAGAAATTATAGTTTTATATGATCTGAGGTAACAACTTTTTAGTTTATATACAATACCTTTTACAAAATATGATTTTACATCTGTATTTATGCATTTTATTATTAGGACATAAATTGGTTTATACTAGAAAGATGTACAGAACCATGCATAACTAACTATTTATGAGGAGCAATATGTATAAAAGTCATGACATTAATCAAATTGATGAATACTTAACTGCAACTAAGGAATTTTATCTCTTAACAGCGATAATCAAGTTATATGTGCTTTGTTTTGACATTAAATTCAATTAAAAGACAACATAGAGTTTTGCTAGGCATCAAAATCATTGTATTTATGCATAAATTTCATCACTGTATTTATGCATTATGTTATGACATCAAAATTAACCTACTTGTAGCTTTGGCGAGCTCCTTCAGGCTCCAACAAAGAGCTCGACTAAGTCAACCTTCGAGCTCAGCGAGCTCTAGTGGCGTGGTGTGCTTCTCCAGAGGTGAGAGAAGCTCCTCTGATGGTGGGGTGGGTGTCAATGGTGGGAATCACCAGAGACCTAGGTAATCAAATAGTCGATGGCGCAATGAAACAGAGAGTCTGGCTCACGCGGCCGCGCAGGTGTTATTAAGCAAAGTATCGACGTCGATTATTAATAAAAAATGACACCTATGTTCCACAAGCGTCGGTCACCACAAAAACTCGACACCTATGTTCCATCTTAGTCGTCAGTTACAAATAAAAAAACTGATATGTATCTATATATGCTGACAAAAAAAATGTTCTTGAATTACAACCAAAGACGTCGGTTGGCATCTAAAACTGATGCCAATTGGGCAATTTTGGGGGTAAAAATTTTCGCGGGGACAGCGCACGAATACACATCGGCGTCGGTTATTGTAAGCAAACGACGACAAAAATGGGGCCGATTTTTGTCTTGTAAAAAATCTTTAGTCGTCGGTTATTTGGTAAACAACCGACGCCGTATGTGATATTTTGGAGGAAATTTTTTTGCACTGGAAAAATTGGATTTTGCGGGTGATTTTAGGCGTCGGTTTCTTATTAAGCAACCGAAAAAAAATAAAAAGTGATACCCGTGTTTGGCCAGTCTTCACATATAGATGTCAGTTTATATTTTCTGCCGACGTTGTAGGGTTTAGGTGTCAGTTTTTTAGATACAACCGACACCTCTAAATGTGACGTTATAAGCTATTTCTATAGTAGTGAGTATAGCATGATGAATCATGATAATTAAAATGATTAATGGATAAAGAGAATGCATTATAAAATTTAAAATGGAACTCAAATTAATTTGGAAATTTCACATGAGAAAAATGAATGAATGTAATAGATCATGAAGATGATTCTAACAAATTTGAATTTGAGTAGGAATTTGAAATTTGTAAGAAAAAAGATTCAAAACTAAGAATTATTTCTAGTAAATAATTTTCTTTATAAAGAGAACTAATGAATGTGGATGATAATACATAATAAACCATAAATCTTGATCAATAAGATACATAACTAAAATTTGAAAAGAATAAGAAAGGCGATTTGACACATGTCTTGATAAGTGATATATTACTAGATTCATGAGATAAGTTTTTGTAATATAGATAAGATGATGATTAAGGATGAATATCCATCTAATGATAGTAGAGTATGAGTTCCAATGTAAAAGATCCAAGAAGCGGCAAAATGATGTAAACATAAGTGTAATCCATAAATTGGAAAATCAATCTAACAAGACATTGAGTGTGATGCACAATAATAAGATATAATCTTCATATATTTATGTGATTTTGAGACAAAATCCTAAAAGGAGGGGAGAACTTGTCATGACCAATTTTCAAATTGTCCATCTAATAAGAATTTACTTGGATGATTTCATGCTTAATAGATTGATCGTTGCTTATACATGATCAATGAAGATAGTACAAATGTGATGTTTTAGAATTAATTAGAAACTCTAAACATGAATTTATTTTTTATAATTAGGTTTTGATAAGTGCAAACCCTAGTCGCCAAAATTCAGGTTTTGGTAGCATATAAATTTATAGTTTGATAAATATAGTGGCATAGTAAATGATTTTTATTATTTTATCTACACCTTTAATTTATTTTAAATTTCATTATAAATTTTACAACTCAAATATAATTGTTCTTTCAAAATTCCAAAACTTATGGAATATTTGATGACCCATTTTTTGGCCAAGTTTCCCCAGTACAAACTTAGCTGACCATGAGTTTTAGCTAAAATATAACAATCTAGTATTTGATTTTTACAATTTATTCTTACATTCAAATGCTCTGACATTTTATACATATCTTCAAAACTCCATTCTATACATAAAATTAAATTTGAATAATTTTATATGATGTTTTATTGATCCATAGAGTGGTGTCAATCGAGTTTCTTATCAGTGACAACTCTGCTGACCAACCAGACTGAATAAATAAAAAAATGTAATGAAGGGCTTGCTTGCAATTGTTACAAACACCATAATTGATCCATATCATCAACATAACATCCTAGTAGCTCTCATAATCTATGGTTTCTATCCAATAAGTGAGAATTGAGAGAGAGAGAGGAGCACTAGGGGTTTTAGAGGAAGAAATGGTGGAATTGATGATCTAGGGTTTCATTTTTCTAGATTTGATGGAATCAAGTAAGTTGGTCCTCATCAGATAGATTTTCTTAGTGATTGTTCTCTCATGTGTATATATTATGGAGTCCCTTCTCTAATTTAAACCAAATATATAGTAAGTCACCATATTTTATCTTTCTTTCTCTCATATTCTTCTTTTCTAGGGTTTCTAAGTTGAGAGGAGGAAGAAATGGATTCAATTGCAAGAACCTTGATGTTATGCTAGAAATTTATCTTTGTATGGTGTGTTTTTAAGGTGCTTGACACTTGAGGTGAATTATTTTCTCCTTCTTAAGCTCTATAATTTTGTGGAAATCCTAATTTGATACGGCTAAATTAATCAAAATTCATGTATTTATATATAATGGGTTAACTCATTGGGAAGTTTTGTAGGGAATTAAATGCTACTCATTTGTATTATTCTCATTGATTTGTACTTTTTAGTTCCTATTCTATTGATTAAATTACAAGGAAAGTCTTAAAGATAGAGAACTATATTGTTTTACACCTATTTTTCTTAAAAATCATCCTTATGGGTGATGTGCTTGGAAATTTATTTAACATGTATGTAATCATATTTGAACTCAATAAACATGAGTTTCTCAACTGAGCTTTCAAATCCTTACTTGAATTGAATATGTTATGTACATGAGGATCAATACACGAGGGTTTAATATGGAGGAAATCCATATCTTGGGTTAATGTTGAGGGATGGACTCAAATGTGTGAATGAATCATTGTATGATTGTAAATGTTTGTTTGATTGTGTGGAATGTAAACTATGGTTTCCATGTGTCTTAAATAGACATGATGGATCTCTGTACACCCTAATGAGATTACTAAATACTATGATCCTTATGTTGTGTTGAACTAAGATGACCTCTTAAAACCCTTGAAGTCTAGTATTAAGACAAGTATGAGTGATAAAGACAAACTCACATATAATCATGTTAATGTTAAAACATGCTCAATAGTAGGAGTTATTACTTTTGCTGAAGGTGATAACTCTTATTATGATGATATATTCCAAATGCAGATATTTTAGTATAATATAAGGATAACTAGCAGAATCTACATGAATGCAAGTCTTTTATACAAGACACATAGAAAAGGAATTGAGAAGTTGACTATATATTCAGAGGCAAGAAGAACAAATCCTAATCAGTTGTACCTTCTAATATGAGAGTTTTATAAAGAATTGAAGAATTTCTTTTATTTATCAAAAATGCCGCTATGAGTCAAATGACATGGTACATGCATGTAGGTGCAAAATAAGAAATGGACAAGGGTGATATGAATTGTTATGATATGTAATGAATATAATATTAATAAAACAATTATGAAGAAGTCTTTTATCATATACTTCAAAATATCTGGGTTGACTTAAAATGAATGGAATACACAAGAATTGGACAGTAATGGATATCAACAAGAGATAAACTTTATACATAATTAATTGTATAATTCTTTATTCCAAGAGTAGCCATGAACATGAAATTATAGGAGTTAAGACTAATGTATATGAAATGAAAGAAAAATGAAGAAAACTAATAGATGGATTTAACCTCACTCTAACCCTTAAATGTTGATTGATTTAATGCTAATGAATAATGACCTCAAATGATGGATTAAGGAATGTGTATAAGTACAGTTCAAAACAATTGGAAGAAGAGTTACAAGGATGTGGATTTATTTACAAGAATGTGTTTTGGGATCTTAGTTGTTTGTTAGCATATTGGTACTCTAAGAATGGTCTATTGATGTACTGAGTTTTAGTTGCTTTTCACATTCTATTTTCCATGTATTTGGTGCATAATTGTTGAATTTTACATAGATTATACATTTTTCATATATATTAGCCTAAGAAACACTATTGTATCAAATATAAAGTATTTCTACCGAATAATGTTGACTTAACACTTTATGTTCATACTTATATTATTTTTTAGCACTTTCAATATAGCTTCGTGCTACCTACTATATGTCAGTGGTATCGGCATTGTGCAAAATCCAATAGGGAATTCTAGAAATCTCGATGCTACCAAGACAACACTTAGTTCTACCAAGATGAAGATGAATGCTACTAAATAGAGGAGTCTTTGCTACCGACTTTACGCCCAAAAAGCATTAGTGGAAAAATTAAATGCTTCGGTTCCACCGACATCCTAGTCAGTGCTACTGACTTTTTACACGAAATAAGTTATTCAAAAGAAACTCAGTGCTATCGACATATTCATCGGTAGTACCGACACTTATCAAGGGTTTCAAGTAGCCGACAACTAGGTTCCACCAATATCCATTCGGTACTACGGAATTTGCACGATTAGTATAGGTTAAAGATTATGTCATATCTGATGAATTTTCCTTAATTACGACCAAAGCCCCACTTATGACCTAATGGGAGTTATGCTAGAGAAAAATAATTACGTTCTATCTCGTTGCAACAAAGCACAAAGTCGAGAGAGGAGGAGGCGAATAAGATATCCACATACTAAATGATCTAGGCACATATGCATGCCAGATTTGTAGCTGGGACATTGTAGATCAAGGTGACTACAAGAGGGGATCGTGAGGACTACTTCTCTGAGGGTCTGCATTAGTTTTTCTATTTTTTTGCTCATTTTCTCCCTCTTCCTCTCTATATATATGGTTGAAATCTTGTAGGGCTAATCTCCTATCCCTTAAGACCCATGAGCCCGATATTAATTTATATTTCCTTTAATTGTGGATGTAAATCTATGAATGCAGATTCAATTTTTTGTTCTTGATCACCACAATTGGTATTTTAGACCACTAATTACTATTGGAGAGGGATTGGGGTTGGAAAAGTTGTAGATTTGCACAACTCACTCCAAACCTCAGGTGGGGGATTACGGTGGTGAAAAAATTACCTAGAGATATTAATAATGCACCTAATTGATTTCTAAACCACTTCATAAGTGGAGTTTGTCTTAGTGTAGGTAGTGTATTATGTTGCATGGGTGGATAATACTTTCTACATTTCCTTAGTCTAGGGTTAAGGGTAAATGATTATTGATGAAATGGAGTTGAATGCAATGCATACTATAGTGAAACTGTAATCCTAAGAAATTCATCAATTTGTAATCACTTTCATTTAATTTAGATTTTATTTCTTGGCTTCAGTTATAAAACAACCAACCAATAACTTTTTCTAAGCCTGGGTGATTAGGCCATAGTTAGTCATAGTATCTAAAAACATTTCCCTGAGTTTGACATGCAGGCCTTATAGGGCTATATTTTGTGATTCGTACATTTGCATTTTACTCACATATTTTAAGCATGTAATGTTTTTGGCACTATTGTTGGGGAAATGACAACACCAACACTACAAGTGTTGTGATCGGCAACTCCAGGAAATTCATTTTTCTATTATTTATTATTAAAATCTTTTTTTTGAAGGTGAGCATAATTGAATTTCTTTTTACAACAATTATGGCATTCCTTCTTTAAAACTACTATCTCATTTGTAGGTACTAGTGCATGTTTCATACCAATGTCATTGACTATGGAGAATCTACTCCAACTAACATAGACAAGGAGGAGATCCTTCATAAGGCAAGAGAGTTTGTAGTTTCGATTGAGAAGCTCATGCAAATCCCCCTAGTATAGGTAGAGCAAGTAGAAGCGACAATCGTGTTGCAGAATGGTGATGAGCATCTTGATGAAGAACCTAAGGAATAAACTATCTGGAAGAAGATAAAAGTGTCTTCCTCCATAGCACAATTAGGGCCAATTAGATGGCAAGTAGTCAACTTGGGAAGTTACAAGATAGATCCTGGACTAGTGGCACTAATTAAATCTCAATCATTTCACAGCCACAATATGCATGATCCTACTGCACACATTAATGACTTTGTGGGAAGTTATGATATGTGAAGTTGGATAGGGTACCACCCACAATCATTATACCTGTCAAACGGGTGGGTGGGTTGGGCTTGGATTGGGTCATTGCGGGTTTGGGTCTCGCGGGTGCGGGTCAAAAAGACCCAATGTTAAACGGGTGGAGAAGTCGCACACCCAAACCCGAACCAGTGGGTTGTGGGTCGCCCGTGGGTGCCCATATAATATGTGCACAGTGAAAAGATATTGCTAGTTTCTGCACTACGACAAAGAGTAGAATGATTCATTAATGATTTCAGTGTAAACATAACAAAATGAGGGCAACCTTCCACTACTTTTTGTGTCAAACATAATGTAATATCTATTATGATGTTTTGAAATAAAATGTAAGAGACAAAATGAAAAACAACCATTTCTGCAATGTACAATAAAAAACTAAATGATATAGATGTTACAAATAGCATAACATATTACCATAACAACACTATAGTTTGTCATCTTATGTTAAAAGTTCTTGATGTTTCATGTTCTTAAGATTGTCCAATACATAAAGTGAACAGAAAGAGAATATAATTGTTATGATTGAATATAAAACATGCATTACACTATATATTCATTAACATAAAAATAATATAAAAGTTAACAAATTTGTTTCCACTAGTGTAAACAATTAACAAAGGATATCAATAAAGAAAGTTAGACTTTAACTCTTTATGTTGTATACATTACACGTCATCAATTTAGTTGATTGATAAATGTACATGTGTTGCATGTCTTAAGAGTCATATAGATAATATATTTATATTAATATATTATTTAGTTAAATGGGCACCCACGGGTGCCCGCGGATCACCCGTGAAAACCACTAAATAAATGGGTGGGTATGGGTTTGGGTGATTTCTAGCGGGTGGCAAATTTCGCCACCTAAACCCAACTTAAACGGGTCGACCCATGGGCACCCGCGGATTTTAACCCAGTTTGATAGTTCTAACAGTCATCTACTTGAAGTTGTTCTCTTATTATTTATTAGATAAAGTAAAGGCATGGTTCCTTAGCCTCCCTCTATAATGGATAGAGGCTTGGGATGAAATGATAGACATATTTTTTGAGCAGTACTTTCCACCTCAAAAGATCAATGAGCTAGTTGGGAAAACTACAACTTCAAGTAACATGCTGAGGAATCCCATTCTAAAGCTTGGGAGAGATTTCAATATTCTCATGAAGGTCCTTCATCATGGGATTGACCTGTATGGATAGGCAAAGCAATTATACTCTGGTCTTGTCAAAGGGGAAAGGACTACACGTGATAGTGTGAGTACATGTTTCTTTCAAACAATAAGGCTACCAGTTGTAATGAGATCCTAATGATATGGCTAAGAATTAGTCCTATGGAGAAGATAGAGAAGCACCAACAATATTTAAAGGTGTTATGGATTCTTGGGAGATCATTGTAGTGAAATCACAAATGGACAGACTCACAAAGAAACTCGATCAAAAGTCTGGCACCACATCTGGAGGAAAAGAAGATGAGTGTATGTACATTCAACAGCCAAATAATCACAGAAACAATGAATACTTGTGGAGGAGGGATACCAAATTCTTGTGGAAAGATCCCAATAATTTTCACTAGGATTCTTCATAGGCACAACAGTCTGACCAACAATAGGATAATACTTCACAACTATATCAGTAGGATAGGGGCCCCAGTAAGATAGACTAGATAGAAGACATGTTCAGCAGGTTGGTTTGTCATAGTGAGACACTCTTTGTAACGACCTCGAACCTAGGTATCTATTTCCACTTTTTTTCTATAAATTAAAATATTATTCCTTCCTTTAAGTTATGACGAGTAATCATCTTTGACCTGAAACAATTTATCGTAGTATTAGACTTTAGGTGAATTAAGAAAATTTCTGAATTAATTTTACATATTTTGGTATGGCCAACCTTAATCTTAGTCATGGGGCCGATATCGATATAATATCCCTTTTACCCTAGAAAAAGAGGCTAGAGGGGAGGAAATATATAGAGCCAATATTATTTATAAAGGAGAATGTAACATCGATTCCCTTAGATTATTTAAACACCCATCTATTTGATTAGTGGCTAGCAATATAAAAATAGACTTGTAGTTCAGAAACATGTTCCTTGTGGGTGTAATTAACAACCCTCGATATTAGGAGACCAAAGGAGGTTGATTTCACCTTTTGATTGACTTGAATAGATATAGAGGGTGGCAATAATGTACCGATTTTTATTGTCACACTTTTGACCAAAGGCCAAATGATTTTTGCGGTTTTGATTAAACAAAACACATTGCTCTGTCTTCGTTTTCCTCTGGCTGCTATGTGGCCGTTACAGGTCATCCTCTAGTGGTCGCCTCCACTCCTAGCCTGTGGTGTCTTTGACGTTATCATGGGTAAATGTTTCGGGAGAACCAAACAGACGCAAGAAACCCTAAAATGAGGTCTACGAAGCCGCACTTACAAAGTGCCTAATAAACCCCGTACTGGTTTTCATCGCTTTCTCCTTAGAACCTCATCGCCAACCTTGCTAGCCTCATTGGCCACATTCAATTCTAACAAACAACACATATCGATCCTTTTCCATGTGCTAGTTGCCCCAATTCACGGCCGTCACCAGGTGGAATCCAGAACCTTGTTTCCATTCAACAATTGTGTGCCATGATCGAGGGCTGTTGAGGACGGGCGACCGTCTGTGAATTTTCAGTTTATCTCCAGAACCGGAAATCCCACTTGGTTTGAGGTTATTGATTTGTCTTCAGTCAGGCTTCTTATGCGGCTGGACACCAGAGTTTTTCCCAGTTCCGGTTTCATTCTGTACGTGTGCCGATGTTCGGGCTGGCTGGAAAGGACCAACGATGTGGTCGTGTTCAAGCAATTCTAGAGCTTGGATGATCTAGCTTCTGAGATATAAGTCGTAGTGACTTGTTTGATTCTGCATAATCCGGCCAATAGTTAGGCTTTCACCGGGCCTGGGTTTCCAGTTGAGTTGGTTGATCAGGAATTCCCTTGCAAGACGATCATATTGGAATACTAGAAGTCTGACTATATGGGTTGCGATTGATTTAGTTTAGCGCTAAGGTATGAGATTGATAAATAACTCATTCGTTTACTTTGATCTTCCATCCAGTTGATTAAAAAAATACTCTTCTGAGTAACTCCTGCAAGGTATGCGAGGAAGGGGTTGTATGCATTGGATTTTTAATCGCAAGTTCCTCCTGGGTACACTGATCTTTTTAAAGTCTAAGGTGAATTTGTTGTTTGCTTTGACTCATCGAAATAGTAATCTAGCAGATATCCAGACTTAGTAAGACAACACTTAATAAACAATTAATTAGATATATATATATGACGAAAGTAGGTGCTTCGTTTCAGAACATTTTCTGGGTATTTAGCACAAGCCTCTTTGACTAATATCGAGCTTTCAAAGGGATTGTTTTATGGGGTTACATATATTACTTTCGAAAAAATATTAACCCAAAGGTATAATCTTATGTGTAGGTGATATTAAGCTTGGCTCAGACCTAGGTGACATTTTATTTGATGTAAGTAGGACTTGAGGTATGTACTCCTCCCTATTTATGACGGGGCATTATTATGACTAATGTTTCCCATAATGAGGCACACTAGTACATAACCGACCTTTAGTGTCGGTTATTTAAGGCCTTTAGTATCGGTTTCGAGGTGACACCTATGTGGGCGACGCTAAAAGCCCAGCCATTACGCGTCGGTTCAAAAACCGACGCCATAACCCTTCGCGCGCCACCAAAAACGTGCCAGCAGGGTACTATAGGCGTCGGTTATTAGATAAGAAACTGATGCCATATACCTTCGCACCATAAAAAGGGTGCCATCTTGGGCACTATCAGCCTCGGTTATTATATACGAAACCGACGTCATATGCCTGAAATAAGCATCAGTTATTTATATAAAACTGACACTGTAACTATGTGGCGTCGGTTTTTTACAAATAACTGACACGTATCTTTCATATCACTCCCAACACGGCCGTGTTGGCCTGCACGGCCGTGGTGTCTGGTCCGCTGTCGTGGCCGTGCTGGCCAGCACGGCCGTGGTGTTAAGTAAACAGACGTCGGATACGAGTAGAAACCGACACTGTAACTATGTGGCGTCGGTTTTATAAAAATAACCGACACCTATTTTTTGTTTTTTTTTCTGTCAGTCTGTAGACCTGCTGTATGGCTGGTCGCAGGAAGAGAAACCTGTAGTTCAGTTATGAACTGCAGGTTTTACGACATCCATTGATATCAGCCAACAACAGGCCATAAACCTACAAAATTAACAACAAAAATATATACATATTTAGCAATGCAACCTGCAGTTCCATTTGATTTTCACATTTAGAAACATTCATGTAGCTAGCAATATGTAGTTCCATTCATTTTCACATTCACCCATATAGAAACATTCATATAGCAACCAACAGATTCATTCATTTTTACTAAGACACATGTAGAAACATCCAAACATGTAGAAACATTCAGACATATATTATAATTCAGAAATTCATTTACAAAATATCATTCTTTAGTCATTATTCGCTATCAACATACCAATTATATCTTAAATCCCTCACTACTTGTATGGATGTTGCCCATTCTTCTCTTACTTCATTTAATTCTCCTGTCGTATAGGGAGCATGTACATCTGGTAAGGTCGTTCCTGTAGTGTGGTTAGTTTTAAACACCTGTAAAGAGAATGATGTATATATATAATTAATAAGCTATAAATAAGATTGATATATTTCATAATATCTAATGAGACTATATAATACCTCAGCAATACAATCGATGTCCATTGCGGAATTTTTGATAATCATGTGCATAAATCGCATCACATAGTATCCACATGCCCATCCGTTGTCTTGTGTAGCACACTATACATTCAAACATACAAAATATTAAAAAATACAACTAATTAAGCATTGTTCACATAAATAATATATACATATATTACAGTCGGGAACTTACTTTCACGTTCTTCCAAATTATTGGTTGGTTCTTTTTCGTGGGGACCTTTCCTCCAGCCTTTTTGAACTCATCAAAACCCCTACATGTTAATGTAACACAGTACATTGCATAATTAAATAGTAATATAATAACATATGTTAACGGATATGAAAATGAAATATTTCTCACCGGAATAATGCCATTTTCATTATGTGTCCATATTTTGTATTCAATTTACTCCCCTTAGGATCTAGATAATAGACAGTGAACGTCTCGGGGACAATAATCAATAACTCCCAATGCATACCACTAGAGGTAAAACAGTTAAAAATTAATAACTCAAAATCCAAAATAAAAATGTAATTTTCTTAAGTCCAAATTATAATAAGCAAAGTAAACTTACTCTACATTGAATGGAGCCATTATCATCGTCTTCTTATTTTGAGAAAAAATTGTAAAAGCCTCACAACAGTATTGTTGAACATACAGAGGGTCTTTAGCTACTAGACTAATCAAAGATGGAATCAAAAATCCTACATGTTTGAAAGCAAAATTTGCACATATCTTGTCTAAGTAGCTGCAAAATATGTATTAATTATGCATGCATTAATAAATAAGAAACCAGATCACCAGATCCTACACAAGGTATATGGATGTATATAGAAGATCTCACCTTATCCATAGCTCTATCACAGATGTATTTAGCCAATCATATCGAAACAACTCCAAAATATCTTGTATAAATAGTTTGCTTTCGTATGATTGACCTGCAACATCTGAATCTATAGAAACAGTTATAGGGCAATTTATATCATGTTTGCCTAACCATATTGCCATACCCCTACAGTTAGGACCTAACGGGACAGTTAGGTCATGTGGAACCCAACTGGGTAATGTAGGAGGTGGAAGTGGAGGCCTAGATGTTGTGGGTGTCTTCTTTTTAACCTGTATATATATATATATATATATATATATATATATATATATATATATATATATATATATATATATATATATATATATATATATATATATATATATATAATAATTTCAGATCAACTCACATCATATACACACACTAACAATTTAACATAATGTAAATTTACCATACAATTTCAGTAAAGATGACATCCACTTTTAGCCACAATATCACTCCGCCTTCTGCCTCACCAAGCGTTTCACAATCTGGGTGGGCATATGGCAATGGAAGATCCATCCACTTGGGAAATATATGTACCGGGCTCACACGAATCCAACCAGCTGGTAATGGAGACCCGTAAAACATTTCCCCTGGTAGGGATGGGTAAGCCGACGCCTCTGCAACGACATATTCATTAACTTTTAGACGACATGGCTTCAACCCCTACAAATTTTTGTGTAAATAATGTTATATACATATATACATATCATCTTGAAAACATATCATCTTGAATTAAAAAACTAGTTACTATGTCATAAAAATACTTACAGTAGATCTGCTAGGTGGTGGGTCTACAGGATTACTCCCAACCTCTACAGTAGGAGTAGAGCCTGTAGTAGGAGACAAGATAGGTACTGTCTGGTAAGTGGCAGTCTGAGATGCCTGCCACTTTTTCATTCCTTCTTCGAGTTTCCTATCAAATATCTTATCTACCTATACATGGATAAAAGAAATGTCAAATTATAATTATTGAATTCTCTTTTACAGTAACATCTACAAGGAAAAAATATGTTACCTCTTCTTGTGAAAGTCCCACTTTTGGGACATGATTGCGCTGGGATGGCCAAAAAAAAAGCTTTGATGCCCACACCAGCGCCTGCAGCCCTAACACGTCCAGGATGCTCTGGGTTACCAAGTGCAACTGTCAATTCATCCCGTGTGCCCTCAGGGATGAACTTGCCTTGTTTCCTCAGCTCGTGCAGCTCCCGCTAATTGCCAAAACAAAAATTTGTAATTAAGTAAACACCACAAATAATCAATATTCGAACGATTAATGTAAGAGTTGTATTTTACCATTTTTGTAGCCTCCTCAGCAGTTGCGGGCTTCCTTATTTCTCCCTTCTTATTTTGCCTCCCAGCTATCCAGATATCATGGCGAGACAGAGGTGTGCTACCTATAGTGGAGGACTCCTGAGTAGAAGTAGACTGAGCAGTAGCCTCAGACTGTAATCTTTGGCGAATGCCTACATACCCCTTTGGACCCATTGTGTGGTCATGCACATTCAATGCACGCCTTGATCTTTGTGCCTCATTGAGGGCCTAGTTAGTATGCACATTATTGATTTGGTTAGTAACAGTAAATGTTAATCTTGAATAGGTGAATACAACATATATTAATGAGATTGGGATTGACGCCTAATACCTTGAATTCATCCATTTGTCTTGAAGCAACAAATGCGTCCCATTCTTCTTTATCCAGGAAGTTCCATTGTTCAATGGTTGTCTTCTTCCTCTTGTCAGCTTCTTTTATGTATTCTCAGGTGAGATTTGTCCTATAGTTCCTTAGGACTCTCCCACAGTGTTGCATCACGCATTTACGATGCAGCTTTTCATCCAATTCAAATATACTCTGCAAATAAGAATTGCTATTAACTAGTATCCAAAAAATTAGTAATCTACAAAATAGAATTGCAAATTAATAATAACTCACACATAAATCCTTCCATATTACGTCTTTCTTCTCCATAGAAACTTTATGCCAAGAATCTATCTTACAAGCGCAATGGCTACGAGTAACATACCCAAGATATGAAACAAATAAATTCCGATTCACACCAGATGCATTTCCTGCATTATCAAAAATATGTACTTAGAGAACAGCGGGGAAATGCTGCCGAAATTTTCTTGAAAACCCAATACACATTATACACTTACTAGTGAGATTAGGTGTTCAAGAACAGTCCCAAACCGGGGACTATCCAAGATTTACTCCTAATGAGTATATCTTGGACAGGTTTCTAGGACAACAAATACATGTGATGTCATTCTTATATATAATAAATGTGTACCACCTATCCCATTCTTGAACACCTAATCTCACTAGTAAGTGTATAATGTGTATTGGGTTTTTGAAAAAATTTCGGCAGCATTTCCCTATTGTTCTCTAAGTACATATGTACTTAGAGAACAAACGGGGAAATGCTACTAAAATTTTCTCGAAAACCCAATACACATTATACACTTACATCCTAAGTGAGATTAGGTATTCAAGAACAGTCCAAAAACGGGGGACTATCCAAGATTTACTCCTAATGAGTAAATCTTGGACAGGTTTCTAGGCTAATGAGTACATATCCACTACATGTATTTGCTCAGTTACATTGCATCACTCACAATTAGAGCATTATTAAATAATAAATCAAGAATTCAATAGTTTCAAAAATGCAATAATTCACAATTAGAGTGATAAGATTCACTTTGTACAAACATACATGGCATAATTCAGGCACAATAGCAGGTGTGGTCATTGACCCGATTCAACAATATAAGAATAATTTTAGAAGAGTAATGTAGCACAACATTATAGGCTATCCGATTATAATTGAGCAATATAGCACAAAATCAACCAACATGGCCGTGCTACCAACACGGCCGTGCTACCAACACGGCCGTGCTGCCCAGCAAGACCGCGCCAACCTGCGATTTCACACACCTTGACAAAGGAAGAAGAGGAGGAAGAAGAGCAGAGTAGGTACCTTCGACGGCGTTGGCGGGGAGAGTAGCAGCAGCGAGCAGCAGGAGTAGGAGAGCAGGCCGTCGGAGCAAGATAGAAGGTCACCGGAGAAGGAGAGAAGGCCGCCGGAGCTGGGGCAGAGGGCAAGCAGCGGCGGAGGTGGGCAGAGGACCACCCAAGCGAGCGGAGCAGCATGCGGCTGGAGTAAACGGCGGCGGAGGTGGGGGTAGAGGAGAAATCACCAGAAATCGCCAAACCCTAAAGTAGCAGTTGCGCGAGACAATGAATGAAATAGAGAAAGGGGAAGAGTCGAGCTCGCGGGTGTTGTTAAGTTATTAATCGGCATCGGTTATTAAAAACAATCGACACGTAAACCTAAAGGTGTCGGTTATTAAAAACAACCGACACCTATTCTTAATGATAGTCGTCGGTTTTTACTAGAAAAAAAACTGACGTCTATCTACATACGCCGATTAAAAAAATGTTCTCGATTAATGACCATAGTCGTCGATTTCTTTCTAAAAACGACACTCAAAAGGGTGTGAAAATTTTCCCGGGAAAACGCGCGAAAACCCATAAGCGTCGGTTCTTGTAGTATAACCGACGACCAAAATGTTCCCAATTGTTGTATCGCGAATAACCTTTCGTCGTCGGTTTTTTAGTAAATAACCGACGCCATATGTCAAATTTTGAAGGTAATTTTTTTCACACGAAATTTGGGATTTGGCGGTTAATTTTAGGCGTCAGTTGTTTATTCTACAACCGACGCTAAACAAAAAGCGATACCCATGTCTGGCCACTCCTCTCCTATATATGTCGGTTTGTGTTTTAAACCGACGCGGTAGGTTTTAGGCGTCGGTTCTTAGTTAATAACCGACGACTGGAAAGTGACTTCATAAGCCATTTCTGTAGTAGTGGCAATTTTTGCAATACTTTCTCTTTTCTCATTTGCTAGATATTTCCTATACTTTCAATTGGAATTATTATTGCTCTTTTAAAATTATTATTATCTTACTGAATCGGGTCAATGACCCCACCTACTATTATGCGTGGAATATGTCATGTACGTTAGTTAAAGTGAATCTTGCCACTCTATTTATGCATTTGTTAGATAATTCGACTAGTTTAACTACCATAGACGCTTATGCGTAGCCATTAGGGCACATCTATTTCCACCCGGGGTGCATCTTTCTACCTCTTTTTATACAGAGGTATGTCTACTTTTGCCCAAGGTGAGTCTATTTCCACCCATTTTACTTAGGCTGTTGACTCAGTGGTGTCATGGCCCTACTTTAGTTACTTTAGTCAAATGTATCGACATGCAATTATTTATATGATTGGATTGTTGGTTATGGTAAGAATGGTAATAATAACTATTTTTTTATAATGCATAATTCTTTTGAAAATTCATTCTCTTGTTACTTCTCCTTGAAGCTTACCTAATTTTTAATAACTCCCCTTTTGATGGGAACGTCATACTTTACTTTCGAAATGTATAATGCCCTAGTTAATCTTTTAACATACATACTCAGTTTTACTAATTAAAACTTCTATTTTATTTTCCCATCCTAGGTGATGTTCCCTACCACCCAGGCGCAGATCAGCCCGTTGAGAATCCTATTGAAGGACAAGAGATTGCGGGCCCAGAAATTGAAGGAAACATGCAATAGTAGATCGAGACTTCTGAGATGGATAGGTTGCCTATTGCAACAGATCCATTTAGATATAGTTCCCTTTATTTTTTCCAAGTTGGCATGAGAGATGTTTTTGAGACTATTTTCAAATATGTAATAACTTCGTTACTCCCGCTGCTATATTTTTAAACACTCTTGATGGACAACCTATGTGAGAATAATTTGGCACCCCAATTATCTAAATGTGGTGTTTGAACTTCTGGGTTGTGCTAATTTATTTTCAATTTAATAGTAGGGAGTGGCCCCTCTGAGATGCATTCCTTACAGAATGGTATCAGAGAACAGTATTCGGTAGTCTAGGATCTAAAAAAACCTTATGTAGCTTTCTTACCCTAATAATCCATTTTCAGGAGGACCAATTTGTTTGGAGGGAGAAGCAATGCATACTACCAACTTTTCAACAGGTAGGATGAATACTCTACGCCAAATCCTCCATTTGGCATGCCCTATATGGATCCCCCCTTGGAGACCCCAGCTGCGTAGGCTCATCCTGGAGTTCAAACGGTGGTTACCGTGCCGCCTCCTATTTTAGGGATTCCACCTCCGCTAGCCTTCACTCCAGAGCAAGAGTTGGCCTTCCTACGTCATCTTGTGTCTAATTTGATGGTTGGGCGAGTCAATGCAGCCTCTTTGTCAACCAAGCCCAAAGAGTACTCCCTCACTGAGTTCATAAATATGCAGCTGCCCTACTTCAAGGGTGAGGGAGAGATCGAGATGGTGGATAAGGCTGACGATTGGGTCTTAGCCATCGAGCGTACCTTCAAGGGCATGGTGTGCCCTTCTGAACAAAAGGTTTGCTTTTCTGCATATGTTCTGGATGGACCAGCCAGGGTGTGGTGGAATGGAATTACGAGCATGTGTGACACCTCACAGATGACATGGGAGCAATTCTTGACACTTTTTTGTGAGAAATACATTTGTTTTGTTGCTCTGAAGAAGAAACAGGCCGAGTTCTACAACTTGAAACATGGTTCACTAAGCGTGTCCGCATACGTCTAGAAGTTCTTATTGCTATAGCACTACACTACGAACCTGCATGAAGACCGTCATTCTGAGATATTCTTTGAAGGTTTGTCTTATCATATTGGACGAGCTTTCGTGCCGCAGCTCCCACTTACATTTCCGCAAATGGTGGACAAGGCACTCACTGTTGAAGTCTATCCTAGATATCAATCATCATCGAACAGTCCCAACAAGCGGAAGAGTGTCCTTGTGGACCGCTGTGAGAAGTGCAAGCATTGCCATCGTCATCACCCTAATGGGAAATGCTATCTTGGGGGTTCTACACCACAGAGGGATATGGGGCATGTGATTTGCCAGGCCAGACACATTAGACCTCAGTGTCCCCATTTGTCAAAGACCCCAACCCCTGCTCATCCACGAGCTCCACAACAACCACCACCCCCTCAACGACCACAACAACCTCCAAGGAACAACAACAACGTCAACAATCTCAATCAGTAGGGTCGTCGTCCACCTATGGAGAGGTGTGCTGGTTGAGTTTATGCCATGGACGCTGTAGAGGTTGGTGATAAAAATGGATTCATTAAAGGTACAATACATCTACTTCAGTACCATGTTAAAGCTTTATTCGATTCTGGATCTTCAAATACTTTCATAGCTGCCAAACGCATAAAAATGTTAGACCTAGAGATCTTGTATATAGACTATATCTTAGATGTTCAGACACCTAGAGAGAGGGTAGTCTCTTCCTTTCTAAAAATCCCATCCATAGAATTGAGCATAGCTGGGAAGATGTTCTCGACAGATTTCATCATCCTTGACATGACAACCTTCAATATCATCTTGGGAATGGATTGGTTGCAGAAGTACAAGGTAGCTCTATTTTGTGAAAATAGGAAGGTCAGTTTGTTGCACCCTGATGGTGAATGTATCTGTCTTAAGGGAAGGAAGCACAATGAACGACAATTCATAATATCAACACTCAAAGCCAAAAAGTTAGTTTCACACGGCTATAGAGCCTTTTTGGCAACAATCATCCTCAATCCTACACCGCCACAGATTGAGGATATCGACGTGGTGCGAGATTATCCTGATGTCTTCCATGATGAGTTGTTAGGACTCCCTCCTTCATGTGAGGTCAAATTCTCTATCGATCTTGTACCTAAAAGAACTCCAATCTCAAAGACACCATACCGTCTGGCACCTACTGAGCTGGATGAGTTTAAGAAACAATTGCAAGAACTTATGGAGTTGGGGTTTGTTCACCCAAGTGTTTCTCCTTAGCGAGCCCCAGTTCTTTTTGTGAAGAAAAAGGATGGTTCCATGAGGATGTGCATGGACTATCATATGTTGAATCAGTAGCCTAGAAATCTTAATGCCATAATGCTTTTCAAATCCTCCTAGCTATTATCCTACTGCAATAATTCTTGCTAAGAAGAATTCCCATGTTGTGGCAATTCCACCAAGAAGGTAATGGGTTACTCCTATGGTAGCAGACTTTAGCTGGTCAAACAAGTCATCGATACGCAGAAGAGGGTAGAGATTCTTGATTGTGTAACTATTGGCTGGATTATGCATAATAAAATAAGTCATTGTGACTTACAACTCAGAAGCTAGATCATCCAAGCTCTAGAATCTCTTGAACATGACCACACCGTTGGTCCTTCCCAACCTGCCCGAACATCGGCACACATACATAATGAATCCAGAATTGGGAAAAACTCTAGTGTCCATCCGCAGAAGAAGCCTGATTGAAGACAAATCAATAACCTCAAACCAAGCGGGATTTCCGGTTCTAGAGACAAACCGAAAGTTCACAGACGGTCGCCCGTCCTCAACAACCCTCGATCATGGCACATAGTTGCTGAATTGAAACAAGAATCTGGATTCCACCTGGTGACAACTGTGAATAAAAACAGATCAGAGGCAAAAATGCCTGAACGATATTGTGGTAGAGAGGAGTCTAAGACGAGAGATGAGTCATTCATTAGCATCTGTGAGAATCGACGACGGTCCGGAGCTTGTGATAACACCAAATTTTGTGATGTTTTTGGCCTTTATTCTGTTATCAATACTGCCCTTTTCTGCCATTTTCCTCTCTTTTATATGCATTTCCGCAATAATTAGCCAAGCAATGCTCTCAGTCCAATATTTCCATCTTTTGCAGAGTTTCCTCCCATTTTGGTCCATTTAGCACAATAAGGCCGTTCCGGCCCACAAATAAGTCCAAGACTGTCTCGACCCCCTGACGCCCGATACACACGCTGACCGGCAAGGCTGCGCGATACGACGACGCGCGATGCAAGGATGCCGCGCGAGAAGGTACCGATGGACGACACGCCTCTTTACCCGACAGGGAGCCGAGCACGCCACAACTACTTCAAGTGCCGCGCGATATCAGCCACCCACCGGCAGGCGCCTCTCGCCACCACGCCCGACAACCGACCTCCTTGTGCCGGGCGATACCGGGCGATACCCGCGTCAGCCGACCACCGATTGAACGGCGAAAAGGAGGACACGTGGCGCTTCGAGCACCATATCTTCTCCCGACCAGCTGCCTATAAATAGGAGCTACATGGAGCCGAAAAGACAACTTGGTTAGCTTAGACAAGTTCAGACAAGCTTGGTCACTTCAAGTTTCAGATAGTCGAGTGATCTTCGGAGGAGGCTGCGAGAGCAGGCGTATCGCGCTCCAGTGTTCGTATCGGGCGACACTAGGTGAGCTCTTCCTCATCTCGAGAGGGAGGCGACTGGTTCACCTAGGACTGTACCGGGCGACACTGGGAGCCGATATCGGCCGATGTAGATGCGCGACACCAGTGCCCGACACCAGTGCCTGGCAGTAGGATACGCAGCTCCATGCCCGACACGATAACGAACCCGATACGCTCCGCCCGTCAGGCGTGTCTCCCAAGAGGGTGTGCCGCCCGACTTGAGCGTATCGGCCAGGTCCTTGAGCGATGTAGTTGCCGGTCGCGGTGTGCTGCTTGAGAGAGCGTGCCGCCCGACACGGCTGTATTGGGCTAGGCCCTTTGTCCGATATCGGGCGGGATGGTTACTATAGCCTTTCGTCCTTCCACATCAAGAAGGTGACACCTATCTTTAATTATGTTGTTTAAATTCTTTACTCATGCATTGTAATTAAGACCTTTAATGCTTATAGAAATAGAAATGCTTACTTACTTTCTGCTCTATGCTTGGTGCAATATGTTGGATGACTGCTATGTTTGATATCTGAACTCTAGCTTGCATGTTTTGGATCGCGTTTCGCTTAGCTACCGAATCGTGTTTTCCCGTCGCAACAACTTTGAGAGTTGTGTTGTGGCTCTAGTGTTTGGTCCGATTCTGGAGTACGAGAGTGCCTGGAACGGAGTTGCTTTAGTGACCTTTCCACTCTAATTTGAGTTTTGTGACCCCGAGAGTGGAACTGATGCCTTGTTAGAGGTGCCCGCTTCGAGAGGAGGGGTACATGATTGGTCCTATCGCCGCTTGTTTTACCGCAGTTCTATCCTTCGTACCTCGCCTTAGCTCCAGGTATATCCTTCTATTTTTGCTGCATGAAAACCCCTAAAAACTGCGAAATGCCTAAAACCTTAAATCTTTCTAGTAACTCCACTTGGAGATAGTTTTCTTGTTTTGTTCATGACATCTTTATGCTTCCCTCCTAGGGAATTTATCATGTCTTTATACCTGCCGAAGTGTAGCACGTCGATTCTGGGTTGTCAACATTACCCCCCTTGTCCCTGTGTTTGACCCTGTAAGCAAAGTTGTGGGGGCCTAGAAGGATTCAGGTTTATAAATATAAAAGCTCGACTACCTCAAATCCGCCTCCAATCTTAGGACGCATGATTTAGGCCGGTCAGCTTGTGCAAGAAGATCAACCTGTACCAAAACTTTCCTTCGACAAGAACTCGTACGTGTAAAACATAGGATTTTGTGGACCCAACAACTTGGGTAAAACTAGTGCGATTTGAAGCTAGGGAACGAAATATTATTAGTCATACCACGGTGGCGTCGCGACCCACACCTCATCAGAGACGACAATAAATTCTGGGTGGGATTGTAGGGACGCTCGGAGGAAATTGGGGCAACTAGCACAGGGAATAGGATTGATATTTGTTGTTTGCTGGAAGTGATTGTGGCCAATGAGATTAGTAAGGTTAGCGGCGAGGTGCTAAGGTGAAAGAGATGAAAACCAATATGGGGTTTATTAGGTGCTTTGTAACTACGGCTTCCTAGGCCTCATTTTAGGGTTTATCGCGTCTGTTTGGTTCTCCCAAAACGTTTACCCATGATAACATCACAAACACCATAGGATAGGAGCGGAGGTGACCACTAGAGGATGACCTATAACAGCCGCATAGCAACTAGAGGAAAATGAAGATGGAGCAATGTGTTTCATTTAATCGAAACCATAATAAGCATTTGGGCTTTGGTCAAAAGCGTGACAATTAAAATTGGTACATTATCGCCACCCTCTATATCTATTCAAGTCAATCAAAAGATGAAATCAACCTCCTTTGGTCTCCTAATATTGAGGGTTGTTAATTACACCCACAAGGAACATGTTTCCAAACTTCAAGTCTATTTTTATATTTCTAGCCACTAATCAAATAGATGGGTGTTTAAATAATCTAAGGGAATCAACGTTACATTCTCCTTTATAAATAATATTTGCTCTATTTGTTTCCTCCCCTCTAGCCTCTTTTTCTAGGGTAAAAGGGATAGTATATCGATATCGGCCCCATGACTAAGATTAAGGCTGGATATACCAACATATGTAAAATTAATTCTAAAATTTTCTTAATTCACCTAAAGTCTAATACTATGATAAATTGTTTCAAGTCAAAGATGATTACTTGTCATAACTTAAAGGAAGGAATAAAATTTTTGTTTATAGAAAAAAAAGTGGAAATTGATACCTAGGTTTGAGGTCATTACAATACATCACTCCTTAAAAATATTTCATCCCCGAAATCTCAAGTGAACAATGAGGGGTGGGTTCACAACATCTCTTCTTTGACCTCCCAAGTGGTCTCTTCAAGACAATGATACTTCCAAAGGAATTTCACTAGTTCAATGTCTTTGTTCTTCATATGTTTCACTCTGGAGTCAATGATTCTCACAGGTAGTTCTTCATACGACAGATCTTCTCGCAGCTCGATAGGTTCAACAGATAAGACATGTGAGGGATCCTTCACATACTTCTTCAATACTGACACATGGAAGACATTGTGAATCTTGTCATAAGAGGGAGGAAGATCTAGGTGATAGGCACACTCCCCCACTTTATCTATGATTTCAAATGGTCCCACATAATGAGGGCTCAACTTTCCCTTCACCTTGGATCTGGCAATCGATCGGACAAGTTTTATCTTCAGAAACACATAATCACCAACTAAGAAAATCACATCTGATCATTTCCTATCAGCATACATCTTTTGACGATCCTGAGTAGCCTTCATTCTTTTCTTAATCAAACATATCTTATCACTCATCATTTTCAACTCATCATTCTTCATTAGCATACACTCCCCCACATCATCCCAATGTAGCGGGGAACGAAAAGGTCGACCATAGAGTGCCTCAAAAGTGGGCATACCAATGCTGGCTTGGTAGCTATTGTTGTAAGCAAACTCGGCCAATGGAAGGTATTTGTCCCAAGAACCTCACCAATCCATCACACATGCACGGAGTAGGTCTTCTAAGATTTATAGTCCTCTCAGATTGTCCATCTATCTGGGGATGATATGCAGTGCTGAAACGTAAATCAAATCCCATCTCTTCCTATATCTTCTTCCATAAACGTGATGTGAATTTTCGATCTTGGTCAGACACTATCACCTTAGAAACTCCATGTAAATGAACAATCCAATCCACATACAACTGTGCCATGTCCGGAACCTTGTAAGTACTCTTAAAGGGCAAAAAAGGAGCCGACTTAGTTAGGCGATCGATAACAACCCATACTACATCATACCCATGCTTTGACTTGGGAAATTTGATGACAAAATCCATAGTGATTTTCTGCCATTTCCACTCAGGTATCTCAAGCAGATGCATAAGACCACTAGGTCGCTGATGTTTGATCTTCACTTGCTGGTAGGTTAGGCACTTTGTGACATACGTAGCAATGTCTCTCTTCATATTCTTCCACCAGAAGCCTCACTGATGGTCTTTGTACATCTTTGTTGTGCCAGGATGAATCATGTACTTGGAACCGTGGGCTTCACACAAAACTCTATGTCTGAGAACGGCAACATCCGGTATCCACAACCTATGGCAAAAGTGAATGGGACCATCCACGTCAATAGAAAAATCGAACAGTAGTTTCTCGGTCAGCAACTTCATCTTAGACAACTCAGGACTACAGAGTTGTGCGTCAACAACTTCAGATAACCATGTAGGAGTAATAGACAAGCTTGTCATCTAAACAATCAACTTCTTCACACTAGGATCCAACTCGACTTCTGGTAACTTAGGTCTCCATTTTGAAACTTGCTTCAAATTCCTCCATAAGAAACATCAAATAGAGGCACACAAAACATCCTTCTTCCTACTTAGAGCATCCTCTATGACATTGGCCTTACCAGGGTGATAAGTGATAGAAAAATCATAATCTTTGAGGTATCCCATCCATCGCCTTTGTCGTAGGTTCAAGTCCTTTTGTGTCATAAGATAGCACAAGCTTTTGTGAACACAGAAAATTTCAAACTGGACTCTGTACAAGTAGTAACGCCAATTCTTTAGGGCATTTACTATGGCAGCCAGCTCTAAATCATGTGTAGGCCAATTTGTTTCATTTGGCTTCAACTGGCGTGAGGCATATGTGATTACCCATCCCTCTTGCATGAGGACACACCCTAAACCTTGTCCAGAAGCATCAATATAAATGACATATGGTTTTCCTTCCATCGGTAAAGCAAGCACGGGGGCAGAATTCAACCGCTTCTTCAGTTCCTCGAAGCTCCTCTCACACTCAGGCATCCAGGCGAACTTGGTATCCTTACAAGTCAACTTTGTCAATGGTAGGGCTAGCTCAGAAAAGTTCTGCACAAACTTCTGATGGTAACCAGCCAGTCCCAGAAAACTACGTATCTCAGAATTATTCTTTGGTGGTTGCCACTTCATCATGACTTCAAGCTTGATAGGATCCACAATGATACAACCCGCAGAGATTACATGGCCTGAAAACATAACTTTATCAAGCGAAAATTCACACTTTGAGAACTTTGCATGGAGTTGGTGATCCTGCAAGGCTTGGAGGACAACTCGTAGATGCTCCTGATGTTGCTCCATGGATTTAGAATATATGAGCACGTCATCAATGAACACCACCACAAAATTGTCTAGGTACATACAAAAGACTCGATTCATCAAGTCCACGAAGGCAGCTGGGGCATTAGTCAAGCCAAAGGGCATAACCAGGAATTCATAATGCCCATAACGAGAACGGAAAGCTATTTTCGGTACATCCTCATCCTTTACGCGCATCTGGTAGTATCCGCTCCATAAATCGATCTTTTTAGGTTATGACAATAAATCCAGTTTCATACTTGTGAAATGTCTAATTCTTCAAATGAATTTTGATTTTTATTATTATGTATTGAATTGATGACTGTATCTTTGATGCACTACTAGTACACACCATCTGAGAATTCTTAATTGTCTAGTTGTAAATAGCCCCAAGTGGATATGTTGGGGCTTGACACATATTTCATAGAGAATAAGATTTGTATCCTTGATGATGTTTTACAAATTCGTTGTTTGCTTTGACTCATCTAAATAGTAATCCAGTAGATATCCAGACTTAGTAAGACAACACTTAATAAATAGTTAATTATATATATATATATATATATATATATATATATATATATACATATATATATGATGAATGTCGGTGCTTCGTTTCAGAACATTTTCTGGGTATTTAGCACAAACCTCTTTGCCTAATATTGAGCTTTCAAAGGGATTGTTTTATGGGGTTATATATATTACTTTTGGAACAATATTAACCCAAAGGTATAATCTTATGCGTAGGTGATATTAAACTTGGCTCAGACATGGGTGACATTTTATTTGACATAAGTAGGAATTGAGGTATGTACTCCTCCCTATTTATAATGGGGAATTATTATGACTAATTTTTCCCATAATGAGGCAATTTTTGCAATACTTGCTCTTTTCTCATTTGCCAGCTATTTCCTATACTCTCAATTGGAATTATTATTGCTCCTTTGAAATTATTATTATCTTGCTGAATCGGGTCAATGACCCCACCTACTATTCTGCCTGCAATATGCCATGTACGTATGTAAAAATTGAATCTTGCCACTCTATTTATGCATGTTAGATAATTTTATTAGTTTAACTACCATAGATGCTTATGCATAACCATTAAGGCACATCTATTTCTACCAGGGATGCGTCTTTCCACCTCTTTTTATAAAGGGGCGAGTCTACTTCCGCCCGGGGTGCGTCTATTTCCACCCATTTTTCTTAGGCCATTGACTCAGTGGTGTCATGGCCCTACTTTAGTTACTTTAGTCAAATGTATCGACATGCAATTGTTTATATGATTGGATTGTTGGTTATGGCAAGAATGGTAATAATAATTGTTTGTTTATAATGCCTCATTCTTTTGAAAATTCATTCTCTTGTTACTTCTCCTTGAAGCTTACCAAATTTTAATAGCCCCCCTTTTGATGAGAACATCATACTTTACTTTTGAAATGTATAATGCCCTAGTTAATCTTTTAACGTACCTACATAGTTTTACTGATTCAGCCTTTTATTTTATTTTCCCATCATGGGTGATGTTCCCTACCAGCCAGGCGTAGACCAGCCCGTTGAGAATCCTATTGAAGGACAAGAGATTGCAGGCTCAGAGATTGAAGGAAACATGCAATAGTAGATTGAGACTTCTGAGATGGCTAGGTTGCCTACTACAACATATCCGTTTAGATATAGTTCCCTTTATTTTTTTCTTAGTTCGTATGAGAGATGTTTTTTAGACTATTTTTGAATATGTAATAACTTATATACTTCCACTGCTATATTTTTAAACACTCTTGATGGACCACTTATCTGAGAATAATTTGGCACCCCAATTATCTAAATATGGTGTTTAAACTTCTGGGTTGTGTTAATTTATTTTCAATTTAATGGTAGGGAGTAGCCCCTCTGGGATGCATTCCTTACACTCTTAGACCAGACAAGAGGGAGCATCAAAACCAAGGGGTATCAATCCACATCATTGAAAGTCAAGATTTATTAGATGGCAGTGGAGGTGGAATCTCTTAAGAAGCCTGGTCAATAAAGATTTTCGGGGAACACAAATATCCTATCAGAAAATCAACAGGTGAAGGAAGTGCTTCGCCATAGTGGCAAAGTGTTGATGAAGTAGAAAAAGGTGACTCCAGAGAAGAACACCACAATAGATGACATTGGGGTAGTGATAGATTCTATCTCTCTAAAGAAACCACAACATACCACATCACAAGAGGAGAGACCAAAATAGGAATCAACTCATCAGATAGAGGCCAAGAAAGAGTCCTACATCCCACTCCATTAGTGAAAGACTGTGACTCTAGTACCATTTTCCTAATAGTTTGAAGGCCATGAAGTTTGATTAGTAGTTCAAGAAACTTCTAGATACATTAAAGAAACTCCATATCAACCTACCACTAGTCAATGCTCTTGAGAAAATTCCCTCTTATGGCAAGTTCTTAAAAGACATTATCAATAAGAAGAGGAGGATAGATGATTCTAATGTAGTTGTATTAAGGGAAGAGGTTAGTTCATTGATACAAAGGAATCTGCCATAGAAGAGACAAGATCTAGGGTGTTTCAACAGATCATGCTACATTTACAGGGTCAAGTTTGGAGATGCACTATGTGATTTCAGGGCAAGCATCAATCTCATGCCACTAACTACAATCAAGAATATGAGACTCAGAGAATATAGGAAGAGCAACAAGATGATCCAGATGGAAAATAATTTAGTAATGAGGCCAATAGGCATCTTTGAATATGTTCTTGTAAAGGTTTATAATTTTATATTTCCAACATACATTGTCATCACAGAGATGCAGGATGACTATGGCAATGAACTATTACTAGGAAAGTCTTTCCATGCCACATATGATATCATCTTATAGATGGGACGAGGAAGATTGACATTGGGCATCCTGGATGAGCAGTTCATGATAAATCTACCCAACTATCACCCACCAGACAAAGAGAGGATACAATGTAGTATTTACACAATAAGATGTCACTATTTATGGGGAAATCATTTTTGGACATGGGACATGCCATGACAAAGGTGGAAAAGGATACTCAAACTATTGATATAATGGAGCATACAAAGTAGATATCTCTCACAGAAGCTTTGAAGTAGCATGGTGACCTAGAGTAGGAGGAGTACCCAATGATAATTGCATATGCGATATCTTCCACAATGATGTAGGTATATCTGCAGTTACCATTAGAATCTTGTCTCATGAATCTAGTGGATGATTGTACTTGCTATCATTGACTGGAGGAGTGTGCCTTGTTCCTAAATACATTGTCATGCTTCTATACAAGAATCTATGGAGACCTGGTGGACCGCCACAGCCACCATTAGTCCCTTCGCTACAATGTCCTCCTAAACTAGAATTGAATCCACTACCTCCACACTTGAAGTATACATTCTTGGAAGAGGACAACAAACTCCTAGTATTGAATTTTACATCATTGAGTTTGAACAAAGGAGGGGCATCCGCTCATTGTTTGAAGAATCATCAGACCACATATGGGTGGTTTATTACTGACATGAAGGGTATCTCCCCTAGTCTATGTCAATAGTAGATCAAAATTGAAGAAGGAGACAAATCTGTAGCACAACCTTAGTGGTGTCTAAATCCCATTATGATGGAGGTGGTGAAGAAAGAGATAGTAATTCTTCACTTGGAAAGTATTATTTATGTTATGTCTGATTCTAGGTGGGTTAGCCCATCTCATTTTGTTCCTAAGAAAGGAGAAATTATGGTCACTACAAATTTTTCAAGTTAGTTAGTGTCAACTAGGGTAGTGACTCAGTGGTGGGTGTGTATTGACCATTTCCGTTTGAATGTCACTACCTTGAAAGACCATTTCCCGCTCCCATTTATTGATCAAATTCTTGAAAGGTTTTTTGAACACTCACTTTTTTTCCTTTTAAATAGTTATTCCAACTGCAACTACATTTCCATCAAACCACAATCCAGAGAAGTCTACCTTCACTTGTCCCTTATGATACATTCACTTCCCGTCTAATTATGTTTGCCTTTTGTAATGCTCCAACGATGTTTTAAAGATGTATGGTGGAGCATTATCTTGAAATTTTTATGGATGAATTTTTCAATTTATGGAGAGTTATTTGAGGACTACATTGCCAGTGTTGATAGAGTCTTACAAAGATGTAATGGCAGTCATCTAGTTTTGAACCGGGCAATATGTCATATGATGTTGAGTGAGGGGATTGTTTTGGGACACAAGGTCTCCAACGAAAAAATATAACTGATGTCTAAGATACCTCCACCATCATCAATAAAAAGATTTAGGACAAACCAAAATTTATTGACATTTCATCAAATATTTTTCAAAGATTTCAAAGATGATTTTTGATCTTTTAGAGACGGATGTTGAATTCAATTTTCACAACTGATGTTTGAAAGCCTTTGTTTTTTTTTAAAGGAGAAGTTGATTTTTGCACTGTGATGGTGTCTCCATATTGGAGTCAATTCTTTGAATTGATGTGTGATGCATCACATTATGCCTTAGTGGTTGTTCTAAGATGACACAAGGATTGTGCACTTTCAGTCATTTAATATGCGTCTAGAAACCTTGTTGATGCACAACTTAATTATACCACCACAAAAAAGAACTTCTAGTTGTAATCTTTGTCTTTGATAAATTCAGACAATATTTGATTGAGGCAAAAGTGATAGTGTGGACTAATCATGCAGCTATTAAGTATCGTTTGTAGAGGAAGGATGCCAAACCAAGGTTGATTAGATGAGTTTTGATACTACAAGAGTTTGATATTAAAAATTAAAGATAAGGTTGGATTGGAAAATATAGTAATAGATCATTTGTCTTGGTTACAGAGGGTGAATGAGTATGGGTTGTTAGTGCCTATTATTGAAGAGTTCCCCAATGAGAAGCTTTTTTCCATAAAGGGCAAGGATCCCTGGTTTTCACACATAGTGATTTATTTGACGTGTAGAGAATTATCAGAAGACAGGGGATATCAAGAGAAGTAAAATATTTTCCATTCCTTGAGATCTATGTATGGGATGACCCTATTTTCTTAAATAGAGTAGGGAAGGTATTTTGAGGAAGTGTGTGTTGGAGTGTGAGTTTGATAGAATACTTAACTAGTGTCATTACTTACCACCATGTGACACTATGCTAGATCAAGATCAAAGGCGAAGTTTTTAGATAGTGGATTTTATTGGTAATCATTATTTTAAAATACTTAGGACTATGTGTGGAGATGTGATGTGTGTAACTAGAGACATGAATGTGCAAGGGGCCTCACTAGAGGGAATCAGAGAGAGCTGAGGAAGGCGATAGCCAAAGAAGAGTAAGTCTGGTCTTCTACCTAGAGACTAGAATTAAAAGGAAAGTGAAGGAGAGGATTAACACCCTATTTCCCACATGTTGGGTAGCTATATCCAAAATTGACCAAAGAGAAGGTAGAAGGATTGCAATTGGTTGGAATTCGCTTATTTGGGATATTGATCCAATCAACATAACTGATCATGTGATCATAGTTAGCTACTCCAATAAAGGATGAATGACATGCATAGTCTGTGGTGTTTATGGTGAGAATCTAGAGAGCGTCATGGCACAAATTTGGAAAACCATTAAATGCACAACCCAAGATGAAGTCCCTTGGCTGGAGCTAGGAGACTTGAACAATGTCAAATTAGCTAAAGAGAAGTATGGGGGTCACAAAGTACCTGATAAAATCATGGCATCAATCAATGAAACCATGGAGGAAGCCAGTCTTATTGACTTTAACTGAATTGGGGGGTTGAAAACTTGGTCCAGCAAGCAAAAACATGGCAAATGCATATCAAGCACTATGAATAGAGTGCTTTCTGGCTAATGAAGTGTGGCTTGATATTTGTCCTAATTTTTTTATTATATTACGTGCAAACATATTGGCCGATCACTCATGGATGAAGATGAACTTTGCTACCAAACTACACGTACAATGCCCCTTACGGTTCCTCAATTTTTTGTGTGAATGGGATCATTTTAAATAAGTGGTTGAAAGAAGCTGGGAGAAAGAAGTTATAGGAAATCCTATTCACAAACTACGAAAGAAACTACAACATACTAAGAAGGACTTGAAGAATGTGACTACAGAGAAAGTAAACCTGACTAACCTGCTCTACAATGCAAGAAGTGAATATGAGGAGGCTACTACCATGGTTAGTTCACAATATTTTTGTAGAATTCATATATTATATTAAATGGGAATCACCATATTTATAATTGAGAATTTTGTTAGAATTCTATTATGATGAATGATTTCACATATTTTCAAACCTGAGAATGCAAATGCCATTGATAGAGAGAGGGAGACTGAGAAAGTTGAAGAAACTGGATGAGGTGTACTTCTGGTAGCACAACAACATGAAGTGGATTTCTAATGAAGACCAGAATACGAGGATGTATCACACAATAGTAAAGAAGAAGGATATAAAGGATACAATTCACTAACTCATTAATGAACAAGTTCAACTGGTTGATATTAGGGATGATATAGCAGTTATTGCTACCCTCTATTATCAGCATATGTACAACCAACTAGCGATAAACCATAATATCTATGGGAACCTTATTCCTAGAAGAAGATTTAATGATGAAATGAATTTTGACCTATGCAGACCAACTACAAATGAGAAGATAAAATCATTCGTCTTCTCTATTAATCATTGTATGGCACCAAGACGTGATTGGTTTAATGGGATATTTTTTCAATATATTTGGTACCTTATCATCAAGGATGTTACTAAAACTACTAGGTGGATTATTAATGGAGGAAACATGGTGTTGGAGGTCAATCATATCTTCATCAATTTGATTCCTAATAGAGATTTCCATCTATTAGATATAGCTTGTTGAGTGTCCTATACAAAATCATAGATAAGCTTCTTGCAAGAAAACTTAAATGCATTCTATCCCATGCTATATCCAATGAGCAAAGTCAACAAGAGAAAAGGTTTTGTCGTAGTTAACACCTCAAACTTGTATGAAACCCTTTGCAACCAATCTACCCTTATAGGTTTGTACTTTACCATCCATGTCACTCTTCTTCTTGAAGATCCACTAGCACCCTATGGGTTTTACCCCTTCAGGTAGATCCACCAAGGTCCATACCTTGTTGGTATACCTGGATTCCATCTCAGATCTCATGGCCTCAAGCCATTTCTCAAACTCTGGTCCCTTCATTATTTGTAGGTAGGTTTGTTGGCTCATAATCTATGACCAACTCACCGCCTTCCTGAGTCACAAGATAGCCACATCTTTCCATATTTTGGGACACTTCCCATACCAAATCTCATATGGTGTCTTTTGAACCAATTTAGATGGTACTCGGTTTAGTGTAAACGTGACGGTTTCAAGACCATAACCCCATAAGGTAGTTGGAAGTTAGCTAAACCCATTATTGGTCACACCATATCTAGCAATGTATGATTCCTTCTTTTTAGTACACTATTATTCTATGGTGTTCCAGGTGTATTCCACTATCTTACGATACCATGAGCTCACAGGAGGTCCTCAAAAGGTTGGCTTAACTATTATTCTCCACCTCGATTAGAATGAAGTGCTTTAATACTTTTTCCAATTTGGTTTTGTTCTTCATTCATAAACTCCTTGAACTTTTCAAGAGTTTCTAACTTGTGTTTCATCAAGTAAACATAACCGTACCTATTGAAGTCATCAGTGAAGGTAATGAAGTATTGATACCCACCTCTAGCAGTAGTTCTAAAAGGGCCACATACATTAGTATGTATGAATTGTAATAGATGAGTATTCCTCTCATTGTTACTAGTAGAGGAGTATTGGTCATCTGGACCAATAAACAAGATTTACATGTCTCTATTGATTTGAAATCAAAAGAGTCCAAATAACCATCTTTATGGAGTCTAGATATGTGATTCTCATTTATGTGCCCTAGATGACAATGCCAAAGATATGTTTTGATTGAGTTGTGGAGTTTTAGTATTTTGATATTTATGTTATAAAAATCTATCTTTAGATGTAGAAAATAAGGACCATAAGACATTGGGGTAATGCCATAAAATATCCCATCTTTTGAAAAAGAACATCAATCATTCTTAATATGAAATTCATATCCATCCTTGTCCATACAAGATACATAAATGATGTTTCATTTTATGGTTGGTAAATAATAGCAGTTCACTAAATCTAATGCAATCCATGTAGGAAGAGATAAACTATAAGTTCCAACTGCAATGGAAACAACTCTTGCTCCATCATTAACTCACAGTTCAACCTTGCCCTTTCCCAAATGCCTACTTCTTTTAAGATCCTGTATATTCAAGCATATGTGTGATCCAAATCCGATATCTAGTAACCAATATAAATAAGTAGATAAGTTTATCTCAATAATGTATATACCTGAAATGGATATCACCATCCTCATCTTCTTCATCTTGGTTGCCTTCAAGTACAAAGGATATAGTCCTCTTGCACTTTTCGTTCTCCTTATGTTAAGTTTTGAAGACAAAAAGATCTGGATTTGGGCTTGGCCTCAGAATTCTTCATGGCCTTGATTTCATCTTTGGACTCAACTCCTCTGATCATCATCACATATTGGTCCTTCTTCATTCTTTCTTCTACATTAATCAATGTGCTATGCAAATCTGACAATGGTCTGGCCAAATTATTCAAGTGGTAAGACTCAATAAAGTGGCTATATGGTTCAGGCAATGATTACAGAATCATATCCATGGCCAACTCTTGGCTCAAAGAGAATCCCAATTTTTCTAGATGTTCCACATGATAAATTATATTGTGAACATGGGTCTTTAATGAGTCTCCCTATATCATCTTACAGTTAAAGAACACCTTTGAGGTATTGTACCTTTCTTGTTTTGTGTGCTTATGGTTCAAGTTCTTAAGATGTGCTACCATCTCAAGTATCCCCATGTCTTCACACTGCTCATGCAACTCATAGTTCATACAACTTAACATAAGGTGATTTATATCCAATTTATCATTGTTGGCATGCTTCTAGTAAGAATCTACCTCAACCTATGTGCATCAGGAGCAGGTATTTCTGGCACTGATGTTTCTATGACATAGAGCTTGTGCTCTTCATTCAGAACTCTTCTCAAAGTCCAAAAGTAGATGTGGAAATTTGTCCTATTGAGTCTGTCCTTCCTAAGGACCAATTGCAATCTTGATTTGATTGCCATTTGATTCTGTAAGAGAATTTTTTTTTGCATTTTGTCAACAACCCTTCAATTAGTTCTTTAATTAATTATCACCCACTATTTTATTCAAATTAATAGCCCTCACATATCAATTTGTAAGATTGCAACAAACACCTTTCTAGTGAGACAAGATCCAAAATAATTCAATTATTACACATCCAACGCCGACGTCTATAATCAATTATTAAGGTAGGCAACATTTGCCAATTGTATCTGATATGATTCTTGGATAGATGACATGTGTAACTCTTTTCCATAGTGTTCTGCATGCCTCTAGATGCTTAATCTCATTCAGGACACTGAGTTAAGGCTAACCCAAAAGCCAACACGATAATAATGCACCACACTTGACAGGCCCACATTATTACCATCACACTTCCATGAGATAGATGGCACACCGCACCACCCTTGGGGTGCCCGCACTTAGTTGATGAAGCTTTACATATGTGTTGCTTATGGAAAGAATTGAAGAATTAATATTTTATTGAGGGAGTTTGTATTTATATATACATATACATTATCCAATCACCACATATATATATATTACTTACCATATACATGTTATATCCCACAATAAAAGCATGCAATAAACATAAGCGATCTTATGACCATTCAATTGTAATTCCTTAGAGCCACAAGGAATTACCACCAACCGGGTCTACATCTCATGTTGAAAACTTGTGGTTGATGAAGATTTGTGCTTGTCAATCTGGGTTGGTCAGTTCAACCCTTGAACCGGTCAACTCCCCTCATGGACAGTCAGTTGTCACATTGGTCATCTAGTCTCTAATCCAACATCTTTTGGATCCTCTAGTTGATCGGTTTGCCTTCGAGATGGTCGGTTAAGTCTGACACTGAGAGTCTTCTTCTATGTCATAGCAAGACATTAAACTATCCTAATTATATTACATATCACAAGGTTTAAGATAAACCTCGAGTTACATTTAAGGGGAACATAGGTAGGACATAATAATGCTTTTACAATTGGAAGATAAGTACATGATTGATATGCAAACCATGATAAAACCAACCACAAAACTGTGCACAAATATATAGGGTTATTGGACATAACCATGCTTCACATACACCATCAAAACTCACCTTTTGGGTGACGCATGTACATTGCACACACACACACAAACACACACACACACACATATATATATATATATATTATATATATATATATATATATATATATATATATATATATATATATATATATATATATATACATTCAGGCTAGAATACACTCGAGTGTACAGATCGTACGGATACACTCAAGTGTGTTTTCATATCAAGATTATTTCTTACAAAATGTAAACTGTTTATCTTCACCGACATACTATAGCTAGTCTACATACAAATTTTGAGCCCATTTGGATGAGTGTAAGTCACTCATCCAAGGGCAACAAAATCGACACGCGAAACTAATTTGAAATGCATAATTTTTGCGGTCTTTATAACATGACCTATAAATGTCGAAATGTGCTCAAATTTTGCGTACGAGCTATTCACAACATGTTTAAGAAAATCAACAGATTAGATTTTTGAAAAAAATATTGCATCATAAAAAATACTTGAGTGTATTCTGCTCTGAATACACTCGAGTGTATTCTAGCCTGACTCTCTCTCTCTCTCTCTCTCTCTCTCTCTCTCTATATATATATATATATATATATATATATATATATATATATATAAAAGGGTTTTTGCACCCACATGTCACCACATTAGAGGGACATGGGGACATAAAATAGGGTATCCTCATTCATGAAGTAAATCGTCACACCTACAATCCAACCAATTGGGAGACAATTAATAGATTCTTTTTTAGGAGTGATTCATCCTTCTGGAATGCATCATACAACTCTCCATTATACTGCGCTCTACAAGTGTGCTTGTTCCACCTTCTCCTTTACCATGGTAAGTTTTTGTGAAAAACTCTGATGGAATGGGAAGAATAAAGAAGATGTTAAGAGAACCTCTTGGCCCAGCATATTCAAGCCCAATACGTTGTTGTATTCCTATGGATATTTCTCTTTCTAACTAAACAATTACTAGTACACCTATAGTAATTCCTAATATCAGAATCAAAATAGGGATAAAGGCCCATATGAGTTCATAGACCTCTTTTAAAAGTTCAGATCACTCAAAGATCCTTTTGATTGCTGCTTTCTCCATACCTCTAGGAAAAGCATTAAAAAAGACTTGAATCATATGATCTCTCTATCACCCCAGAATGAAAGGGGTGACCTCGTAGTTCTTGGTCTGTGAAGATGATTTGTTAGGTGCTCCATTTTACCATTGAGGCCGAACCCAAACCTATGCTCAAGAGATATTTGACCATACCTTGATAAGGGATGTATGGATTCTCCATGTCTCTCAATAGGATCCTATGTGGTGTCTAATCAGATATGCACATTAATCAATTTAAGTATTCATATCATACAAATAATTAAATGAAGAAAATAAAAAATCAGATCATATAGATTATCCCAAAACATAGTAAATTGATGGGTCTATGATACCACTATTGGGTAATATGATAACAGAATAGGTAGCGAAAACAAAAAAAATTAATTGTCATATTCCCCTTTGTCCAATGGAACATGTCAATAACTATACAATGTGAAGGATGGTTTAGAAGATATACATTGACCTAGGACAAGTCAAGCGACAATCTCCTCATCGTAGTGTGTGCCCTTCCCTAAAGTTGCACACGGACAACGTCTAGATCGACATCCTGGTTGATCACCAGAGACACCAGGTTGACATTGTCCTTCTAGCAGAAGGCAACAACCTCCTCACCTCTATAGTAGTCCACACGGACCAACAAGAACTCTTGTCCTTCTAGTAGAATGGATAAGAAGGAGTCGGCCCTTCACGTTGGTGTACTAGTCCCCATTTTCTCTACTACAATTGTTCTCCCTTGTAATCCCTCCCTTGGTTGACTAGGACTTTCTCAAGTTCTCTCGATTACCACAACCAGAGAAGACAAACAATTTTCAAAAGAAATTGAGTTGTTTTTTCTGGGAAGGCTACAATACCCCTCTATTTATAGGCGGGTCAGGGCCAAGATTCTCAATTTGTACGAGAGTGGAAGGGACTAGAATTTCACAAATATTCACAACTTGTGAATAGAGAAATGATTGGTTTACAAGTGAAACAATCGATTGACACGTGAGCCAATCGGTTCACATAGTTCATCAAGTTTCCCAATTGCAATTGTATCGGCAATTCTAATCCAACTAATGCACAACATGACATCAACACTAATCCTTGTTGCAATTGAATTGCTATGTGAACTAGGTGATTCATCTCATGAACTGGTCATCTCACGACCCTGAGCTGATTGGTTCACTTAGTGAATTGGTTGGTTCATGTCTTTATTCATGCAAAAAATAGCTAATGCAGTATCCTATCAACCTGACACATCAACCGGTTGGTTCAACACTTGAACCGGTCAGATAAGAGTCTAGCCAATCAAATGTCTTTTGATGTGAATACATAAACACTTTAGTAATCAATTTGATTATCATTCATGATTAAACTCATATTCTTAGTGAATTACTACGTGTGGGACCCTATAGGTTCCATATTTATGTTGGCAGTATATGTCCATAACCAATTATGATATCAAAAGCAAAGAGAGGTTCCTAGTCACACATCATTTCTACCCAAGTAAATGGAAAGTTGGAGAACAACTTCAACCTACAATTTGTGATTGGTGTTACAATGTTTGTATATTTCCTTTGTCATTGATATCCAAATCGAACTCAATGCATGGAATCGTCATCCTATTCAATCATTCAATCCATGTTCCTTGAACCAGAGTAGACTGTTAAAGATATATGATAGTTCAATTTCACATATTGACTCACATGAGCATGACCCTCATTTCTCTATCTTTCTTATCAAGTGGCGAGGATATCATACTCCTATAGGAGGGAAAAATCCCATCAACATCACTCACATTCATCCCCATGTTTCATAGTCCACCCAATCAATACCTTTATGGAAACCCTTATTTAGGATCACGGTGGATGATGTCAATGTAAACCGAACAACATGTGATGAGTGTAGTGACTTTAGGTCTAAGAACCATAACCATAATCAACACTATAAGAGATGATTCTCACTACCAATTATGGTTTCCATGTATCACTCATATGGTGGGTCTGTCTGATACACTGTTCTCTAACAAGTATCTATGTGTTTGGTTTGATATCACGTTTCATGACTGATAAGATTCTATTGTGAACCAACACACACTCTAGTCTTATGTGTTATTATTGTCTATCATATCCTTCTTCAATAATATATTTCTAGGGACATAACAAGAATGTATATACTCTTAACATCTGTATGATCTTATTATTCAGATCACATTCCTAAAGACATACATCATTGAGTAATATCATTCTCTAGACATTTATTATGTTACTTCATTATCTCATAACTAAATAGAATAGAATAAATTGGAAGCTTGCCTTTATTATTAATCAAATAATTTACAAGTTAGACCATTATAATCATCATATGATTGGCTCTCTGGGCATACATACCAACTGAAGTTTGGTGACTCATGAACCCCTTTAGTTTACAGTTTCATGCCCGCTCTTGCACACCTTGAGTGTGTTAAGTGATGTTAATGTATTCGAGTTCAAGTCTAAGCCTACATATGAGGAGTATGTTTCATGAAATCAAATAAGGTAAGGTTCATTAAGTAGGTACCCTAATAATAAAAGCTTAATCAAGTTAAGAATGAATTCTAAAGCCATTATTAATCTTTATGCAGTCTTGTATTAGTTTTAACATTTATGTTATGCTATGTTCATATTATTACTATAACCCAACCACTTACAATCATTTTTTGAATGCATGGCTATGTATGGATGCACATAGGTTGTTTTCAACATGGGATATCTCTTCAGAGGGTGATGTACTTATAAGTTCAAGTCCCAGTGGGGTGCTATCTATAAGACCCAAGTAGGTTTAAATAGTTTACTAGTTATATCATGTATCATGTTTGTTTTTGTAAGTTCCAAGAAAGGAATATGTATGAGAATTTATGTATCAATATAATGTGTAAAGTTAATTTTATTATTACAATCAATAATATATTTTGTTTGTGAAATTCTTTAAATCTTCTTTTGATATTCCCTTCTTCTGTGTTGTTATGTATAGATCACACATGGTGGTTGCTATAGTTACCAACAACAAGAGATCATTAAAATTTCAATCAGTTGTTATTATTCCTTATAAGTTAGCAAATTATGATTGACGAGAACTATTGAGGTCTTGATCCATTCAAGGAGTAATATGTACATTTTTTTATATTATTTTCATTGATTTAATTTGTATTACTGACATAACTATAACATAATATATGTAACTACTATCATAAATATAACAATTGGTGATTGATGTGTTGGTACCACTATCTATTTGCATATTCTTACTATATTTTAGATATTATAAAACATAAACTTATAACATATTTATCATGAACTTTTAGTGACTCTGTTATTCAATGAATTTGATTAGTTCACTACAATCCTAATACTATAAAATACGAATATATCTTTTCATACCTAATCTAAACAATATCAACATCTGGTTCTTTACCAAATGGCACTACTCCTGGCGCTGAACAACCATTTATGCATGTCAACTTCAGAAGAAATGTTGATGCTAGATTACCATCAAAAAGTACATTAATAGATATTAGCTTGGAGGATATTGAAATGGTTCCCACATTACGACCTACATTATATGACTATTCAATAAACAAAAGTGTTGAAATCCAAATTTTTTTCTACAAAAAGGGTCATATCAACTATATAATCATGAGTTTCCTTAAAAAATAATTGGTAAAAATTGTGAAGATTTATCAAAGAACAGTTTAATGAATTCCCAACATGAATAGAGTATAGTATTTCTTAGGATTTTGTTAATTGTCTATGTTCTTATCTTTTTAAACCAGAAAGTGAAAGAATGAGATTATATGTTGTATTATGGAATGCATCATTATATCCAACTATTATTAGTTTGAGTGTGTTTTATGTATTAATTGACAACCATCAACATTATTGGAGTATTTCATAAATTTTTCTTAAGGAATGATTTATTCGTAATAATGCCCCCTTCAAAATTTGACTGGCTTCCCCTTGATAATGAGAGCATGCACATCCATACATGATCATAATTTGTTAAGGAATATTATAATAAAAATTCACTATTAAGATGATGAATGTTATATCATGAAGTAAATGATTTGATAAAAAGAATCAAAATCGAAAATTGCCAAGGTTCTACAACATGTTGGTCATAAAATTATTATGTGCATTCATATGATTGTTTATTATGATTGTGTGATGAGAGACTCTTCCATTTTTGTTTGAAGTATAAGTCAAATTATATATGGGCCAAAGTTTGTATGCTATAGAGTCTAGTCAAGTATAGACAATCTAGAACTCTCTAGATTCATATTCGTTTCTCTTATATAAAGGAGAGGGATTTATCTTGTACCAATAACATTGTGAATATATTGTCAATTTCATTATTTCCAACATGGTATCAAAGCCTTCTTTTTAGATACACAAGCCCAATTGATAAAGCAATCTAGTCTCTACCAGCGAGAGGCAACCACTATCATGGATGGCTTCCCGTAGGGCCATCTCCATCACCCTTTCGGTAGGTTAATCTTCATTGCCCTCTGTCTATGAAGGACCAACCATCTCAATCTCCATCATCATTATGGATTTAGATCTTACATGTATCATCTTCATCGTCATATAACATTTGTTGTATATCCATCTTTTGTCTTCCCCAACGAATAAGTCAAGATTAGCCCCCCATTAATCCATCTTTCATCATCCCCAAGAATGAAGTCTAGATCTAGTCATCATCTATCTTGCATCCATTTAAGGTCTAGATGCACTGATAAGTGGAAGTTCTCTTCAACATTAGAAATCTCATAGTGGTGCTTTCCATGGTGGAAGTAATCTCCACCATCCAGATAATCATCTCCATCATCTAGATCATCATATACATATATGTAGAAGTTATCTCCACCCAGATCATCATCTCCATCATATAAAATTTCATCTCCATAGTGGTGGAAGATATCTCCACTCGAACAATCATCTCCATTATCTAGATCATCACCTTGATAGAGGTGGAAGTCATCTCCACCTACTAATAGTCGCTATTATCTATTCCACATGTATATATCCAAATATCTTTCTATATTTCATCTCTATGATCCTCCACTACCTCTAAAATTTTTCCTTGGAGATAGGGCACAAGTCATCCAATATTTATACATTAGTCTTGGATGGATCGATAAAGTAAAATTGCCCAAGAGATAGGTTACATGGCCTGTAAGGCAGTTACATAGTGTGTATTTACATTTGAATAAAGTTCTCCTCAACATAGCGTGTAAGTCATTGACATGTCTAATTTTTCATCTTCTCTAGTCAACACAACATGTTAGAACTCAACACAACACATTGACTGATGGTTGTTTCATGCCTACACAGCATGTCAAATTTCTACATGTTGTGTGGATGACAGTCTATCTCTTATCTTTGATACCTTAGATGCTGGGTAAGATTTGCAAACGATGTGTCATGTGTGTCATTGGAAGTTTATCATCTTTTACCAAAAGTGTTATATGTCATGTCATCAATCAACATGATGTATCTCCATCAGTGTGTTCCTCATCCTCACAAATCAAACATGGTGTGTCATTGACCAACACAATATATAACCATTATGGTTTGCAAATCAACCAAAGGAGGCAACATCTTCAAAGGTCATATCAAATTCTCCCTAGCAAGAAACAGATCTATCTTTATTGATCTTTAATCAGATTTATTAGTCGACCTCCATATCGTGGGCCTCTACCCCTACTCCTGCATATTTGGGTTGCAAAATGATCTATTTTTTCATATTCAAATCGTGTAGTCAGATCACACACTACATAGAATATGGTTATCAATTCATTTACTACAACTTCCATGCCAAGTCAACCTCTCTAAAGCACATGAACTCCTATACTCACACATATGGTGTAGTTTTCTATCAAGCATAACATGACCTCTCTCATAAGCATGTATTCATCCATATAAGCACAATTTCAACCTTTCTTAAGTGTGAGGTCAAATTCTCTCAATCCCGTTGAGCAGTGATGCACTGAATAATTGTCATTTTCACATACTATTTATTATGGATTTTTGTGCACTTATTGTTAATTTTCATATTAATTTGTGTATAATTTATCATCATTTTCCTGTGATTTTTAATTGTGTCAAATATATGTATTCTTAATGTTCCTGTTAGATTCATTATTTTATGGAAGCTTATGTTCATTTTTTTGTGGAATTTCAAGTGAATCAACAAGAAACTACACATCTCAGTACTACTGACTGACCTATTGATGGTAGTGATACTTGATCAGAAAGGTACACCAAAAATTCGAGAAAACTCAATAGTACCGACCAAAGAAGTCGGTACTATTGACAACCTTCTAGGGAGGACTTAGAAACCCTCAAGAAATCTTGGTACTACCAAAATCAACTCGGACAACTTCACATGGGCGACAACTTATCGAGGGAGTCAATACTACCAAAACCCAGTTGGTAGTACCGACTCTGCGGGATCAAGTAGATCTAAAAACGTTGTTAATGCGACGGTTGAGACTGAATGACGCCCTAAGTCATGTCTATGACTTTGAGAGAGTTCGTTCAGACCTAATCATCACGTTCTATTCCATTGCATGGCAGTTGAGAGTCAGGAGAGGAGAAAGGAGAGTATACAACCATGTTCTTGATGATTTGAGCACCTCGGGTGGGCAGATTTACAGTCAGAAGACAGTAAATTGCTATGTTTGTCAAAGGGAGTAATCTAGAAGAGCTTCTCCAGTGGGTTACTTTAGTTTTCCAATGTTTCCCACATTTTTCTTCTCTTCTGCCATGTTCTTGACAATGGAAATCATGCAGGGTCAAAATCCTATTTACTTAGGATCTGTTAATAACTCAGTTTTTGCAATGTAATTGAAAATTATGTTTTAGTATATATATATATATATATATATATATATATATATATATATATATATATATATATATATATATATATATATATATATATCTTAATATCTAGCCATAAATCTATAATAGTATCACGATTTTTCTGTGCTTGATCACCATAGGCATTTGTTTAGGCCATTAATTTCTTCCAGAGAGGGATTAAGGGTTCGAAAACTCATAAATTTACATGTTTTATATCATACCTTGAGAAAGGGGTTACGAATATGAAGAGAATAACCCAGAGATTTTGCTAAAGCATCTAACTAATAACACAATAGATATGAGAGTGTGATTGGAATTAGGCTAGGTAGTGAATTTCACCATGAGAGTGAGTAATTCTTGCTACAAGTCTCTTTGTCCAGTGTTAGGAGAGATTAATAACAATGAAATGATGTTAATTGCAATTTGAACTATGGTGAAATCACAATCCTAAGGAATTCATTTCACTTGTTATCACAACCAATAATCTTAGATTTTATTCTTGCAAATTAGTTATTAATTCAACCAAATCACTCTTTTATATCGGCGTAGCTGATCGAGTCATTGTTAGTAGTAGTTTCTGGGTACATGTTTCACTGTGTTTGATATCCAGGCCTCTTTAGGCCTATATTATATTGAGGTGCACTTGCATTTTTGATGTGTAGTTTACGCGCATCAAGCAGTCCAACACACAACTTCTCTAGCAATATCATGTCAACCCTTCTTCAATAATTTCTTCTCCCCACAACCCACGTTCCCTAATGTCACAAGAGGGTTTCTTTTTGTCTTTGTCCACCCCAACTACTTGCATCATCTCCTTGTAGTTATTGTGTAGAGGAGAAATAAAGGAGATGAGAAGAGGAGGATGAGGAGAATAGTTGAGGTGCAGAGTTCAGAGCTCAAAAGAGGAAAGAGGAAGAAGAGACTTGTTTGTATATGGAGTTTTGTATACTCAACATGTTATGAAGGTCTTACTGTCCAATTCAAGGCAAATTCCCATAATCGTCAAGTTTCCAAGCAGTTGATTTGTTATTCAAAATTCATCTTCTTACATCGTTGAAAATTGAAGAAGATGATTCCTTGGATGAATTGGATGTCATGCGGCCCTCTAGATCAGTTGAATGTGTTACTTCATCAACCAAGTCTTGGTCATTCTACTCTAGAAATATTTCAGTGTCTAGTATTGGAGCATCTTGGATTATTTACACACTTTTTTGTATGTCGGTCCAAGATCTGGTGTTTATCAATCTTAGTGTAATCTTCAAAGTCAAAGATGATAAATACATTAAAGTGTAGGGGAGTGCACATGTCATGCTAAGTTAACATGATATCATGTTCTAGTCATAACTTCTTTTTCGATGTTTTAAATTTTGTTTGTCATTCATGTTGAGCACATGATTCCCCCAAACTCTAGCTTTTGGGAGACTGTTAGAAGTATCATTCATATCATATATGGACCGGAGTCTATAGTCTCATTTTGACTCTAGTCAAGTCGAGTCAAGACTAGAAGTCTCTAGATTCTTTTTCACCTTCTCTTATATAAAGGAGAGAGTCTCTCTTGTATCAATAACATTGTAAGTATATCCTCTATTTCATTATTTACAACACTTTTTACTAAATATTAATAAACAAAGGAAATAATGGTATTGCACCATGCGTTTTGATTTCATGAAATGAAGTATCTCTTATGATGATATACATTTTCTCAAAAAATGTGATAGCATTATGGCGCAAAATGACATGTCATTGAACTCTTGAGTTCAAATCACCAAAATTCTAATCACTTGACGATGTAAAGCTTCTTACTGAGAAAGATATACTTGTTTCATATCAATTGCAAGTTATAGTAAATATCACCGCATGAGCAGTTTAACCGGTAAGCAAGGTAAAAAACATGCGGGGCCGGGAGAGCCATTACCTTGGTTAACGAACAGTTTTGCTTCATGGTCGTTGGAAAGCTGTTTGCAAATTATACAAGTTAAAATTGTGACACCTTTTGAAATTCAAATAATCTTATGGAGCTCTTTAAGAAAATTTCTAATTAGTATATACATCTCTTAACAATTCAATTGTCAAGAAAAAAATTTCTTAGCCTTCCTGACTCCCAACAACTTCGGATACCTTGGCTCATTTTGCTCGATGATCCACAACTTTTTGCCTTTTTATAACTTGTGAGAGAATTTCACTTTGTTGAAAGAGAGAAAAGTCTTTAATGTGGGTCCAAATCTTCTATACTCATTGTCTATCCCACAGCATCTGATCCTTTGACTTGTGGGCTCCACAATAAAATGTGTGGCTGAGACGATGTACCAGGCACATTATCACAGACACAGAGGATGTGAACCCTTTAATGTGAAGCCAATCATTAGGGTGCAACATATGGTTTCAGTATCTTGGTCTCAACGTGACAATCAGATTCCTCCTACAAATCGTGCTCAACATTCATTATTGCGTGTAGAAGGCCGGCCAAACTATACTGTAAGGTTTCCTTGGATGTTATAGTATAAGTGGAATACTAACCAGCAATTTAATCGATGAAACGCGTATACCATGTTTGCTTGGACATGCACACGGATTATAAGAGAATAAATACACGGTCGAAGCATCATTCTCATTCCTGTCAAAGCTTGAAAAGTTGTTTCCATTTGACGAGGCTGGTGGAAAATAATCTTCCATGCTACTTTGTTGGATTCGTATATTTCACCAGACTTCAATCGTAGTCATCTCTATCGGCTTTGTCGTCCAGTATCTAATGGCTATGGTGGGAGCTAGTGGCACAGGAAACGTAGTATGGTGGAAACTGATGACCACCACAGGTCCACTGGGATCATATATATGCCAATGCATTTGTTACGTCTCAATCCAGACAAAATACACGGTATATACTTCCGTGGTTTAGGTTTCCTTGCAGAGATAGCCCCTCCAGTAATGTTTAGATAGTCCAATGATGGAGGCGGGGTTCAAATCACTCACTATAAATACCTTGAATCTCAATCATCACAGTGAGCAAGCAAAAAACCAACCTTCTGCTTTTTCTCCTCATAGCAGTTCTAGTATTGTTAGATCAGGCAACCACTTTCTCTATGGCATACCAGGCAGATCATCTTGAAAAGGTCGGCAAGGAAGCCTTCAACTTGTTAAATCAGTACTACCCCAGGAAGCCCAGAGTGATGCCAGTGGTGTCGCCATATAGATACACTGCGCCACCGACCGCCACCGCTTTGGGAGCATATGCTGCTCCGAGCAAGGTTGCCACACAGGTGGTAGTGGACAACGACCAGGCCGCACAGTCCGGTGGTGGCGTCCTCTTCGTAGAGGGGTACCGCAGACCCAGAAAACCTGCCCGCTTCTTCTTCTTTTGAGATTTCGGGACACGATCCTAGGCCTTTCAGTTCAGACCACTTTTTAGTTGGCTGAACTGTGGCAATTACCAGAATATAATTTACAGAGGTACAGGATAAGTTGCTGCCGTGTCCGACCAATGTTAGCTGGAATGCTGCATATGTGTCGTATTATACATAAGGTGCAGCAGGTACACTCTTTGACGATGGTAGTGGACCACTATCTTAGTTTTGTTGTCTATCAACTGTATGTCCGTGTCTTGAATAATATATGCAATGATAGCATACGTTTTGGTGTCCTTTTTAAACGTAAACCTACGGCACATAAAAACCCTCTCAGTAATTAGCTTTTTTTCTTTTCAAAGTGACAAAATTGATCAGATTATAGAAGTCATTTGGCATCTTCACATGGATCTGCGGTGACACTGGATCGGGAATAAGAGAAGAACCATGTTACCACGATGAGATCGGAAATCGATTAAGCGCTTCAACTTGCATTCCGGGGTGACTCGCACATAAGTAGCTTTTTCATAGAATCTCCCCTCAACTTTGATCATCATTCTGACCGGTAGAACCTCTACATCCTCAATTGCTCGTACATGAACTGGAGCACCATCCCCATTAGCATCAACTATATTTCCTTTTTTTGATTGCAGACCAACAATTTGAGAGAAAAATGAAGCGAGGAGGGAAAACCCAGACCATGCCCACCTCACTGAACGGAGGAGAAAATACACTGTTCATCCCCGTTGAGAAACCAGGCAGTTGGCTTTACGGTGGCAATTACCGATATATAATTTACAAAGATACATGATGATCACGGATAACTCGCGCCTAAGCAGCTTTTCAATAGATACCTCCTCAACGTTGATGATCATTATGATCATTAGAACCTCAATTGCTCGTACATGAATTGGAACACCATATCCAACAGTGTCAATCATAGTTTTTTTTCAAATGAGAGCTCGGTGTTTGATCGCAGACCAACAATCTGAGAGAAAAATGAAGTGACGAGGGGAAACTTTGTCACTGGCCAAAGTGATTAGGGGAAATCATGTAATTGTCTATTTTCAAATTAGTCATCTAATTAGAGTGTACTTAGATGATTGTATTTTTAGAAGATTGATTATCACTTATGCTTGATCAATGATAATAGTCTAATTATGATGTTTTAAGCCTAATGAGAAACTCTATTTCTACCTATATCTTGAATAATTAGGGTTTGATAAGTGTATACCTAGTCGCAAAAATTAGGGTTCTGGTAGCATATAAATACATAATTTGATAAATTCAATGGTGCAATAAATGATTTTTGGTAATTTTAACTACAAATCTAATCTACTTGAAATTTGTATATGATTTGGACAACTCAAATATAAGTGTTCTTTGAAAATAATAGAATTTTTGAATATTTAGTAACCAGTTTTTCGATCGAGTTTTCCTAGGACAAACTTAGTAGACCATGCATTATGGGTGAAATATAATAGTCTAGTATTTGATTAATATCTTTTTACTGGTCTATCTAAATGCTCTAAAATTGAAATTATAGCTTGAAAACTCCATTTCAGAAATTAGTTAGATTTAACAATTTTTGGATGCTGGTAGAATTATCTAGAGAGTGGTGTTGGTGAAGTTTCTTATTAATAACAACTCAGTTGACCAACAAATTCTGAATAAATATAAAATACAATGAAGGGCTTGTTTGCAATTGTACAAGCACCTTAATTGATCTATATCATCAACCTAACATCCCAGTAGATTTCATAGTTCATGGTACCTATTCAAGAGACTAAAACTGAGAGAGAGAGAAGAGCTAGGGTTTTGAGAGGAGAAAGTTGTGGAATTGATAATATAGGCTTTCATCTTCCTAGAGTTCATGCAATCAAGTAAGTTGGTCCTCTTTAGATATATTTTCTTGTGATTCTTCTCATGTATACATTTTGTCCCTCCTCTATTTTGAACCAAATATATGGTAAATAATCGTATTTTCTCTTTCTTTCTCTGACTCCTATTCTCCTTTCTTAGGATTTCCAAGTTGATATGAGGAAGAAATGGATTCAATTGCGAGAACCATGATGGAATTCTAGAAATACATATTTGTACGGGAAATTTGTAAGGTGCTTGAAACTTGAGGTGAGTTCTTATACCCCTCTTAAGCTATGTAATTATGCAAAAAGCCTAATTATATCTGGCTAAATTAATTAAAATTCTTGTTTGGATTGTATTCAATTGGGTAACCAATTGGAAAGAGTTTTAGGGAATCAAATGCTATTGATTTGGATTCTTTTCATTGACTTTTATTTAGTTAGCTCCCAATATATTGATTAAAGTACATGGAAGGTCCTATGGATTAAAAACTATAACGTTTTACACAAATTTTGCTTTAAAATTAGGGGGATGTGCTTGGAAATTCAGTTGACATGACGTAATCATATTTGAACTCGATATGCATGAGTTCTCAACTGAAATTTCAATTATGTACTTGATTTAATATGTATGTAAATTAGGATCAGTACATTAGGGTTTTTTATGGAGGAAATCCTTATCCAGGGTTTAGTGTTGAGGGATGGACTTAAACGAGTTAATGAGCCATTGTATACTTTTAAATGATTGGTTGATTATGTGGAATGGAAACTAGGGTTTCCATGTGTCTTTAATAGACTTGATGAGCCATTGTACACCCTGATGAGATTACTGAGTAATCTGATCCTTATGATGTGTTGCACTAAGATGACTTCTTGAAACCGTAGAAGTCTAGTATTTGAATGAGTATGAGAGATAAATTGAAACTTGCATATCATCCCGTGAATGTGAAAAGATGCTTATTTGTAGGTGTTATTACTTCAGTTGAAGTTGATAAGTATTATTAAAATGATATAAGTCATATTAATGTATTTTAGTATAATTTATGGATAATGAGTAAAATATGCATGAATGTGAATCTTTCATACAAGATACATAACAATGAATTGTGAAGTTGACTATAGATTTAGAGGCTAGAAGAAGTAACCCTAGTCCCTAATACGTTTTAACTTAGGAATTTTTTAAAGAATAGAAAAATTAGTTTTATTTACCAAAAATGCAATTATGAGTCAAATGACGTGGTACATGTATGTAGATGCAAGACAAGAAATGGACAATGGTGATATCAATTGTGATAATATGTAATGTTTAAATTATTAATAAAATAAGTATGAAGAAGTATTTTGATTCAAATATATCTGGGTTGAAGTCAAATGAATGGAAACCACTAAAAGCAAACCATAGCAAATTCCAATTAGAGATAAACTTTATACATAAGTAAATCGAAAAAGATTTATTCCACAAGAAGTAATGCATATGAAATGGAAGGAGATGAGACTAATGAATATGAAATGGAAGGAGTTGAGACTAATGGATATGAAATGGATGGAAAATAATGAGAAATAGTAGATAGATCTAAGAACCTAACTCTAACCCTACAATGATGACCTTTGTAATGCTAGTGAATAATTATCTCAAATGAGGTTTTAAGGAATGCATATATGTATAGTTAAAACCAATTACAAGTTGAGGTTCAAGGATGTGAATTGATTTATAAATATGTTCCTAGATTTTAATTGTTTGTTAGTATACCTATACTCTGATCATGGTCTATTCTAATGGACTTCAAATGTGAGATATATGGTGTTGATAGGTAAACCTAATTGAAGAATGTTAAACTATGGAATAGGAGAATAAAGTTTCATATGTACCTTTAATCTTGAAATTTAATTACATATATTAAATTTGAATGGAATCAGTATACATTATATGATTAACCTGTTCTAAACATAATGGATGACATAAGATGGTTTATATCCATATATTGTTTCTAGTTCTAGTGTCTTTGTTCATATTTGTTAAAAAGTATGATATAGTTTAAACTAATAAGGACTATTTTGAGATCGAATTAATATGCATGGATTACTTTCCTGAAGACTTGTTTAGGGTAAATGTTGGATCATGAAACTATGTCTCGGGCTGATATCCCATTGATAATCAGTGCTACGATAGGATGTGGAAATGGAAAGAATCTTATGTCTAGCAAATTTATAGATTTGTTTTGCTTATCATTTTAATCACTACCTTTATTGATATGCATGGTTTGATTCATGTCGTTCTAGTTGTTATACACACCATAAAAGATTATTTAAATTCCTTTAATATGAGTAAAATGGATTGAATAACAAGTGAAATGATGACACATCTAGTTAGGCAACCTGAACACTGTGAGTTTCCCCCTAGTGCCACACTAGGGAAATGAAAAAAATCTCATAGTAGTAATCAAAGTATTATGAGAAGGATTTCCGGAGTGTGGATGTAGACCTTGAAGGTTAGACCACTAGGATTTGGGGATGAGTTATCTAGTGTGATTGTGACCCTAAATCCTCTATTGTGAAAGTTTACGTGTATGAGGAATATACTACAAAAAAATGAAAACTGTGAAACATGTGAAAAATGATGATATGATATTCTAATAAGTTATTATGTTTGTTCCTATTTCTTGTACCTGAGATGAGGACCTGAGCCTCTTTAGAAAACCTTGTGGTAGATTAGGGTTTGATGTTGATATCTTAGGGTATTCGACTAAACCCTAATATAGTAATCATGATTCATCGACACAAGTATCAGGTGTGGTAACTTCTAATGATGAGGTACAAGAGAAGTAGTTCAAGTCAAATTTATAAAAAATTACAAGCCATGTAGGAAATGAGTTGAATGTTTGTTACATGGCTTTTACCGCTACCTCATAAACCTTCTATTGTTGAATATGTTTCTTATTGTGGAAATTCATCAATCTTTTATGAAGAAAATTGGTTTCCATATTCTTATTTTCCTATTTTTGAACCTGATGTTAAATGCTAACAAGTGTCTAATGTTGGAATTTAATATACACTTTGAATATCATTCATTTTTTTGTCATTTTAAAATTCATGTTTGGTAGACATGTCTTATGTGTAGTTGTTATGGTAAAAACTACATGATGTGTTCTTGGTTCGGCTGGTGGGTTGCCACAAAGATAATGTTATTCTTATGCCTTAATTCTATTTTCTTAGATCTTGACTTCTTACTCCTATGATTAGATTGTCATTTTGAAGTATATAACATCTACTAATCTATTCATAGACATGCTCTTAAAGATGTTTTAACGTTGGATTTTTGTAAGTGGATACCATATGTGATTAACCAAATTATTGTCTTAAAGTGGATTTGATAAAATGCTAGAAGTACCTATTAAACTTTTCAATGCACGTTTGTTATAAGTTCAATATACTTAACTTGATGTAGATTTGTGTAACTAGCTTGAGTAGGAGGTATCCACTCATTGGGGATCTATATGAGTCCCATTAGGTTCTTTCAAAATTTTCTTAGGTATAATACTATCCAGTAGAGAGGTTGTGATAAAGAAGATGTAAATAGATTAATCTAAATTAGATTGTACCAATACTTTCACTTTCTCAGGATGGATAGTGCATCAAGTTTGCCCTTTCCTTTATGTGTATTTGATGTAAACAGAACTGCATGTGGAACAAAGATTGGTGAAAACTGAATATATCATATTTTAATGTGACATTGGTTTATGAGGTTTTATGAAGGATGAGAAAGAAAAAGAAAAAAATTACTTTTAATTTTGTATATGATTTGTTATTTCTTTCTGAGGTTTAGTTATTGTGTTCCATAATCTGGTTTTAGTTTAGGATTTCTCTTTTATGGTTGACAGTAATGCTGAACAAAGGAGAGGCCCGACAACATGGCACACAAGCATAGGTTACATGAGTTGTAGGGACAAAATGGTCCAAGGATAAATGATAATATGGGCATTAAACATAAAATGAATGATATGCATACTGACTAACTTACTATTCATCTATTTTGGCCATGTATCTGAGTTTTGGGATAACCCATTATAGAACTACTAATTGTATTTTTTTTCTAGGAGTCCATTCTAATGAAGAGAGTTTTGGAGTATAAAATAATGAATCAGGATAACAAAAAGGATAAAATGGATAAAGAGAATGTATTATCTATTTTAATATGGAACCTAAAATAATTTGGAAGTTATACATGAGAAAGATGAATGGCTGTAATAGATGAGTAGGAATTTGAAATTTGTAAGTAAAAAAAGGTTTAGAATTGAAAATGATGTCCAATAAATAATTTTATTTATAAAGAGAATTGGTCGATGTGGATGGTATACGTAATAAACCATAAATCTTGATATATAAGATACATAAATAAAATTTGGAAAGAATAATGAAGGTGATTTGACTCATGTCTTGATAGTTGATGTATTACTAAGATTCGTGGGATAAGTTTTTGTAATATTAAAAGTGGAATATGATGATAAAGGATGAAATATCCTTCAAATGCTAGTAAAATTAAGAATTCCAATGTAAAAGATCCAACAAGCGACAAAATGATATAACTGTAAGAACCATAAACTAGAAAATCAATCTAACAACACATTGAAAGAGATGCATGATTATAAGATATAATCTCCACATATTTATTTGATTTCCAGATGAAATCCTAGAAGGAGGGGAGATCTTCTAATGACCCATTTTCAAATTATCCATCTAATAAGGATTTAACTAAATGATCGCATGCTTAGTAGATTGATCATTTCTTATACTTTAGCAATGATAATAGTAACATTTTGATATTTTAGACCTAATAAGAAACTCTAATCATGAATTTATTTGTATAATTAGGGTTTGATAAGTGTAAATCCTAGTCACCAAAATTAGAGTTTTGGTAGCATATGAATGTATAATTTGATAAATACAATGTTGTAGTGAATGTGTCTTATTGTTTTATCTACAATTCTGACTTATTTGAAAGTTGGTTATAATTTGTACAACTCAAATATAAGTGTTATTTCAAAATGTCATAACTTTTAAATATTTTTTGACTTATTTGTCAGACAAGTTTCCCAGTACAAATTCAGTCGACCATGCATTTTGGCTAAAATATAATAGTCTAGTATTTGATTTTTATAATTTATTGTTACATCCAAATTCTCTAAAATTTTATATATATCTTGGAAACTCCATTCTATACATCACATGAAATTTGAATAGTTTCTAATTATGTTCTAATGATCCAGCGAGTGGTGTCAGTCAAGTTTCTTATTAGTGACAACTATGCCGACCAACAAGAATGAATAAATAAAAAATGCATTTTAGGGCTTGTTTGCAATTATTACAAGCACCCTAGTTGATCTATATCATCAACATAACATTGTATTAGCTCCCATCATTTGTTGCTTCTGTCCAAGAAGTGAAAATCGAGAGAGAGAGGATCCCTAGGGGTTTAGATGAGGAAGTGATGGAATTGATTATCTAGGGTTTTGTCTTTCTAGAGTTAATAGAGTCAAGCAAGTTGGTCATCTGTAGATATCTTTTCTTGATGATTCTTATCTCATGTGTTTATATTTTGGAGTCCCTCCTTTAATTTGAACCAAATATATACTAAATCACCATATTTTTCTTTCTTTCAATCATATTCTCCTTTTCTAGGGTTTCCGAGTTGAGAGGAGGAAGAAATGGATTCAATTGTTGGAACCTTGATGGAATTCTAGATATTTATATTTTTATGGGAAGTTTTTAAGGTGCTTGACACTTGAGGTGAGTTCTTGTCCCCCTCTTAAGCTCTATAATTATGTGGATAGCCTAATGTGGTACGACTAAATTAATCAATATTCTTGTGTGTATTTGTATGCAATGAGGTAACTAATTGGGAAGATTTTTACGGAATAGAATGCTCCTAATTTTCATTCTTCTTATTGATTTGTATATTTTAGTTCCTAATCTAGTGATTAAATTACATGCAATGTCGTATAGATCGAGAACTATATCATTTTACACCATTTTTCTTAAAAGTCATTCTAATGGGCGATATGCTTGGAAATGTAGTTGACATGTATGTAATCATATTTGAACTCAATAAGCATGAGTTTCTCAATTGAGGCTTTGAATCCATACTTGAATTGAATATGTTATGTGCATGAGGATCAATACACGAGGGTTTAATATGGAGGAAATCCATATCTTGGGTTAACGTTGAGGGATGGACTCAAATGTGTGAACGAATCATTATCTGTACACCTTGATGATATTAGTAAATAATATGATCCTTGTTACGACCCCACCTCCCGATAACCCCCAATTAAGGGAGACCGAGAGGTTGAAGCCGCACCCATAAATTCCGGATCAAAGGTTCGGCACTTAACCAAGAACAATTATTATATTTCAACAATCTATACTGAAAAGCTCTAAGAAAATACAATTTGCATACCTTTTGCAATTTCAGATTTCTAAACTTCTATCCATGTATGTATTCTACTCTAACTAATCCTCCTTGCATTTTACTTCATGTATTTCGCAATATGATGATTTATTGTTTGTCCATTTGGCTTGAACCTAAAATGCCAACAAACAAAACGTCGGTCAGCCAAAGCTGGTATGTGGGGGAAACAATAAATGTGAAACTATGATAACAATGTAATCATTTAACAATCAAGATTACATTTTAAATATAACTATGCGATCCATGAGTACCCTATCCTCTGTGCTATCCCTACAGTGGACCTGGATACTACCTTCCTTATGGTAGATCCCCATTAAACCCCTCATGGTCCCACCTATAGATGAACCAGTTTCTAGGGTTGAGTCACATGGCACTACTCGTAAGTAGCCCACTCCTTAACTCATGGTAGGCTAATGGGTCTCATGGCACTACACTTGGTAGCCCAATTTCTAACCCAAGATAACCTAGACCTTACTCTAGGTTACCCCTTTTTAGCCTTTACAAGACACAGAGGTGGACTCAGATCTAGCCAGTTATACATGTATATACATAGTGATAGTCATAGTCACTCTATAGTTGCATGAAATAAAAGCATCCAACAGTTATTTCAAGCCATGAGGGAAATGTCGATAAAATCCTCGGAAAACTAGTCAGGATAATCATAAGCATAACCACATACCTTTTCAATGTAGATCATTCAATCATACTTCAAGCATATTGTCCAAGCAAGCAAGTAAATCAAGCAATCATCATATAATCTGCATTTTGTAAATTGTAAAATGTCACTAAACATATTAAATACATTATACCCTACTTAGTCCTAATCCATGGTTTAGGTTTTGAATTAAGGAATACAGACATTAACCCTATTTCCATAGCATATTTAACATTTGGTAAACCCTAGTTACTAAAACCATCTTATCCTCTCATTAAGATCACTTAGATCGAATATGTTCCTTAACAACATAGCAAGTTAAGATTTTTAGCCCTAATTACACACATTAAAGATTATCTCCGTTAGATATCCTAAATACCCTGCCATTACTACCATGATTACATTTATTATCATCATGATCCAAAATATCTGTTAATATCATAAGAAAAAGGCTTATGACATTTAGAACATCTTAATACTGAAAACTAGGGTTTTTAAGCATTACTCATTGCTTTAATCCTTCTTTGCACTAAATTTATAATAGGGATCATATTTAGGTCTCAAAAATATTTTATTTAGATTCTACATGTTCCCTTGATAAATTTTCACATATAACTTATTTTCAGTTGAGTTACATAGTGATTTCTATGATTTTTGCAAAATAAAACTAAATGGGCCAATCCCCGATTGACACGTTAGTACAACTATAGCTTTTATTATTACTCTGAAATTCTTAAAGTTAACCTTGGAAAGACCAATTTGCACTTGTGCAGTGATCACGTGTGATCACACAGACGGGGGCATCTTGGTCCTTCTCCCAACGGTCGTCTCCTTCCCCGCTCCCGACCTCGTGTACGCGGGACAGGGGCGCCGCAGCCCAACACCGGCGCTGTTGTACCAACTCCGGCAGGGGCCTATGTTGCCGCGGCCACAGGGAAAACACCTTGACCCCCGACCAACCTAAACAGACCTTGGGATATGCCTCGCGCGGCCCTAGATGATCAGAGTTGCTTGCATAGAGTTCTACCTAGCTAGGGTTACAACATGTTGAATTGAAGGAAACAACGGTCAGAAGCATACCTAGGCATTCAATTCACGACACACATCTTCAGTGGTTGTCAGGTGCTGCCACCACAATGAGGAACCTGCTCTTCTCCTTACAGCTTGCAACACTGCCTGAAGACTGCAAAGCTGTGCGCCGCTCAGCCTTTCTCCGACGCTCTGCCACCTTCTCCTGGACGATGAGGGTCAGAAGTGTGTGTCGGTCCAGGAGGATCGTCTGGGCAGCCGAAACCCCTCGCGAAACCTACTTCTAACGAAGCAATGAAGGTCTGGTGGTGGCATTATTTTAGTGAAGATCCAGCGGGCAGTTCCCCTACGTTGGCTGTTGTCCAGAGAATGATTGCTATTAGGTCTTTATATAGGTCCTCGTAGGAACCCTAAGGTGCTGATGGAATAGGGAGTTATGCTAAGGACGAGACTTGTTTCCCTTTTCATGCATAAAGGCTGAGATATTCTCATACTCCTACTTTACTAATATGGGAAAATTCATAATATCCACAGACTCCCATGGTTTAATATTCTCCACATGAAATACATCAATAAAATTTTTTTTTCCATCATTGTTCATTGCCTTTTCTAAATGGCATAATTCGAAAGCCTCTGGATAATCTATATTCTTAGTTATTAGGAAATTATCTCTCTCTTAAATATCTCCTTGTTTTATTAGCATTCCTTGGTTTATTAAGGAATTCGAAATTTATTTCTCTTATCATATTCCTTGTGCTTGGCATTAAATCTATTGGCCACAAAATCCATTTTCTCAAAGAAACAATATATCTTTTAATAGAAAATACCACCTTTTGAAAAACAATACAGAATTCATTAATAATGTATCACATTATCTTTTTATTTTGCAATTTTGGTATTTTCTCTTTCTTTCCTCTTTATTGGGACTCCTTGGATCCCAAGGAACTCTATTATTTCGAAATCCTTTTTGTTGTATACTCATTATCCTTTTAGATGCATCTAAATGCATTATTTCACATTATCTTGTTTATTTCTTATTAAAATAACTCTTTTTGAGGTTTTCTCTTTATTTCTCTTTTATTTTCCTCATTGGTATTCCTTTTATCATTGGTAATACTTGGGAAACGAAATTCCACCAAGGATAACCCCATTATACCTTTTTCCACTTATTTCCAACATTTTAACATTATTTTCAATTTTTTTCTTACTAAAGAAATACTTAGTTAAACTTTTCTTTTCATATTGCCTTTTGTTTGCAACTTTGGACTCCTTGGAACCCAAGAGGCACGAAATCCCTCTTTGGATTTGCCTTCTAGAGGTTTCCATATTTTTCTTTTCTCAAATATTCAATTATTCATTTACTAATTGAATTTTCTTATTATTTGGGCGCAATAGCCAATAAAGCCCACAACACAATCATCAAGGCTGTTGTAAACGAAATCCATGTCTTCAAAACAAATTATATCATTATTTGTTCAATTATCATTAATATGAGAAATTGCATTTCTCACCAATTGAACCCAAAAATTGGGGTTGTAACATCCTTCCCCTCTTATAGGAATTTTGTCCTCAAAATTCTATCAAGCAAACAAACAATTCAGGATAAGACTTTTCCATGTCCATCATTGGCCCCTATGTGGCTTTACCGTACTCATGGAATTTCCAAAGAACCTTTATCATCACATATTCTTTTCTCTGAGTTCTTTCATCCTGGCATCTATAAACTACACAGGTGACTCATGCCATTTCAGCCTCCCCTGGGGCTCACTAGGTTCATTGCTCAGCACATGGTCGGGGTGCCTCACATAGTTCTCTACATTGGACACATGGAACTCATCACACATTACTTTATCCTGAGGGGTAAGATCAAACTTAACCTTCTCCACCAAACCATGTCAAAAGAACCCATGCATCGGGGATTCAACTCTCTTAGCTATAACTTAGAGGGGTCGGATTTTCATGTCACGTATTCTCCCACAGTGAACTACATGTCACTCTACTTTGCATCTACTCATGACTTACGTAGTGTCTAGGCTCCTTTCAGCCATTGCACAATCAAAGCGGCTTCATCTACACACATTGTGGTCCTTTTCTAACCATCACATGGTCCTTTCACCAACATCACCTTACTGAAGTGGTGACCGACATAACCTCCCTTACAGAGCTTCTCTAAATCCCGATACTGACTATGGTGGTCATCATCACATCCTTCATAGGACAAGAATTGTCTCTATCTATCACTGTGAACAAGCACATATGCTCTCATCAGACCCTTTAGTCTGGATTATACTAACCCATAGTTAGGGGTGATAAACTATACTAACATCGAGTTCTTCATGTATCTACTCCCACCTTTTGGAAGGAAACCTTTAGGTCAAACTCAAGAACCCTTGAACTTGCATCATGGTGTAGTTGAACCATCTCTTCTTATGGGTAGTTCAACCAGATCTGTCCCTTGACAGAACTCTTTCTTTCTCATTCCATCTCGATAATGTAATCTACCGTAACCCATGTTGCATCTTGACCTTCCTTGGTCTCAGGGAGACTTACCACATCCATAGTAATGAACTCCCTTTCTCTTTTGGGGACTCTTTATCCTTTATATCAATGCATTGGGTTGTTGGTGTTCGTCCTTCATCCTCGGCTTGCATGGTCATATACCACATGAAACTTTATCTTAGGTATATAAAGTACCACTGTCAATCATTATCTTCGTAGTACGGTGTATGGTGATCTTAAAATCATGATCTCCTATATGTAATTATTCTTTAAGATCAATACCTCAAAAACCCTAAACCATTGTATCGGAGTTTCATCACCTTCTTATCCAAAGAGGTGCATATGAGGTTCTACCACCATCCCTTTATTACCTCAAGGACTAGACTGGCTAACCAAACAACCATTAACTTGTTTAACAGATCTCGTTACAACCGAGTGTTATCCAAACACCTCTCCATTCCAAACTTAGGGTTAGCCAAACCACCTCTTCTAGCCAAACTAGGCAGCTATATCCCATCCAGAGCATTCATTACCACTTCACATCCTTAGGTATTAGGTAACATTGAAGACATACACTTCCATGTATTTCACTTATCGTCCCACCTCAAACTCTATGTCTATCTTCATTAAGAACACTCTCTGATTTCATCATCATGGTGATCAAACTCAACCTGGTATAACTTTTAAGTTCCACATAGCTCATGATAAAAACATCCTCATAAGGTGACTACCTCATTCCTCTTAGTGTTTGCAAACCATCCATGTATCATTTACTTTACCAGGGTAGGTTATCTTCTCTATCCCCATTTCTCATGGCAACGCTCCAACCTACATCATCTCTTATCCTTGGTGTATGGCATGAGTAATGTCCTATCTCTCACCCCCATAACAAGAGGAAATAAGCATTTGGCTACAGTCCACATACAGATTTCTTCCTGTTCCAAGAGTAGAGATGGTACATCCCACCTTGCCAATACACCTTTACATCTAAGTTGCAACGTGCCACATATGTCTCTACATCACAGACATCATGATATCAAAGTTACCTCCATGGAAAACTAGTCTTGAACCTACTGAGGTTTATATCCTTGGTCATCTCCTCTAGGTCTATAGGGTACCGACTCTTTTGGGGTCATCCCTCTTCCCTCATGCATCAACAGAGTGCCCTACTCATCTGCCCTTTGGGTCCCATGAGTTCATGAAGGTGATCAATCTCCTAACCCATGGCCCTCAGACAATGATAGTTGTTACGTCCCGACCCTATGGTCATGTGCAACTGGGGAATTAGGCAACTCCTACTTTCATCAGTCTTATCCCTACCTGACCCTAGGATAGACTTAGGATTCTTCGTTATAGTACATGTTCACTTAGGACCTTACCCAAGTCTTCATCATCTCTCTTTTTGCATTCATGGGCTGGCTTTCATCCTTTCATAGGGATCATGGCAACCTGCCTACCTTGGTCAAGCCCCATACCAGTTACCTCCATGGTAACACATTCATATATAATTAGAGATGGATATCTATGGGTCTACAAGTTCATTCTCATACCATGTACTTTTCACTTAGCTTCTCAAGATCCTAGGAGACCTCTTTAGGTTACCTTAAACCAACAAAACTGATATACACCCTACCAAAGGGGTCCCTCTCCCAGGATGGGAGGAAAACTATCTCTTGACAACAAGGTCACAAAAGCTCTTAGGTCTAGGGTTTACATCCACATGAGACTACTTAACACTAGCAAGCTATTAAGGCAAAAAGCAGATCACCTACTGAACCATGCTATGTCATACTTGTCCTCTTTCCTCGATGCTGGATCAAGATCATACTTTCCTTTATCATCAACCTAGTTGTGAGGGGTTCATCAAACATACCTTAAACTTAAGGGGCTTCCCTTTTCCTTTATACATGAGGTGTACCATGCTCGAAACTATAGCAACTTAATTCTCATCATGAGCATTAGGTATACCACTTCCCCTCTTAGGTCAGGAACCCTAAGTTCACTTTGGGTGTCCAACTGCATGCTCTATCTCTTAACCACAAACCAAGCATGTACCGGGTATGACATACACTTCCTGTCATCCTTCTCCTCAATCAACACTTTAAGGATTAGTCCTCCTCAAGGACAATCAACAAGGTGCAAGGCCTCATAACCTGTTACTATACCTCTCCAGGGTTTATGGAACTCTTCTTTTCATCTATACCATAGGTACATAGGTGCCAAAAGCCTCATCCTCTCTCTAGGGTTTGGTTCTTCTCATGACAACTAAGACATCATCAACCTCTAAGGATCAAGCATGTGGCGACCACTGTCATCCACTTAAGTCGCATCATCCCCAACTCCCTACTTTTCTTCATATCTCGGAGTTTTAGGCTTCCAACCTTTTTTCCTGGGGTCATGCTCTCTCTCTAGAGTTAATCCTACAACCAACCTCACAATTAGAGGTCCTATCTTCATGAAGGGTCAACCTCAAAAGCATGCCCCTAGCTAGATGAAGCCTATGGTCAACTTATGTTCGCTCAAGATTATCCATAACCCCTTATACTTATCACATAAGCTATCCATCAAACTCTCTCAGCCAGGGTTTCAACCTATTGCTCACACTATTGATACATACATGGTGCCTATTATGCCATGCTCGTATCAGCTCATGGGGATCCATAGGTTCTAACCTCAACAATGACGGAGCTATCCTTCACTCTAACATGCACGACCCTTCCTAGGGTTGGGTTGCCAGAGGTACTCTGTCATCCAACCTCTCATGGCTCATATGGCATCCCAAGCATGTCCATCCAAACACCTGGTCTACCAAGACATCTAGCTCTCCCTCTCTAACCTTCACTTAGGGTTAGGGTTAACATCATCCTCAGAGGATGTGCCAGGTCTCTACTTGCAATGGAGATCTCTATCTCCAAGACTAACTTATCCTCCTGACAAGAAGGTCTAGCCTCAGGTCTCTTCTGAGGACATGACAACTTATGTCATACGACCTAAGCATGTATCTATCCTTTAATTTGCGTTTAATCTATTTAGCTTATGTCCATGACATCTTATTTACATACTTTTCATTAATTTGGTGGAGGATTCCTTAGACCTTATTATCCTTACCCATACCTCAAGAGGGTGAGGAGTATAGAAAACGCTAATCCTTAAGGTCCTTAACAGAATTTTGTGATGAGAAGGGATGAATAAGATGAGGAAGTCCTAAAGGTATCTTATTTTGATTCATACCCTAAGACTTTGGCCAGGCAGTCACACAGATTCGGGAGTCCTCGTATTCCGACTAGTGGTGCAGAGGAAAATATTTCCAGCCCTCGGTCGTGATCCTTTTCTAAACACCTCCGTCTTTCAGATAATCCTCTAATAACTCCCTTGGGTTCTACGGAGTTTGTAAAATTTAATAATTATTAATGGTTACGTGAGGAACCTACGCTCTGATACCAAATGTTACGACCCCACCTCCCGATAACCCCCAATTAAGGGAGACCAAATGGTCGAAGCCGCACCCATAACTTCTGGATCAAAGGTTCAACACTTAACCAAGAACAATTATTATATTTCAACAATCTATACTGAAAAGCTGTAAGAAAATAAACTTTGCATACCTTTTGAAATTTTGGATTTCTAAACTTCTATCCATGTATGTATTCTATTGTAACTAATCCTCCTTGCATTTTACTTCATGTATTTCACAATATGATGATTTACTGTTTGTCCATTTGGCTTGATCCTAAAACGCCGAAAAACAAAACGTCTGTCAGCTGAAGCTGGTATGTGGGGGAAACAATAAACGTGCAACTATGATAACAACGTAATCATTCAATTAATCATTTAACAATCAAGATTACATTTTAAATATAACTCTGCGATCCATGAGTACCCTATCCTCTATGCTATCCCTACAGTGGACCTGGATACTACCTTCCTTATGGTAGATCCCCATTAAACCCCTCATGGTCCTACCTATAGGTGAACCAGTTTCTAGGGTTGAGTCACATGGCAATACTTGTAAGTATCCCACTCCTTAACTCATGGCAAGCTAATGGGTCTCATGGCACTACACTTGGTAGCCCAATTTCTAACCCACGATAACCTAGACCTTACTCTAGGTTACCCCTTTTTAGCCTTTACAAGACACAGAGGTGGACTCAGATCTAGCCAGTTATACATGTATATACATAGTGATAGTCATAGTCACTCTATAGTTGCATGAAATAAAAGCATCCAACAGTTATTTCAAGCCATGAGGGGACGTCGATAAAATCCTCGGAAAACTAGTCGGGATAATCATAAGCATAACCACATACCTTTGCCATGCAGATCATTCAATCATACTTCAAGCATATTGTCCAAGCAAGCAAGTAAATCAAGCAATCATCATATAATCTGCATTATGTAAATTCTAAAGTGTCACTAAACATATTAAATACATTATACCCTACTTAGTCCTAATCCACGGTTTAGGTTTTGGATTAAGGAATAAGGACATTAACACTATTTCCATAGCATATTTAACATTTGGTAAACCCTAGTTACTAAAACCATCTTATCCTCTCATTAAGATCACTTAGATCGAATATGTTCCTTAACAACATAGCAAGTTAAGATTCTTAGCCCTAATTCCACACATTAAAGATTATCTCCATTTGAGATCCTAAATACCCTGACATTACTACCATGATTACATTTATTATCATCATGCTCCAAAAGATCTGTTAATATCATAAGAGAAATGATTTTGACATTTAGAACATCTTAATACCCAAAACTAGGGTTTTTAAGCATTACTCATTGCTTTAATACTTCTTTGCACTACATTTATAATAGGGATCATATTTAGGTCTAAAAAATATTTTATTTGGATTCTACGTGTTCTCCTGATAAATTTTCATATATAACTTATTTTTAATTGAGTTACGTAGTAATTTCTATGAATTTTGCAAAATAAAACTAACTGGGCCAATCCCCGATTGACACGTCAGTACAGCTATACCTTTTATTATTACTCCGAAATTCTTAAAGTTAACCTTGGAAAGACCAATTTGCCCTTGTGCAGTGATTATGTGTGATCACGTGGACGGGGGCATCTTGGTCCTTCTCCTAACGGTCATCTCCTTCCCCTCTCCCGACCTCGCGTACGCGGGACAGGGGCGCCGCAACCCAACTCCGGTGCTGCTGTACCAACTCCGGCAGGGGCCTATGTTGCAGCAGCCACAGGGAAAACACCTCGACCCCAGACCAGCCTAAACGGACCTTGGGAGATTCCTCGCATGGCCCCAGATGATCAGAGTTGCTTGCACAGAGTTCTACCTAGCTAGGGTTACAACAGGTCGAATTGAAGGAAACAACGTTCAGAAGCATACCTAGGCATTCAGTTCGCGACGCATCTCTTCAGTGGTTGTCATGTTCTGCCACCACGAAGAGGAACCTACTCTTCTCCTTGCAACTTGCAATGCTTCCTAAAGACTGCAAAGTTGTGCGCCGCTCAACCTTTCTCCGATGCTCTGCCACCTTCTCATGGACGACGAGGGTTAGAAGTGTGTGTCGGTCCAGGAGGATCGTCTGGGCAGCCGAAACCCCTCGCAGAACCTACTTCTAATGAAGCAATGAAGGTCTGGTGGTGGCATTATTTTGGTGAAGATCCATCGGGCGGTTCACCTGCGTTGGCTGTTGTCCAGAGAACGATTGCTCTTAGGTCTTTATATAGGTCCTCGTAGGAACCCTAAGGTGCTGATGGAATAGGGAGTTATGCGAGGGATGAGACTTGTTTCCCTTTTCATGCATAAAGGCTGACATATTCTCATACTCCTACTTTACTAATATGGGAAAATTCATAATATCCACAGACTCCCATGGTTTAATATTCTCCACATGAAATACATCAATAAAATATTTTTTTTCCATCATTGTTCATTGCCTTTTCTAAATGGCATAATCTGAAAGCTTCTGGATAATCTATATTCTTAGTTATTAGGAAATTATCTCTCTCTTAAATATCTCCTTGTTTTATTAGCATTCCTTGGTTTATTAAGGAATTCGAAATTTATTTCTCTTATCATATTCCTTGTGCTTGGCATTAAATCTATTGGCCACTAAATCCATTTTCTCAAAGCAACAATATATCTTTTAATAGAAAATACCACCTTTTGAAAAACAATACAAAATTCATTAATAATGTATCACATTATCTTTTTATTTTGCAATTTTGGTATTTTCTCTTTCTTTCCTCTTTATTGGGACTCCTTGGATACCAAGGAACTCTATTATTTTGAAATCCTTTTTGTTGGATACCCATTATCCTTTTAGATGCATCTAAATGCATTATTTCACATTATCTTGTTTATTTCTTATTAAAATAACTCTTTTTGAGGTTTTCTCTTTATTTCTCTTTTATTTTCCTCATTGGTATTCCTTTTATCATTGGTAATCCTTGGGATACGAAATTCCACCAAGGATAACCCCATTATACCTTTTTCCACTTATTTCCAACATTTTAACATAATTTTCAATTTCTTTCTTGCTAAAGAAATACTTAATTAAACTTTTATTTTCTTATTGCCTTTTCTTTGCAACTTTGGACTCCTTGGAACCCAAGAGGCACGAAATCCCTCTTTGGATTTGCCTTCTAGAGGTTTCCACATTTTTCTTTTCTCAAATATTCAATTATTCATTTACTAATTGAATTTTCTTGTTGTTTGGGCCCAATAGCCAATAAAGGCCACAACACAATCATCAAGTCTATTGTAAACGAAATCCATGTCTTCAAAACAAATTATATCATTATTTTTTCAATTATCCTTAATATGAGAAATTGCATTTCTCACCAATTGAACCCAAAAATTGGGGTTGTAACAATCCTTATGTTGTGTTTAACTAAGATGACCTCTTAAAACCCTTGAATTCTAGTATTAAGACGGGTGTGAGTCAGTCATAAAGACAAAACCTCATATAATCATATGAATGTCAAAACATGCTAAATAGTAGGAGTCATTACTTTAGTTGAAGGTGATAAGTCTTATTAAGATGATATATTCCAAATACATGTATTTTAGTTCAATATAAGAATAACTAACAAAATCTATGTGAATGCAAGTCTTTTATACAAGACACATAAAAATAAATTGAGAATTTGACTATAGATTTAGAATAAAGAAGAACTAACCCTAATCATTTGTACCTTCTAATTTGAGAGTTTTGTAAAGAATCAAAGAATTGCTTTTATTTATCAAAAATGCCACTATGAGTCAAATGGCATGGTACATGTATGTAGATGAAAAATAAGAAATGGACAAGGGTGATATGGGTTGTGAGGATATGTAATGAATATTATATTAAGGAAATAAGTATGAAGAAGTCTTTTATATTTTACTTCAAAAATATATGGGTTGATCTAAAATAAATGGAATACACTAGAATTGGAATGTTATGCATTTCAATGAGAGAGAAACTTTATACATAAATAATTGTAGAATGATTTATTTCAAGAGTATTCATGAATATGAAATAAAGGAGTAAGACTAATGTATATGTAATGAAAGAAAAATAAGGAAAACTAGTAGATGTATCTACGAACCTAACTCTAACCCTTAAATGTTGATCAATGTAATGCTAATGAATAATGACCTCAAATGATGGATGAAGGAATCCTTATAAGTATAGTTCAAACCAATTACAAGATGAGTTCCAAGGATGTCAATTTATTTACAAGAATGTGTTCTTGTTTATTAGTATACTTGTACTCTAATAATGGTCTATTGATGTACTGAGTTTAGTTGCTTTTCACATGCTATTTTTCCATGTATTTGGTACATAATTGGTCAACTTGCTATATATTATATATTGTTCATCTTTATTACCCTGGGAAACACTATTGCATCATATATTAAGTATTTATATTGAAAAATATTGACTTATCACTTTCTATTCAGACTTATATTATTTTTCCCATGTTTCAAGAAATTCATGCACTTTCAATATAGCTCTGTGCTATCGACATATATGTCGGCGGTATCGACATTATGCAACATCGATTAGAGAATTTTGGAAATTTTGATGCTACTCAGACAACACTATGTGCTACTAAGATGATGATAGATGCTACTAAATGAAGGAGTCGGTGCTACTAACTTTATGACTAGAAAGCATTAGTGACATACTTAAATTCTTCAATTCCACTTTCATCCAATTCGGTGGTATCGACTTTTGTACACAGAACAAGTCAGTCAAAAGAAACTTTGTGCTATCAACATATTTGTCAGATGTACCAACTTTTATCAAGGGTTTCAAGTCAGCCGACAACTCGATGCCTCCAATATCAATTCAGCATTACCAACTTTGCACGATTGGTCCAGATTAAAGATCATGACAAATCTGAAGGATGTGCCTTAATGACGACCAAAAGCCCCACTTATTACCAATTGGGAGTTAGGCTAGGGAAAAATAATTACATTCTATCTCGTTACAACAAATCACTGAGCCAAGAGAGGAGGATACAAATGACATATTCACATACTGGATGATCCAATCACACTTCATGCTAAATTTACAGCTGAAACATTACATATCAAGGTGTCTACCGTAGGGTATCGTGAGGACTACTTCTTTGAGGGTCTGCATTGGTTTTTGAGATGTTTACCTCAATTTCTCGCTCTTCCTCTCTTTGTAGTATGGTAGAAATCATGTGGGGCTAATCCCCTATCCCTTAAGAGCCAGGAGTAGCTTGACATTGCTTTGTATTTGTTTTGTGAACTAATAATTTATATTTTCTTTATTTTAGATGTAAATATATGTATGCATATTGATTTTTTTGTGCTTGATCACCACAATCGATATTTTAAACCACTGATTTTTAATGGAGAGGGATTAGGGGTTGAAAAACTTGTAGATTTACATAACACATTCTGAACATTAGGAGGGGGCTTACTATTGTGAAAAAATAATCTACAACTATCAATAAGGCACCTAACTAATCCCTAAATAGATACATAAGTGGAGTTTTTCTTACTGTATATAGTGTATTATGTTGCGTGTGTGGATAATACTTTTATAGGTCCTTAGTCCAGGGTTGGGGGTAAATGACTACTAATGAAATGAAGTTGAATGCAATGCATACTGTGATGAAATAGTAATCCTTAAAAATTAATCAATTCCTAATCACTTCCATTTAATTTAGATTTTATTTCTTGTCGTTAGTTATAAAACAACCAACCAATCACTTTTTCTAGGCCTTCCTGATTAGGATGTAGTTATTCATTGTATCTGAAAACATTTCCTTGAGTTTGACACTCAGGCCTTATAGGCTTATAATTCCGACACGCATATTTGCATTTTACTCACATATCTTGAGCATGTAAAGTTTTTGGCATCATTGTTGCGGAAATGACAACACCATCACTACAAGTGTTGTGATTGGAAACTCTAGGAATTCATTTTTCTTTTATTTATTCTTAAAATCTTTTGTTTAAAATTGAGCATAATTGAATTTTTTTCACAGCAAATTATTGGTATTCTTTCTCTCAAATTGCTATCTCATTTGCAGGTACTAGTGCATGGTTCAAACCAGAATCACAGACTATGGAGAATCTACTCCAACCAACATAGACCAGGAGGAGATCCTTTGTAAGGTAAGAGAGTTTATAGCTTCAGTTGGGAATCTCATCCAAACGCCACCAATGCAGGTAGAACAAGTGGATGAAACAATCATGTAATAAAATGGAGATGATCATCTTGATGAAGAACATGGGGAACAAACTATCGAAAAGAGGACAAAAGTGTCTTTCAATAACAACACAATTAGGGCCATTAGATGGCAATAAATCAACGTGGGTAGTTACAAGATAGATCTTGGACTGGTTGCACTAATTAAATCTCAGTCATTCCACAACCACAATATTGAGGATCCTATGGTGTAAATTAATGACTTTGTGGAAATTTAAGGTATGTTGAAGTTAGATAGGGTACCACCCACAATCATCTACCTAAAGTTTTCTCTAATTATTTATTAGATAAACCAAAGGCGCAATTCCTTAGCCTCCCGCCAAAATCGTTAGAGACATGGGATGAAATGATAGACACCTTTTTTTAGCAATAATTTCCACACCAGAAGACCAATGAGCTAGTGGGGAAAATTACAACGTCAAGTAACCTTCTTAGCAGTCCTATTCTAAAGCCTAGGGGCGATTTCAAAACTTCTCAGGGAGGTTGCTCATCATGGGATTGACATGTATTGATAGGAGAATCAATTCTATTATGGTCTCCACAAAGGGGAAAGGACTACACTTGATAGAGAAAGTGCATGTTTCTTTTTAAACAATAAGGCTACAAGGGGTCATGAGATTGTAAAGAATATGGCCAAGAATTAGTCTTGGAGAGACAAGAGAGAAGTGTTGGTATGTATGCCCTGAGAGCCAATCATGGGATGATTGGTGGGATACATTAAGATTGATTTGATAAACATCAAAAGCAAGCTTCCAATTCTTTCTGGTTTAGTCATATGAGATAGTGATAAAAATCAAAAGTGCATGTCTAGAGAATGACAATACTCAATGACGTATGCTTTCAGGTTCAGGACATGAACGATGAGATCATATGGATGCTAAGACTTTGTACATTCTTATTATGTCCCTAGTCGGATGTCATTGTGGAAGGTAGATAGACAACAATGACACACAATACTAGATTGTGGTGTTGGTTGATGACAGAATCTTATTAGTCATGATATAAAGATATCAAACCAAACACATAGGTACTTGTTAGAGAACAAGTGTATCAGACATACCCACCATGAGTTTGACACATGGAACCATGACATGGTAGTCACAATAAGTGTGATTTTTGGTGAGTGTGATTCTTTGACCTGAAATCACTACACTCAACACATGTCGTTGGGCACACTTTGACATCATCAAACACGGTCCTGAAACATGGGTTGTTATAAAGGTGATGATTGGGTGGCTTTGACAGATGGGGCTTTTGAGGGGTGAGTGATAGATATGAGATTTGTCCCTCCTGAGGAAGTATGATATCCATGGCCACTTGATGAGTAGGATTGAGAAAGGCATGCACGCATGTGTGAATCGGTATGTGATATTGATGTCATATATATCTCTTCCAATCTACTCTGAGATCAAGAAAGTGAATGAACATTGACAGGATGACTGTTCCATGCCTCGAGTTCATTCGGGATATTAGTGACAAAGGAATTATACATTCACTATAACACCATTCACAGATTGTAGGATTGAAAGTTGTTCTCCAACTTTCTATTTCACTTGGGTAGCATTGATGTGTGACTCGGCACCACTCGTTTCTTATGAAGTCATAAATGCTATGGACTTTCACTGCCAACGTGAAATGGACCTGCAGGGTCACACACATAGGATTTAACCTGGAAGATGAGTTTTGTCCACAAACAATATTTAGATTGATTACTAAAGGAGTTTAGTAGTTCAATTAAACACTCAATAAATTGATAGCTCAGTATCATAATGTTCAAGGTGTTGGACTACTTGATTAGAGTATCAGATTGATTGAAACTGCAATTGACTATTTCTGCACAATTTTCACTTCCAACTGATCGGCTCATGTGATGAACCGATCAGCTGAGCTTGGTGAACCGATCAGCTCAGGTGGTGAGTCAATCGGCTCATGGACAGGGTCAAACGATTGGTTCAAGTGTTGAAATGATCGGTTCAACTCGTCCAACCGAGCAAGTTGGGAAAGTAGTATTGGTGAGAAATTTCTTTTCGTTTCACTTGCCTAATTTGATTGGAACAAGGATTGGTATTTGGTACCAATTAGAAGCAAAAGAAGAAAAGTCAATCGGGAACTAACCAGGACTACGAACCGACCGATTCATAAGTGAACCGGCCATTTCATGGGTCCCAACCAATTGGTTGAGGTGTCAACCGACCGACTCAGGTCCCCAACCGACAGTTTCAGAAATGAAACGATCGATTCAGGTTGCGTAGTTGGTTGTTTTTTGTGGAAAATCTCGAACCCTTCTACTCCTGCTTTAGTACCACATTTCCCGGGATAGAGAATCCTGTCCCATGACCCTCCTATATATAGAGGTATTGGGGGATTCTCAAAGAACAACTCAATGCAACCAATTGCTCTATAAAGTTGTCGTTCTCTCTGGTTTTGGTAACCGAGAGAGCCCGAGCAAGTGCTACCCGATAAGGGAGGCACAACAAGGGAAAGATAACTGCAGAAAGCGAATGGTGGCCGGAGAGTGTGTCGGTGACTAGTACACCAACAGGAGGGTGTGACTCCTTCCAATTCCTTGTGAGACAAGGAGATTGCATTTCTAGGTGGTCCGTGTGGACAACTTCAGAGGCCGGAGATTTCTGCCGCTCGGAGGACAGTTGTCAATCCTGGCAGTCCCAGTGAGACCAGGAATCGTCAGTCCCGGTGCGACTAGGAGCTGCACCGACACCGTCCAAAACCAGAACTGAAGACCACGCAAGCCGCGAGGTATTGTCTCTGAGCAAGCCTTGGGACAAGGTATGATTCTACAAACCATCCTTTCCTATTGTATATACGTTGACACGTTTCCTTGTTCTAGGTTTGGGGAGGAAAAATTTTTATATTTCCGCTACCTTCTCTGCCTCTCATAAAACCCAACAGTGGTATCAGAGCCACGTCAACTGCTCTATACTTTAGGATTATCGATATGATCGATTTTGGTTTGTTGCCATTATTTATTGCATACGATGCGAATAAAATTGGCTTTATGCATGTCCAATCCTAAATCCACAAATCCCAATATACATATATGATATGTAATATGAATGCACTCGATATGCGTCGCCCTTAAACGAGTTTTTTGGTGGATGTATAGTGTGGTTATGGCCAATGAATCCTATCTATGTATGGTTGTATGTGGTTGCTTGCATCTCGGTCTGCGCACTGATTCCCTTTCTCCTATTCCTGATGTAACTCGAAATAATTCGAGATTTCTTTCCTACCTTTGCTCCCCTCGAATGTAACTCAAGGTTTCTCTTTTTACAATGTAAAATAGGATAGAATTTTATTTCCTGTTATGTCAAAGAATGGAGGACATCCTGACGATAGCTGAGACGATCAGTTCAAGGCATGAACCGATCGGTTGACGTTCCAGATGATCAGTTCAAGGAGTGAGCCGATCGGTTGATTATCAGTTCGAGGAGCGAGATGAGAGGGTGGAGGCCATGATGAGATGGACGACAACTAGGCAAACCGATCGATTGGAGGAGCCAACCGATCGGCTGGTGGAACCCAGCCGACCGGCCTTATGGTGAGCCGATCATTCATGTGATGAGTTGATCAAACCCAGAAAGGCAAAGCACAAAGTTCATCTTGTACAGGTTGCATGTGATGTAGACCTAGATGACCGTGATTCCTCTTGGATCGAGGAATCACATTAGGATGCCATAATCATCGCTTTTATCATTTCTTATGTTTTCTGTGGGATATAGCATGTATATGATCCGTACTATATATTGTGGTGATTGGATATGTATATGTATATAAAACCAAATCCCTCATTAAATATTAATGTTTTAGATGCCTTCCAAATGTGACACACATGAAAAGCTTGATCGACCAAGTGTGGGCACGCCCAAGCATGGTGCACCATCTATCTCGTGGAAGTGTGAAAGATGGATATGTGGGTCTGCCCAAGCAGGGTACATATTCATCGTGTTGGCTTTGGGTTGGACATAACAAGGTGACCTAGATAGGATCTAGCACCTTGAGGCATGGAGATGATCATGGCAAGGAGTTGCATATGACATCTTATCAAGAGTTGCATATGATGCAATTGGCAAGAGTTGCCTACCTGAGAGATCGAAGTTGTGGGTGGCAGCCCAAGCTGGTCCATGACTTAGAGGATTTTAGGATCTTGCCCACTAGAAGGTTGTACACTGCAATCTTCCAAATTGTTGGTGAGGGCTGTCAATTTGAACTAAAATAGTGGGAGCGATAATTAATTAAAGGCCTAATTATATCATCCAAACTTTTCAAATCAATCAAATAAGTCAAAATTGAGTTTTGGATTAAAATTGCGTATTTTCTTTTTGTAGTACAAATAGCAACAAACAACAATAACTTTTCTTTGCGATCCGTCCTTGAAAAGGACAAGCTAAATGGGAATAATTCCACGATTGGTTAGGACGATGAGAAGTGTTCTCAATCAAAGAGTGAAAGCTCTAAGTCCTAGTTATACCAGAACCGGATGAACTCGATCCCACCACACCAATGGCTGAAAGTCTGCTTATGGAAGCATACTGAGGATGGCATTGATGTGGAGTGCTTGATGTTGTGTTCCCTGAACTATGAGTTGCAGAGACAACATGAGACATATGATGTCTCCAAGACACTGTCCTAGTATGTCATGACAGAAGGAAATCTAGTAAGGTATTCACACACTCAATGTGATTGGGTATATGGAAAAACCTGACTAAGAAGGATTCCCTCTGAGCCAAGAGTTGTCTATTGGTATGATACTGCAAATGTTGTGAGAATCATACAATTCATGATAAGCTACAACATGAACAACTTTGACAAGCGTTGACAGAGTTGTTGGACATGTTGAGGATAGTATAGGCAAAGATGAAGAAAGACAAACCATAATCATTGATGCGATCAAAGAAAAGGTAATTCTTAAGGGCAAGGACAAGGGCAAAGCAAAGAAGTGTTTTGATGCTAGCCAGCAATCCAAGCCGTCTTCAGCCTCAAGGCACATGGGGAAAGGGTGTATGAGGGATTGACCTCTATATCTGGAAGAACAAAAGGTGTCATGAAAGTAAACTTGTAACACTTTTGAGGTATATGATACCAAGATGTAAAGTGTAAAGCACTCAATAAATGGGGCAAGTGTTTCCGCCATAGATAGGAGTACTTTAGTTTATTTTCAGCCTAAAAGGCATGTAATACAGTTATGAACTACTATTTCATATTTGCCAATAGATAGAAACACTTTATTTTTGCATATTGTATGACAATGATGGAAATCAATAAATAGATGTTTCAATTTCTAAAGATATGATCTTTGTGGCAATGCCTTGTTTATCTTGTGATATTTGATATGCATAAGATAAAATGATACCTAAAATCTATAGATAACTCAAACAATCAAATTAGCATCAATCATGAGAAATTCATTTCTAGTTTCCATGTGATGGATAAATCAAGACTCTTTTGGTTAGAGAACCAGTAAGAGACATGAATATCTTGGACATGATTAATCAATCTTCACTAAAGGTAGTGGGAGAATGATTATCCTATTAGGTATGATACATGTGATGTATTTACATACCTATTGGAACAAATGCTAATACTTCAAATGGTGTTTAGAGAAATACCAATATGAATATCTTGAAGTGTTCAAGATTATCATAGATGAAGTGAAAATTTGGTAAAGTGTTAATTCTTGATGAGATCAATGAATGAAATACTTGGACCAAATGTTTGAGATCCTTATGAGTGATTATGATAGTGTATCATAGTGAACTCATGATTAAGGCATGGTGATGTCTAAATCAAGAAGGAATCATACTCTAAGGAGTTAGGGAATGATTATCAAATAACCGAATTCTTCTTAATAAAAGAATACCCCACACTAATAAAGGACATTAAGAATCACAAGGAGTTGTAAGTTCTTATATCCTTGACGGATACATCTCGTTTATCTATGTGATGAGTTGTTCATGTGATGAGTCAACTATCTAGATGAATATGAGGAACTAAATTTTGAGTTATGGTTTATGACCATTACATCCTAAATGACATCCATGTGAACCATAAGGTATGACCTTGATGGTAGCACCCATTGGATGAAATCCATAAGTGCAAATGAATCTTAAGTGTTAAGACACATGGATAACATTTTGAGAATGATGATGCTTGTTGATTGCAACTTAATGACTAAGACATTTGGCATATGGATACTAAAACCACATTCCTATGAGGAATAAAACAAGGATGTGTACGTCACACAACCTATAAGGTTTATGAATCCACTAATGCAAATGAAGTATATAAGTTACAATGGACTAATCAATGTGATTGATTGAGTACAAGCAACTCAGAATTGGAACTTTACTTTGATGATATAGTCAAAGGGTTTGACTGATATGTCAAAGATAAAGAAGGGATCTTTGATTTAGTGGGAGCGTGTTCACATTCCACATGTTGATGTGAAATGGAAATGTTCTAGAATGGAAATCCAAAAGTGGAAATTATCTTTATGGAAGATAGAGATGTTTCCTATGTGATAGGAATAGAGATCTATAGACATAGTTCTCAAAAACCTCTTGACCTGAAAAGAGAAAGCATACATTGGCAATCTGTACTGAAGGATTCAGTATGCATAGATTCAGTGGGAGAAAACTTGTCCATGTTACATGGAGTTAATATCCCAAGGCCAAGTGTCCAATTCTTATGAAGAATGTAAACACTAAGAATAGATATGGATCTATCACGTATGTAATCATCCCATTATCTTGCATGTATCGACATGGCAAGAACAAAATGCATTCATCATCTTGTATGTAGGACATGGAAATATGATGTGCTCAACCTGATAACTCGTATGTGAGACATGAAGAGTGGATGTATGTCTACTTTCAGTAAGGGTTACTGGAATACCATGAGAACTTGATAAGTACTAGTTCTATGGAGATAAGGAAGAGTTCAATGTAAAGAGTTACACTGATGCGAACTTCTGAAAGGACAGAAAATTAATTGCAAAATATATATAGCATATATAAAAGTGAAAGTTTGTTGATAATTGGAAGTGTTCCAAAATAACCATTTAAAAGGAAATGTTACAACCCCAAATTTTGGGTTCCTTTGGTGAGAAATGTAATTTCTCATATTAAATATATTTGGACAAATAATGATATCATTTGTTGTGAATAAATGGATTTCATTTAAAATAGCCTTGTTGTTTGATTTGTGGGCTTTCTTGGCTATTTGGCCCAATGACAAGGAAATTCAATTAATTAATGAATAATTGAGTTGTTGAGAAAAGAGAGATGAGGTAGAAACCTCTAGAAGGCAAAGGAATGTAATCCAAGAATGAATTTCGTGCCTCTTGGATTCCTTGGGTTCCAAGGAGTCCAAAGTTGCATAGAGAATGCAATAATAAAAGAAAAGATCAATTAAATGTTTCCTTATCAAGAAATAAATTGAAAATAATGGTAATATGTGGAAAAGAAGAGGAAAGAGGTGTAATTAAGTTATCCTTGATGAATTTTCATATCCAAAGGATTCCTAATGTTAAAAGGAACTCCCATAAGGAAAATAGAAGAGAAATAAAGAGAGATTCTCAAAAAGAGCTATTTTAATAAGAAAAGTAAGATAATAAGAAAAAGAATGAAAGATAAAGAAAGAGGCTAAAGAAATATTCCCAAAAGGGGATTTCAAGCCATTGAGGTTCCTTGAGGTTCAAGGAACTCAAAATAATAATTTAATGGCAAAGGAGAGAGAAAATAGGTGAAGAATATATATAATTAAGAGATATCTTGCACTTAGTGAAAAGGAACGTTTCCTTTGATATAATGAGCCCAATTTTGGCGGAGAGGTAGATTAATTCGTAATAGACTTTCTCCTAAAATTTTGTAGAAAAAGGATAATCGAGGAGAGAGTTATGGATTTTAAGAGTTTGATTAAAATGAAAGAATTATCATTGATTTTATTTGAAATAGAAACCTTGGGCCCAACCCATGCGCCTGTCACACACTTTGCGGCCTGTTGGATTCAGATCCAACGGTGACCCCTTCATCTCCTAGCTCATGACAGGTTAGGAAAGTAGGACCAGGAGATCATGTTTTCCGGGGGTGATTCCCTTGATGATAAAAGAGCGAGCATGATGGAAACACTTCCATTAGATTCGGGAGAATTTTCTGATGTGAACCAACCCAATATGTGGGTGGTTTTGTCGCCAGGGTGGAGAGTCCCCAACCTGCCGGTTTATGTCTTTGACCCTATATATAGAAGAGGGCTCACGAGGGCACCAATGTATCAAATCGCTACCCCATAATCTTCGGCGAGCGACGGCAAACGCAATGGCGGGATCAATTCTAGTAATGACCCTAACCTTCCCCTTCAACTTCCAGTTGACCTCACCGGAGCTCCGGCGATCTGACGAAGGTGGAGGCATGACACAGACGTAAAATTGAAGACCTAGTCGAGTTCGTATGGCGGCGGAAAAGCTTCCGAGCCCCCTAACTTGTTCACTGATGGACGAGATCCCAGAGTCAACCTCTGAGTTGACCGCCAGCTCGCGGAAGGGTTGCTCGCGCGAGGAAGACGAAGGCACCTAGGAAAATTACAGAATTGCCCTTCCGTTCCTTCCTTCTGGGTAAGGGCATAACGGCCTTTTGCTCCTTTTTCTTTTGCAAGTCTGGCACGAGTTGGCGGATCATTGGATCCACGTGGTCCAGCGGGCCACGCATCGAGCCGCTCAAAAAATTTAGTAAATAGTCTTCGTTATCAAAAATTCAAGAAAACTAATGAATCTTGCATAATTCACTAAAAATAGGTTCTTTGGCCGAAAATTGCAAATAAGTAGTGATTTTTGATCAGAAAAATGCAAGGAATGAAATAAAAATATAATTGAATCCTAATTCTTCTTTCAATTCAAAAATTTTGTAAAGACGCTATCTTTAGTGGTTTTACTAATGGAAAACCCTAGTTTTTGATGTTAATGAGTTTTAGTAAAGTTCAATGAACAAGTTTAGTTGATAATAACCTGTTGTTGGTAATATATATATTAAAATCTAGAAAGATGATCTTTGTGGCTAATTGGCCTAATTTAGAGTATATGTGCATAAGTATGCTTTCATGGGCCTTGAAACCCTAATGTTGGTAATTAGGACTACTAATGGTTTTAATTATTCGATTTCATGCATAAAACTAAGTTTTCATGGTTATAAGCTATTTCAAGCATTAAAGTTCCTAATTTTTGGATAAATACCCTAAATGTAGTAATTAAGGTTTTCTCATGAATAAAGAATAGAATTAATGGCAAATCAAGTTCATATGTGATTTGGACCATAATGAACTATGAATTGATGACAAATGAGTATAATGACCTTGACATAGATTGAAGGAATAAAAATGGTAGCTTTAATGAAAAAGAAACTTAATTGATGATTAATGTGCCTGTAATATGAAAATAGGGTTATATGTTGTTAAGATAACCTTAATGTTGAAGAATAGACAAAATAATTAGGGTTTGTGATCAATTGCGTTAAATTAGGGTTTAAAATAGTAAAAGATGAAGGGAAACCCTAATTGCAATGGAAACCCTAAAAGTGGACTAGAAACCCTAAGACGCGAGCTAGATTTGATAGATCTTAATGACATGAGTAATAAGAGGAAATTGTATAATTATTTCAGGATCTTATTGAATGCTTGCTTGCTCATTATTGTTTGGATTATTCCTGCACCTGAATCTACATGTACAGGTATGTGGTTACGCTTATGACTACTCGAATTAGTTTTCTGGGATTCTGTCGATGTTTTCATCGTGACTTGAACTAAACTGTTGGATGTTTTAATTCATGCAAATTCTAAAGTGAATATGACTATCACATAAGAGATATGCCTACTAGCTCAGATCCTAGTCCCCTCTGTAGCTTAATGGGTTGACCTAGTAAATGGCTACCAAAGGGGTAGGCCCATCAGGTCATTGAATGACTTAGTAAATGGCTACCAATGGGGTAGGTCCATCAAGTCACATTTGAGTTAGAGATTGGGCTACCTATGGGTAGTGCCATGCGACTCAACCCTAGATATTGATCTACCTATTAGGTAGGATCATGCAGGGTCTAATAAGGATCTACCTAGAGAGAGGTAGTATCTCAGTCCGCTACGGGGACAACACAGAGATAGGGGATAAGAAAGGATTGAGTAGTATGGTTTAAAATGTAATCTTGGCTGTTAAATGATAATTGGATGATTACTTTGTTATTGTAGTTGCATGATTATTGTTTCCCCCACATACCAGCTTCGGCTGACCGACGTTTTGTTTGTCGGCGTTTTAGGTATAAGACAAAAGGACAAAAAGTAAATCGTCATATTGTGAAATACATGAACTAAAATGCAAGGAGGATTAATTAGATTAGTATCTTCATGGATAGAAGTTTTGAAATCCCAATTTTTAAAAGGTAAGCAAGTTTTATTTTATACCCATTTTCAGTTTAGTTGGTAAAGTTTATTAATTGTTATTGATTATTTGTCGAACCTTTGATCCTATTAAATGAATAACGGCTCTGACCTTTCGGTCTCCCTTAATTGGGGGTTACCGGGAGGCGGGGTCGTTACAATTGGCATCAGAGCATAGGTTTCTCAAATAATCTTTAATAATTATTAAATTTTACAAATTCTGTAGAACCCAAGGGAGTTATTAGAGGATTATCTGAAAGACAGAGGTGTCTAGAAAAGGATCACGACTGGGGGCTGGCAATATTTTCCTCCACACCGCTAGTCGGAATATGAGGACTCCCGGATCCGTGTTACTGCTTGGCCAAAGTCTTAGGGTATGAATCGAAATAAGATACCTTTAGGACTCTCTCATCTTGTTCATCCCTCCTCAACTCAAATTTTGTTAAGGACCTTAAGGATTAGGGTTTTCTCTCTTCTCCTCACCCTCTTGAGGTATGGGAAAAGTTAATAAGGACTAAGGAATCCTCCACCAAATTAATGAAAAGCATGTAAATAAGATGTCATGGACATAAGCTTAATAGATTAAGCGTAAACTAAAGAATAGATACATGCTTAGGTCGTATGACACGAGTTGTCATTACCCTCAGGAGAGACATGAGGATAGACCTCCTTGGCAGGAGGATGGGTAGAGAGAGTTAGTCTTGGAGGTAGAGACATCCATTAAAAGTAGATACCTAGAACATCCTTTGAGGATGATGTTAACTCTAACTCTAAGTGAAGGTCGAAGAGAGAGATGACATGATCAGTTAGATGTCATGGTTGACCGAGTGTTTGGTTGGACATGCCTTTGGGATGCCATAAAAGGGTAGATGACCTAGTACCTTTAGAGGAACCAAACCCTAGAGAGAGGACGATGCTTCTAGTACACATGGTATAAGTGGTTACCTGCTGGATGAGATAAAGAGTGCCTCAGACCCTGAGGAGGTTTAAGTAACCTATTGTGAGGTTTTATACCTAGTCGGTTGTCCTGGAAGGGGACTCGACCCTGATGTGTTGCTCGAGTAGAAGGATGACAGGGAGTACATGACATACCTTGTACATGCTTGATTCGTGGTTAAGAGGTTGAGCATGTAGTTGGATTCCCAAAGGTGAACCTACAGTTCCTAGGCCTAAGAGGGGAAGTAGGGTATCCGATGATCATGATGAGATTTGAGTCTCTATAGTTTCGAGCATGGTGCTCCTCATGTGTAGAGGTAAAGGAAATCCCTTACGTTAAGGGTATGTTTGATGAACCCCTCACAACTAAGTTGATGTAATGTTGAGGATGAGAACACGTGCGACCTAGCATGGTTTTTTAGGTACGCTTGTGCCTTAGTAGTTGTTGGTTTAAGCATGCTCATATGGATGTAAACCCTAAAGATGCTTGTGACCTTTGCTATAAAGGTGTAGTTTCCTCCCATCCTGGGAGAGCGACCCTTTGGTAGGGAGTTTACCCGTTTGGTTGGTTTTGAGGTAACCTAAGGAGGTTTCGTAGGATCTTGAGAAGCTAAGTGAAGAGTACATGGCATGAGAATGAACCTATAGACCCATAGATAACCATCTCTATGTGCATATGGATGTGTTACCATGGAGGTAACCGGTATGGGGCTCGACCAAGGTAGGCAGGTCGCCATGGAAGGATGAAAGTCAGCCCATGAATGCAAGAAGAGAGATGATGAATGTTTGGGTAAGGTTCTATGTTGGACATACACAATAATAGAATCCTAAGTCTATCCTAGGGTCAGATAGGGATAAGAGTGATGGAAGAAGGAGTTGCCTAATCCCCTAGTTGCACATGACCATAGGGTCGGGAGGTAACAGCTATCATTGTCTGAGGGCCATGGGTTAGGAGATTGATCACCTTCATGAACTCATGGGACCCAAAGGGCAGATGAGTAGGGCACTCTCTGGATGCATAAGGGAAGATGGATGACCCCAAAAGTGCCGACAACCTATAGACCTAGAGGAGATGACCAAGGATTGTGTGGTGACCCAAGTAGGTTTCAGATCAGTTTTCCATGGAAGTAATTTTTGATATCATGATGTTTGTGATGTGGAGACATGAGTTGCACGTTTCAACTTAGATTTGAAGGTGTACTGGCAAGGTGGGATGTACCATCTCTACTCCTGGAATGGGAAGAACTCTGTATTTGGACGGACGCCAAATGCTTATTTCTTCTTGTTATGGGAGTGAGAGATAGGACATTACGCATGCCTTACACCAAGGATAAAGATGATGTAAGTTGTAACGTAACTACAAGGTATGAGGATAGAGATGATAACATACCCTGGTGAAGTGAATTATACATGGATGGTTCGCAAACACTAAGAGAGGTAGTGTAGTCAACTTATGAGGATGTTTTATCAGAAACTATGTGGAATTTGCAAGTTAACCAAGGTCGAGTTCGATCACAGTGAGGATGAGCTCAGAGCTTCTTGATGAAGATAGACTTAGAGTTTGAGATGAGATGATAAGTATAATACATGGAAGTGTATGCCACCTAACACTTAAGGATGATAGGTGGTAATGAATGCTCTGGTTGAGATCTAGCTGCCTAGTTTAGTTAGAGGCTAGAAGAGGTTGAGGTTGTTTGGCTAACCCTATGTTTGGAAAGAAGATGTGTTTTGGCTAAACACCCGGATGTAATAAGATATGTTGAACAAGTTAATGGTTGTTTGGGTAGCCAGTTTAGTCCTTGATGTAGTAAAAGGATGGTGATAGAACCTCAGATACACTTCTTTGGATAGGAAGGTAATAAAACCCTTTTGGGAGTGGTTTAGGGTTTCTTAGGTATCAAGCTTTAGGAATCATAACAATACAGGAGGTCATGATATACCTTGATACTACAAAGATAGTAAGTGATGGTAGAAATCTGGATGCTTAAAACAAAGTTGCATGTAGCATGTGGCCATGCAAGCCAGGAGGTGAAGGATGAACACCATTAACCCAGTGCAGGAATATAAAGTATAAAGAGTTCGTGAGAGGGAATGGGAGTTCATCACTATGGATGTTGTGAGTCTCTCCTAGACTAAGAAGGTCAAGATACAATATGGGTTATGGTAGATCGCTTTACCTAGATGACATGAGAAAGGAAGAGTTCTGTCAAGGGACAGATCTGGTTGAACTACATATGAAAAGAGATGGTTCAACTACACCATGATGCGAACTCAAGAGTTCTTGATGTGACCTAAAGGTTCACTTCCATGAGGTGGAAGTAGATACATGAAGAGCTCAGTGTTTGTACAGTTTATCACCCCATACTAATGGACAGTATGATCCATACTAGAGGGTCTGATGAGAGTATGTGTGCTCATTTAGGGTGATACATAGAGACAGTTCTTAAGATGTGATGTTAACCACCATAGCCTTTATCGGGATGCAAGAATTTCTATAGGGAGGTTGTGTCGGTCACCACTTCATTATGATAATGTTGGTGAAGGAGGCCTCGCGCGGGTCAGAAAAGAACCACAAGTGTGTGCAGATGAAGTCGCTTTGATCGTGCAATGGCTGAGAGAGAGAGCCCAGTGGTGACATAAGTCACGAGCTGATGCAAAGCAGACTGATATGCAGTTTACTGTGGGAGAATATGTGATGTGAAAATCCGACCCCTCTAAGCAACATCTGCGAAAGCTGAGTCCCCGATATATGGGTCCATTTGAGATGGATTGGTGGATATGGTTGTGTTAACCTTACCCCTCAGGATAAAATGATGTGTTGCATGAGTCCGATCTAGAGCACTATGTGAGGTACCCAAGCCAGGTGATGTGCCCTGAACCTATTTAGCTTTTGAAAGGCTGAAAAGTCCTGAGTCACCTATGAGGGTACGATATACCAAGGAAAGAAAGAACTCAGATGGAAGAAAATGAGATAATGAAGGTTCTTGGGAAACACCATGGAAAGGGTGAAGCCACATGGGAGCCCTGATGGACATAAGAAGACTTATCCTGTTTGTTTGCTTGCTTGATGGAATTTTGAGGGAAAAATTCTCATAAGAGGGGAAGGATGTTACAACCCCAAATTTTGGGTTGCTTTGGTGATAAATGTAATTTCTCATATTAAAGATATTTGGACAAATAATGAAATCATTTGTTGTGAATAAATGGATTTCGTTTAAAATAGCCTTGTTGTTTGATTTGTGGGCTTTATTGGCTATTGGGCCCAATGACAAGGAAATTCAATTAATTAATGAATAATTGAGTTGTTGAGGAAAGAGAGATGAGGTAGAAACCTCTAGAAGGTAAAGGAATGTAATCCAACAATGAATTTCGTGCCTCTTGGATTCCTTGGGTTCCAAGGAGTCCAAAGTTGCATAGAGAATGCAATAATAAAAGAAAAGATCAATTAAATGTTTCCTTATCAAGAAATAAATTGAAAATAATGGTAATATGTGGAAAACAAGAGGAAAGAGGTGTAATTAAGTTATCCTTGATGGATTTTCGTATCCAAAGGATTCATAATGTTAATAGGAACTCCCATAAGGAAAATATAAGAGAAATAAAGAGAGATTCTCAAAAAGAGCTATTTTAATAAGAAAAGTAAGATAATAAGAAAAAGAATGAAAGATAAGGAAAGAGGCTAAAGAAATATTTGCAAAAGGGGATTTAGAGCCATTGAGGTTCCTTGAGGTTCAAGGAACTCAAAATAATAATTTAATGGCAAAGGAGAGAGAAAATAGGTGAAGAATATATATAACTAAGAGATATCTTGCACTTAATGAAAAGGAACTTTTCCTTTGAGATAATGAGCCCAATTTTGGCAGATAGGTAGATTAAGTCGTAATAGACTTTCTCCTAAACGTTTATAGAAAAAGGATAATGGAGGAGAGAGTTATGGATTTTAAGAGTTTGCTTAAAATGAAAGAATTATCATTGATTTTATTTGAAATAGAAACCTTGGGCCCAGCCCATGCGCCTGTCACGCACTTTGTGGCCCGTTGGATTCAGATCCAACGGTGACCCCTTCATATCCTAGCTCATGACAGGTTAGGAAAGTAGGACCAGGAGATCAGGTTTTCCGGAGGTGATTCCCTTGATGATAAAAGCGCGAGCATTATGGAAACACTCCCATTAGATTCGGGAGAATTTTCCGATGTGAACCAACCCAATATGTGGGTGGTTTTGTCACCAGGGTGGAGAGTCCCCAACCTGTCGGTCTATGTCTTTGACCCTATATATAGAAGAGGGCTCACGAGGGCACCAACGTATCAAATCGCTACCCCAGAATCTTCGGTGAGCGACAACAAACGTGATGGCGGGATCAATTCTAATAATGACCCTAACCTTCCCCTTCAACTTCCAGTTGACCTCGATGGAGCTCCGGCGATCTGACGAAGGTGGAGGCATGACGCAGACGTAAAATTGAAGACCTAGTCGAGTTTGTATGGCGGCGGAAAAGCTTCTGAGCCCCCTAACTTGTTCTCTGATGAATGAGATCCCAGAGTCAACCTCTGAGTTGACCGCCAGCTCGCGGAAGGGTTTCTTGCGCGAGGAAGACGAAGGCACCTGGGAAAATTACATAATTGCCCTTCTGTTCCTTCCTTCTGGGTAAGGGAATAACGGCCTTTTGCTCCTTTTTCTTTTGCAAGTCTGGCGTGAGTTGGGGGATCGTTGGATCCGCGTGGTCCAGCAGGCCACACATCGAGCGGCTCAGAAAATTTCAAAAATTCAAGAACACTGATGAATCTTGTATAATTCACTAAAAATAGGTTCTTTGGCCGAAAATTGCAAATAAGTAGTGATTTTTTATCAGAAAAATGCAAGTAATGAAATAAAAATATAATTGAATCCTAATTCTGCTTTCAATTAAAAAAGTTTGTAAATATGCTATCTTTAGTGGTTTTACTAATGGAAAACCCTAGTTTTTGATGTTAATGAGTTTTAGTAAAGTTCAATGAACAAGTTAAGTTGATAATAACCTATTGTTGGTAAAATATATATTAAAATCTAGAAAGATGATCTTTGTGGTTAATTGGCCTAATTTAGAGTATATGTGCATAAGTATGCTTTAATGGACCTTGAAACCCTAATGTTGGTAATTAGGACTACTAATGGTTTTAATTATTCAATTTCATGCATAAAACTAAGTTTTCATGTTTATAAGCTATTTCAAGCATTAAAGTTCCTAATTTTTGGATAAATATCCTAAATGTAGTAATTAGGGTTTTCTCATGAATAAAGAATAGAATTAATGGCAAATCAAGTTCATATGTGATTTGGACCATAATGAACTATGAATTGATGACAAATGCATATAATGATCTTGACATAGATTAAAGGAATAAAAATGGTAGCTTTAATGAAAAAGAAACTTAATTGATGATTAATGTGCCTGTAATATGAAAATAGGGTTATATGTTGTTAAGATAACCTTAATGTTGAAGAATAGACGAGATAATTAGGGTTTGTGATCAATTGCGTTAAATTAGGGTTTAAAATAGTAAAAGATGAAGGGAAACCCTAATTGCAATGGAAACCCTAAAAGTGGACTAGAAACCCTAAGACGCGAGCTAGATTTGATAGATCTTAATGACATGAGTAATAAGAGGAAATTATATAATTATTTCAGGATCTTATTGAATGCTTGCTTGCTCATTGTTGTTTGGATTATTCCTGCACCTGAATCTACATGTATAGGTATGTGGTTACGCTTATGACTACATGAATTAGTTTTTCGGGATTCTGTCAATGTTTTCATCGTGACTTTAACTAAACTGTTGGATGTTTCAATTCATGCAAATTCTAAAGTGAATATGACTATCACATAAGAGATATGCCTACTAGCTCAGATCCTAGTCCCCTCTGTAGCTTAATGGGTTGACCTAGTAAATGGTTACCAAATGGGTAGGCCCATCAGGTCATTGAATGACTTAGTAAATGGCTACCAATGGGGTAGGTCCATCAAGTCACATTTGAGTTAGAGATTGGGCTACCAATGGGTAGTGCCATGCGACTCAACCCTAGATATTCATCCACCTGTTAGGTAGGATCATGCGGGGTCTAATAAGGATCTACCTAGAGAGAGGTAGTATCTCAGTCTGCTGCAGGGACAACACAGAGATAGGGGATAGGAAAGGATTGAGTAGTATGGTTTAAAATGTAATCTTGGCTGTTAAATGATAATTGGCTGATTACTTTGTTATTGTAGTTGCATGATTATTGTTTCCTCCACATACCAGTGTCAGCTGACCGACGTTTTGTTTGTCGGAATTTTAGGTATAAGCCAAAAGGACAAACAATAAATTGTCATATTGTGAAATACATGAAGTAAAATGCAAGGAGGATTAATTAGATTAGTATCTTCATGGATAGAAGTTTTGAAATCCCAATTTTTAAAAGGTAAGCAAGTTTTATTTTTATACCCATTTTCAGTTTAGTTGGTAAAGTTTATTAATTGTTATTGATTATTTGTCGAACCTTTGATCTTGTTAATTGAATAACAGATCTGACCTTTTGGTCTCCCTTAATTGGGGGTTATCGGGAGGCGGGGTCGTTACAGGAAATGTCGAGTATCTATATGTTAGAGAACAACAGTGGATACTATTTGGGTCAGGAAGTTCATGAGATGAACTTATGGATATTCCGGTCATTGATGACAAGTATGGAATTCTTGATCATGCAATGTGGCTAAAGGTTAGCAAAGGAATACTAGATTGCATATTACGACAACTCCATCTCATACGTGTGACGTACAATGAAGAGATGAGAGACATGCAGTTAAAAAATGACTTTGGTAAGGTGTTGCCATAACTCACTATGTTGGCACAAGAGCACAGTAACATGTGGGACATGTTTGAAGATCACTATGAATATGATTCATGGGTGATTGGCTTGCAGTGCAAGTGGGAGTCTGTTGGTATGTATGCCCTGAGAGCCAATCATGGGATGATTTGTAGGATACATTAAGATTGATTTGATAAACATCAAAGGAAAGCTTCCAATTCTTTCTGGTTCAGTCATATGAGATAGTGACAGAACATATTGAATGTCTAGAGAATGAAAATACTCAACGACGTATGCTTTCAAGTTGAGGACCTGAACGATGAGATCATACATATGCTAAGTGTTTGTACATTCTTGTTATGTCCCTAGTCGGATGTCATTGTGGAAGGTAGATAGACAGCAATGACACACAAGACTATATTATGGTGTTGGTTGATGACAAAATCTCATTAGTCATGATATAAAGATATCAAACCAAACACATATGTACTTGTTAGAAAACAAGTGTACCGGACAGACCCACCGTGAGTTTGACACATGGAACCATGAGATGGTAGTCACAGTCAGTACTCACAATGATGGTGGTGAGTGTGATTCTTTGACCTGAAATCTCTACACTCAACACATGTCGTTGGGCACACTTTGACATCATCAAAAGCAGTCCTGAAACATGGGTTGTTATAAAGGTGATGATTGGGTGGCTTTGACACATGGGGCTTTTGAGGGGTGAGTGATAGATATGTGATTTGTCCCTCCTGAGGGAGTATGATATCCATGGCCACTTGATGAGTAGGATTGAGAAAGGCGTGCACGCATGTGTGAATCCATATGTGATATTGATGTCATACATATCTCTTCCAATCTACTCTGAGATCAAGAAAGTGAATGAACGTTTACAGGATGATTGTTCCATGCCTCGAGTTCATTCGGGATATCAGTGACAAAGGAATTATACATTCATTGTAACACCATTCACAGATTGTAGGATTGAAAGTTGTTCTCCAACTTTCTATTTCACTTGGGTAGCACTGATGTGTGACTAGGATCCACTCTTTGCTTGTGAAGTCATAAGTGTTATGGACTTTCACTGCCAACATGAAATGGACCTGCAGGGTCACACACATAGGATTTAACCTGGAAGAGGAGTTTTGTCCACAAATAATGTTTAGATTGATTACTAAAGGAGTTTAGTAGTTCAATTAAACACTCAATCAATTGATAGCTCAATATCATAATGTTCAAGGTGTTGGACTGATTGATTAGAGTATCTGATTGATTGAAACTACAATTGACTATTTCTACACAATTTGCACTTCCAATTGATCGACTCATGTGATGAACCGATCGAATGAGCTTGGTGAACCGATCAGCTCAGGTGGTGAGTCGATCGGCTCATGGACAGGGTGAAACGATTGGTTCAAGTGTTGAAATGATCGGTTCAACTCGTCAAACCGAGCAAGTTGGGCAAGTAGGATTGGTGAGAAATTTCTTTTCGTTTCACTTGCCCAATTTGATTGGAACAAGGATTGGTATTTGGTACCAATTAGAAACAAAAGAAGAAAAGTCAATCGGGAACTGATCAGGATCACGAACCGACCGGTTCAGAAGTGAACCGACCATTTCATGGGTCCCAACCGATCGGTTGAGGTGTCAACCGATCGGCTCAGGTCCCCAACCGACCATTTCAGAAATGAAATGATCGGTTCAGGTTGCGCAGTTGGTTGTTTTTTATGGAAAATCTCAAACCCTTCCACTCCTGCTTTAGTCCCACATTGCCCGGGATAGAGAACCCTGTCCCATGACCGTCCTATATATTTAGGGGTATTGGGGGCTTCTCGAAGAACAACTCAGTGCAACCAGTTGCTTTGTAAAGTTGTCGTTCTCTCTGGTTTTGGTAACCGAGAGAGCCCGAGGAAGTGCTACCCGATAAGGGAGACACTATAAGGGAAAGACAACTACAGAAAGCGAATGGTGGTAGGAGAGTGTGTCGATGACTAGTACGCTGATAGGAGTGTGCGACTCCTTCCAATTCCTTATGAGACAAGGAGATTTGAGTTCCAGGTGGTCCGTGTGGACTACTTCAGAGGCAGGAGATTTCTACCGCTCAGAGGACAGTTGTCAATCCCGACAGTCCCGGTGTGACCAGGAGTCGTCAGTCCTGGTGCGACCAGGAGCTGCACAGACACCATCCAAGACCGGAGGTGAAGACCGCGCAAGCCGCGAGGTATTGTCGCCGAGCAAGCCTCCGGATAAGGTATGATTCCAAAAACCATCATATCCTATTGTACACACGTTGACGCGTTTCCTTGTTCTGGATTTGGGGAGGAGAAATTTTTTTGTTTCCACTGCCTTTTCTGCCTCCCATAAAACCCAACAAGAAGAACCACCAACAATTAAATGTGCTATGGATTCCAGGGAGATCACTATACTGAAAGCTCAGACGGAAAATCTCACAAAGAAACTAGATCAGAATTTTGGCACCTCGTCTAGAAGAAAAGAAGAAGAGTGCATGTACATTTAGCAGAAAAATAATCAGGGTAGCAATGAGTACTTGTAGAGGAGGGATCTCAAATTCTTCTTGAAAGATCCCAATAAATTTTCAGCAGGATCCTTCATATGCACAATAGTCCAACCAACAATAGGGCAATACTTCACAACAATATCGGCAGGATAGCCCCCATTATGATAGAATGAATAGAAGACGTGTTCGGTGGGTTGGTATGTCAAAGTGAGGCACTCTTAGACCAAACAAAGAGGCAACAACAAAACCAAGGGGTACAAATCCACATCATTTAAAGTCAAGATTTCTTAGCTAGCAATGGAGGTGGTATCCCTTAAGAAGCTTGGTCAACAAAGATTTTCAAGGAACACAATTTTCCCATCCAAAAATCAATAGGTTAAGGAAGTGCTTCTCCGTAGTGGCAAAGTGTTGAAGAAGGAGCAGAAGGTGACTCTAGAGAAGAACACCACAATAGTTGTCATTGTGGTAGTGATAGATTCTATCTCTCTAAAGCAGCCACAAGATACCACACCACATGAGGAGAATCTAAAAGAGGAATCAACTCAGCAGACAGAGGCTAAGAAGGAGTCCTACATACCACTCCATCAGTGATAGATTGTGACTCCATTACAATTTTCCTAATAGTTTGAAGTCCAAGAAGGTTGATCAGTAGTTCAAGAAACTTCTAGATATGTTATGAAAACTCCATATCAACCTACCACTAGTAAATGCTCTTGAGCAAATTCCCTCTTATGGAAAGTTCTTGAAAGAAATTATCAATAGGAAGAGAAGGATAGATGATTTTGATGTAGTTATCTTAAGTTGAAGGTCAGTTCTTTGATACAAAAGAATATGCTACAGAAGAGACAACATCCAGGGTGTTTCAACAAATCATGCTACATTGGTAGGGTCAAGTTTGGAGATGCACTATGTGATTTCAGGGAAAGCATGGGACTCAGATAATATAGTAAGAGCAACATGGCGATCCAACTGGTAGATAATTCATTAAGAATGCTAATAGGCATCTTTGAATATGTTCTTGTGAAGGTTGATAAGTTTATATTTCCAACAGACTTTGTCATCATGGAGATGCAGGATGACTATGGCAATGAACTATTACTAGGCATGCCTTTCCATGCCACATAAAATTTCATCTTAAAGATGGGACAAGGAGATTGACATTGCAGATATCGAATGAGATGTTAAAGATAAAGCTTCCAAACCATCACCCACCAGACAAGGATAGGATACAATGTCACATGATGTAGTATTTTGGCATAAGGTGTCGATGTTCTGGTGGAAACCATTTTTGGACATGGCCCATGTCATGACAAAGGTGAACAAAGGTACTCTCACTATTGATATAATGGATCATACAAAGAAGATATCTCTGATAGAAGTTGTGAAGTACCATGATGATCTAGAGGAGGAGTACCCAATGATAGTTATAGATGTCCTATCTTCCTCAATGATGTAGGCATATCCTCAATTACCGTTATAAGCTTATTTCATGAATCTAGTGGATGAGTGTACTTTCTACCATGCACTAGAGGAGTGTGCCTTGTTCTTAAGGAAATTGTCATGCTTCTATACAAGACGCTATGAAGACCTGGTGGACAACCACCACCACCACCATTAGTCCCTTCACTGTAATGTCCTCTTAAACTGGAATTGAAGCCACTACCACCACACTTGATGTAGACATTACAGGAGAGGACAACAAACTCCTTGTGATAATTTTCACATTATTGAGTCTGAAAGAGGATGGGAAGCTGCTCATCGTTTTGAAGAATCATCGGGCCACATATGGGTGGTCCATTGTAGACATCAGGGGTATCTCCCCTAGTGTATGTCAATAGTAAATTATAATTGAAGAAGGAGTAAAATCTATAGCACAACCTTAGTGGTGTCTAAATCCCACTATGAAGGAGGTGGTGAAGAAAGAGTAGTAAAGCTTCTCTCGGAAGGTATAATTTATGTTGCGTCTAATTCTAGGTGTGTTGGCCCAACTCATGTTTTTAATAAGAAAGGATAAATTATGGTCACTAATAAATTTTGAAAGTGAGTTAGTGTCGACTAGGGTAGTAATTGGGTGGTGGGTGTATTGAATATTTCTATTTGAATGCAGCTACCTTGAAAGATCATTTCCCTCTTCCATTTATTGATCAAATTCTTGAAAGGCTTTCTGACCGTTCACATTTTTTTCCTTTTTATAAAATTATTCAAGCTACAACTAGATTTCCATCAAACAACAATCAAGAGAAGTCTTCCTTCATTTATCCCTTATGGTACATTCACTTACCATGAGATTTGGGTTGGTCTTGGTGATGCTCGAGCGATGATTCAGAGATGTATGTTTGCTATTTTCATAGATATGGTGGAGCATTAACTTGAGATTTTTATGGATGATTTTTTAGTTTATGAAGAGTCATTTCTAGACTGCCTTTCTAGTCTTTATAGAGTCTTACAAAGATAAATAGAAATCATCTAGTTTTGATCTGGGAGAAATGTCATATGATGGTGAGTGAGGGAATTGTGTTGGGACACAATGTGTCCAACAAAAAATATAAGTGATATCTAAGCTACATCCATCATCATCAATAAAAAGAGTTAGGATAGGTGGATTTTATCAAAGTTTCATCAAACATTTTTCAAACATTACAAAGCTACTTTCCGATCTTTTAGAGAAGGATGTTGAATTCAGTTTTCACAATAGATGTTTAAAAGCCTTTGGGATTTTGAAGGATAAGATGTTCTTCACACCATGATGGTGGCTCCAGATTGGGTTCAACTATTTAAATTGATGTGTGATGCATCACATCATGCCTTAGGGGCTGTTCCAAGACGACGCAAGGATTATGCACTTTTGGTCATTTAATATGCATCTAGAAACCTTAATTATGCACAACTTAATTATACCACCACAGAAAAGAACTTCTAGTTGTAGTCTTTGCCTTTGATAAAATAAGACAATATTTGATAGGGGAAAAAGTGATAGTGTGGACTAATGATTCAACTATTAAGTATCTTTTGCAGAAGAAGGATGCCAAACCGAGGTTGATTATATGAATTTTGCTACTATAAGAGTTTGATATTGAATTCAAAGATAAGGTTGGAGTGGAAAATATAGTAGGAGATCATTTTTATTTGTTAGAGAGGGTGAATAACTGAAAACACCCAATTTATGAATACTAAAACTTATATTTTATTGTCAAAATAACATCCAAACTTAACTTCCTCTTCATTTCATTCTATTTATTATGAATAATCATGCCCACTATGTCACTGACAATATTTCCCATCTTTTGTAGGGCTTTTCCTATTTTTCCACGAGAAAAGAAGCACCAATGGGCTCATCAGGCCCATCAACAATGAAGTCCATGTTCTAGCCCAATAGCTTGCCAACATCCAAGGCTGACACGCCCCTCTTACCCATCATGGTCGCTACCCGCTACGATAGCAACCCGACGCAAGTGTGTCATGCAGGAGTCTCATCTTGTTGCGGCCCTTTACCTGATATGGTGCCTAACTCATCATAGTTCACAAGTCGATGAGGTTGTTACCCGACATGGCCACCCCTCGGCGCCACAACCTGACAAGGCCCCAACCTACCATAGCTATACATGATACGCTTGATGTCCGATACTCTCCCAGCCCAATACGCTTAATGGGAGACAATCGTATCAACCATTCTGAAACCTCAAGAACGAAGCCACGGATGAAAGACGTGGACCAATAAAAGCTACAACTCCAATCAACTTGCTACCTATAAATTATAGCTACAAGCCTACGATGGGACGGGTCGGACCCTATAGGTGCTAGCCCCTAGAGTAAAGGAGCTAGTGTGTTGAGTTCCCTAGAGTCTATCAGGCGATAGTTAGCTGAGCACATCCACATCCTGAGAGGGATGGGAGGAGTTCACTTAGAGACTGTTTCAGCAATAGCAAACAACACGATATGATCCTCAAGGACACTTCAAGCATGTCAGGTTCCTATTTGGGCTTCAACCTGAGACGACTTGCCCACCTATACCCGACACGAAGAACTCGAGAGCCTTAAGATAATGTTAACCCAATATGTATCCTAACTCGATATGGTAGCCAACCCGATACGGTTTGTACCCATCATGGTTGTAGTCTGACATGGCCAACAACCCGATGTGACTATATGGTGTGGAGGTCCTATCCTGATACGACCCTTACCTATCACGGTCCCTGACCCAACACAGTCATATCCTGATATGGCCTCTACTCAGTACCGGGTTAGCATCATCTTAGGGAGCAGTTGCTATGTACTTCAATTTCCTAAATCAAGGAGATTGATACTTATCTTCCTTTTACAACATTTTCTTTCATTTAATTACAAGATTGTAACTAAACCATTATTCTTCTTTATGATTATTGGAACCTGTGGAGTTTATCTCATATCATTCTATGTATGTCTTTATTTTTTGGTTGCTTTCTTTCTGGGATTTTAGTTCTGAAAATTCTTCTTTCTAATTCACGCTTTTGACTAGCTATTGAATCATGTTTCCTGTTTTGACTCCTTTGAGAGAAGGATGTCGTAAACTTCTAGAGCTTGGTCTGAGTTAGGCATACGAGGGTACCCGGAACCAGAGCTACACCCGGTTTATCTTTTCGTGCGAGCCCATGCCTGGGACCTTTGAGAAGAGGAACCCAGTGCATGGTTTGTTGCACTAGTACATAACCAACCTTTAGTGTGGGTTATTTAAGGCCTTTAGTGTCAGTTTTAATGCGACACCTATGTGGGTGCCGCTAAAAGGCCTACCGTTAGGCGTCAGTTCTCAAACTGACGCCACGACCCTTCGCGTGCCACTGAAAACACACCAACAGGGGGGTATAGGCGTCGGTTATTAGCTTTGAAACCGACGCCATAAACCTTCGCGCCACAGAAACGACGCCATCTGGGGCACTATCGGCGTCGGTTTATTAGTGATAACCGACACCATCACACCTGCTGCCGCGGTTGTATTGGCCAGCACAGCCGTGTTGTCTAGCCTGCTGCCACGGCCGTGTCGTCTGGCCTCATTATGGAAATCGACGTCAGTTATTGATAATCGATGCCACATCACATGCATTAGGCGTCATTTTTAATTATTTATCTGACGTTGTAACAATATGTCGTCGATTTTAAACAAATAACCGACACCTATTGCAAGTTTTTTTTTATCAGTCTGCAGACCTAGTGTGGCTGGTCGCAGGATGAGAAACCTGCAGTTCCGTTATGAAATGCAGGTTTTACGACATCCATTGATATCAGCCAACAACAGACCACAAACTTGCAAAATTAACAACATTAATTTTCACACATTTAGCAACCTGCATTTACTTTCGATTTTCACACATGTAGAAACATTCATGTCGCAATCTGTAGTTCCATTCATTTTTACATTCACACATGTAGAAACATTCATATAGCAACCATCAGTTTCATTCATTTTCACATTCACACATGTATAAACATTCAGACACATGTAGAAACATTCACACATATTATAATTTAGAAATTCATTTACAAAATATCATTCTTTAGTCATTATTCTCTATCAACATCCCAATTATATGCTACATGTATGGTTGTTGCCCATTCTTCTCTTACTTCATTTAATTCTCTCGTCGTATAGGGAGCATGTAAGTTTAGTAAGGCATTTCCTGTAGTATGGTCAGTTTTAAACACCTGCAAAGAGAATGATGTATATATATAATTAATGAGCTATAAATAAGATTGATATATTTCATATTATCTAATGAGACTATATATAATACCTCAGGAATGATATCGATGTCCATTGCGGCATATTTGATAATCATGTGCATAAGTCGCATCACATAGTATGCACATGCCCATCCGTTGTCTTGTGTAGCACACTATAAATTGAAACATACAAAATATTAAAAAATGCAACTAATTAAGCATTATTCACATAAATAATATATACATTGTAGTCGGGAACTTACTTCCATGTTCTTCCAAGTTATTTGTTGGTTCTTTTTCCTAGGGACCTTTCCTCCAGCCTTTTTGAACTCATCTAAACCCCTACATTTTAATGTAACACAGTACATTGCATAATTAAATAGTAATGTAATAATATATGTTAACGGATATGAAAATGAAATATTTCTCACTGGAATAATGCCATTTTCATTTTGTGTCCATATTTTGAATTCAATTTAGTCCCCTTAGGATCTAGATAATAGATAGTGAACGTCTCGGGGACAATAACTAGTAACTCCCAATGCATACCACTAGAGGTAAAAAAGTTAAAAATTAATAACTCAAAATCCACAATAAAAATGTATTTTTCTTAAGTCCAAATTATAATAAGAAAAGTAAACTTACTCCACATTGAATGGAGCTATTATCAACGTCTTCTTATTTTGAGCAAAATTTGTAAAAGCATCACAACAGTATTGTTGAATTGACGGAGGGTCTTTAGCTACTAGACTAATCAAAGATGGAATCAAAAATCCTACCTATTCAAATGAAAAATATGCATATATCTTGACTAATTAGCTGCAAAACATGTATTATGTATGCATTAATAAATAAAAAACCAGATCACCAAATCCTACACAAGGTATATGGATGTATAAAGAAGATCTCACCTTATCCATAGCTCTATCACAGATGTATTCTGCCAATCATATCGAAACAACTCCAAAATATCTTGTATAAATAGATTGCTTTCGTATGATTGACCTGCATCATCCACATCTATAGAAACAGTTATAGGGCAATTTACATGATGTTCGCCTAACCATATTTCCATACCCCTACAATTAGGACCTAACGGGACAGGTAGGTCCTGTGGAACCCAACTTGTTAATGTAGGAGGTGGAGGTGGAGGTGGAGGCCTAGATGCTCTGGGTATCTTCTTTTTAACCTGTATATATATATATATATATATATATATATATATATATATATATATATATATATATATTTATATATATATATATATAAAATTTCAGATCAATTGACATCATATACACACACTAACAATTTAACGTAATGTAAATTTACAATACAATTTCAGTATAGAGGACATCCGCTTTTGGCCACAATATCACTCCGCCTTCTGCCTCACCAAGTGTTTCACAATCTGGGTGGGCATATGGCAATGGAAGATCCATCCACTTGGGGAATATATGCAGCGGGCTCAAACGAACCCAACCAGCTGGTAATGGAGACCCATGAAACATTTTCCCTGGTAGGGATAGGTAAGCCGATGCCTCTACAATGACATATTCTTTCTTTTTTAGACGACATGGCTTCAACCCCTACAAATTTGTGTAAAGAATGTTATATACATATCATCTTGAAAAGACTAGTTATTATGTCATAAAAATACTTACAGTGGATGTGATAGGTGGTGGCTCTACATGATTAGTCCCAACCTCTGCAGTAGGAGTAGAGCGGGACGCCATAGGTACTGTCTATTGAGTGGCAGTCTGAGATGCCTGCCACTTGCTCAGTGCTTCTTCGAGTTTCCTATCAACTAGCTTATCTACTTATACATGGATAAAAGAAATATTAGCTTCTGATTATTGAACTCCCTTTTATAGTAACATTATAAAGAAAGAATAGGTTACCTCTTCTTGTGAAAGTCCTGCTTTTGGGACATGTTTGTGCTGGGATGGCCTAAAGAATGCTTTGATGCCCACACCAGCGCCTGCAACCCTAACACGTCCAGGATGCTCTGGGTTACCCAGAGCAACTATCAATTCTTCCCTTGTGCCCTCAGGGATGAACTTTCCTTGTTTCCTCAGCTCCTGCAGCTCCCGCTAATTGCCAAAACAAAAATTTGTAATTAAGTAAACACCACAAATAATCAATATTCGACCGATTGCTGTAAGAGTTGTATTTTACCATTTTTGCAGCCACCTCATTAGTTGCGGGCTTCCTTATTTCTCCCTTCTTATTTTTCTTCCCAGCTATCCAGACATCATGGTGAGGCAGAGGTGTGCTACCTATAGTAGACGACTCCTGAGTAGCAGCAGACTGAGCAGTAGCCTCAGACTATAGTCTTTGATGAATGCCTGCATACCCCTTTGGACCCATTGTGTGGTTATGCACATTCAGTGCACGCCTTGCTTTTTGCGCATCACTGAGGGCCTAGTTAGTATGCACATTAATGATTTAGTTAGTAACACTAAATGTTAATATTGAATAGGTGAATACAACGTATATTAATTAAATTGGGGATGACGCCTAATACCTTGAATTCATCAGTTTGTCTTGAAGCAACAAATGCATCCCATTCTTATTGGTCTAGGAAGTTCCACTGTTTTTTGGTTGTCTTCTTCCTCTTGTCACCTTCTTTTACGTATTCTCAGGTGAGATTTGTCCTATAGTTCCTTAGGACTCTCCCACAGCGTTGCATCACACATTTATGACGCAACTTTTCATCCAATTCAAATATACTCTACAAAATAGAATTGTTATTAACTAGTATCCAAAAAATTAGTAATCTAACAAATAGAATTGCAAATTAATAATAACTCACGCATAAATCCTTCCATATTACGTCTTTCTTCTCCTTAGGAACTTTATGCCAAGAATCTATCTTACAACCACAATGGCTACGAGTAACATACCCAAGATATGAAACAAACGAATTGTGATTCACTCCAATTACATTTCCTACATTATCAAAATCCACAACAAGTTTTGGTCCATTGCCCCTTTGTGCTATTAACTTCTTCATCATAGTGATGCCCTTTCTCTTGTGAACTTTTTGGTGTTGCTCATCAAGTTCCTCAAGTGCTTCAGAGGGTACATTTGCATCATCAACCTAAAATTTGACAAAATAAACACACTTATAGGATATAACTAGAAATGGACATATAGATATAAATATATGGTATATATTTTTAAAACTTACATTGTGAGGCGGCACATTGATGTCCTCACCCTCACGGTAATCATCAACACGATCATCAGGACAATGCTCATCCATCTGAAAGTTCACATTCACATTGTAAAGTTCACATTGTAAAGTAATTCATATTGTAAAGCTCACATCGTAAAGTTCACATTCACATTGTAAAGTAATTCACATTGTAAAGTTCACATTCAAATTGTAAAGTAATTAACATTGTAAAGTTCACATTGTAAAGTAATTCACATTGTAAACCTCACATTGTAAAGTTCACATTCACATTGTAAAGTTATTCACATTGTAAAATTCACATTGTAAAGTTCACATTCACATTGTAAAGTAATTCACATTGTAAAGTTCACATTTAGAAAAATAAAACATATAAAAAATATAAACATGCCTCTAATATTGCGATTTTTTATCAATTGACAATCCTTCATTGTGATCTTCGCGCACATACAAGTCATCATTAGCTTCAATATTTGTTGGTGTTGGCAACCCAACTGAGAATGGATTGGAGTCATCATACTTATCATAGTACTCTTCTTCATCTATAGGATCTTCAATGAACTATCTTTTACCATGAAGAACAACCGACCATTTATCATTTGCAGGATCATCGATTTAAAATACTTGTTTCACCTATGATGCCAATATGAATGGTTCACCCTTCTCACCAATCTTTTCAAAGTTCACTAAAGTGAAACCCAATTCATCCACTATAACTCCTTTGGTATTATCAACCCAATTACATTTGAAGAGCGGAATTCTGAAATCTTTTGAAGAGCAGAATTCTGAAATCTATGTAGTCAAACTCCCATATGTCTTCAATGACACCGTAATATGACATTTTAGCTTCACGTAGACTCTTATCCTTTGCACTTGCAAAAACATAGTCAACGCTTGAAGGGTGACCTCACTGTTTTCGACAACACTCTTATCATCTTGGTGCTTTGTGTAATATGTGAATCCATTAATGTCATACCCTTCATAAGACATAACATTCAATTTTGATTTAAAGGCGAGACATTTGATAGTTTTAGTAATATCATTTGGTGTTTGAGATAGTTGATGTAAGACTTTATCTTTGAAACACTTAATAAATGTCTTGTTATGCTCTCTATCAAGCGACATTGTATTGGCTTGAGGATATTGTCTCTTGATGAAATTGGTATGTTCCTCGATATAAACACTCACTTCATCCATGTTGTGTAAAATATACAAGTGACCTTGTTCCAACTGCTCACAGCTGATTACTTTCACCCGTGATCCCAAAATTTCTTTGCCAAATTGCTCCTCAATATTCTTGTCATTACCAGGAGTGTCATTACCACTGAGAAAGTCATTGCAAAAATCCATAACCTCTCTCGCCACATAACCCTCAATAATACTCCCTTCAGGCCGATAACGGTTTCGAACATCACTTTTAAAAATGCTGATGTATCGTTTAAAGGGATACATCCAATGTAAGAAAATTGGTCCCAACATTTTCACTTCCCTAGTCAAATGGACAATAAGTCGTACCATGATATCAAAGAACGACGGAGGAAAATACATCTCAAGCTGACATAGGGTAACAACCACTACTCTTTGCAAATTATCGAGAGTATTAGGGTCAATAAATTTGCTGCACAGACTATTGAAAAAGAAATAAAGTTTGGTGATTGCAAACCTTACATGCTTCGGAAATATAGATCTAATTTCCACAAGAACTATTTGTTTCATTAGAGTGTGACAATCATGAGATTTAAGACCTATCAACTTCAGATCTTTCATTGATACCAATCTATGGATGTTGGATGAGTAACCCTGTGGCACCTTAACATTTACCAAACATTCACAAAAAGCTTTCTTCTCCTTTCTAGACAATGTGTAACAAGCGGAAGGTAAGTATGTTCTCTGATTTCCCATTTCACATAATTCTGGTAATTCTGACCTTATTCCCATTTCACGTAGGTCCAGTCTCGATTTTAGCCCATCTTTACTCTTATCTGGTATATTCAACAAAGAACCAATGAAACTATCACAAACATTTTTCTCAATGTGCATGACATCGATACAATGTCTGACTGTCAAAGAACTCCAATAAGGAAGATCCCAAAATATTGACTTATTCTTGAATAAAGATTTGTCACTCCGTGTGGCCATAGTACATTGTGATCTCTTACCAACTTCATTGACAAAGTCTTTTACTCTTTCATAAACAACCTCCCCTGGTATAGGTTTAGGTGCACTGCGTTCCTCATTCAATCCATTGAATACTTTGCGCTTCCTACGATACAGATGGACTTTTGTAAGAAACCTTCGATGACCGAGATATACAGTCTTACCACCATGTTTTAGTCTTGTTGAATCAGTGTTCTCTTCACATATAGGACACGCTTTAGCTCCTTTGACACTATATCCAGACAAATTCCCATATGCTGGAAAGTCATTAATAGTGCAAAACAACATAGCATGCAAACGAAATGTCTCTCTTCGTGAAGCATCATAGGTCATCACACCTTCACCCCAGAGTTTCTTTAAGTCATCAATCAGAGGTTCAAGATAAACATCGATATCATTTCCATGTTGTTTAAAGCCCTATATCAACAACGACAACATTACATACTTATTTTTCATACATAGCCAGGGAGGAATATTGTATATAACAAGCATGACTAGCCAAGTGCTATGTTGGCTGATCAATGTCCCGTACGGATTCATCCCATCTGTACAAAGCCCAAGTCTTAGATTCCTGACTTCTTCACCAAATTCAGGGTACAACAGATCAATCTTCTTCCATTGTGGGGAATCAGACACATGTCGTAGGATTCCATCATTATTTTTATTAACATTTGCATGCCACCTGAAATTCTTTGCATCTATCGGATTGGCAAACAAGCGTTGAAACCATGATATTATAGGTAGATACCACATCACCTTGGCAGGAGAACCAATTTTGGACTCCCCCGAAGTCGTCAATTTATACTGTGACGCACCACATTTTGGACAATCTTTCAAATCCACATAGTCCTTTTGAAACAATACACAATCATTCGGGAATGCATGTTTCTTCTTGGCATCCATTCCCATTGGACACAACAATTTCTTTACCTGGTATGTTGAGATTGGCAGCTCGTTTCCTTCAGGAAGCATTTCTTTCAACAAAGACAACAATGACGTAAAGCTTTTGTCACTCCATCTATTGTTAGCTTTCAACTTATACAATCTCAACACAGCGCTAAGCTTTGTAAACTTAGTACAACCTGTGTATAACGATATCTCAACATCATGCACAATGTTTCTAAAAATGGGAGGTGGATCAGTGTGCTCTACCCCACAACTATCCAGCATCGCATCAACGATGTCTACTGGAACTGGTTCATTCACATCTACTTCATTGGAGGCAATTTCTTCTTCCACACAAGCACTACTATCGACATCTACTAGTTTCGGGTTTGAAATCTCTCCATGCCAGTGCCATTCTGTATAGCCTTGTATAATCCCATTTCACATGACATGACTTTTGATTCCATCACCAGTGCTGACTTTCAAGTTGTTACCACAATTCCTACATGGACAGTAGAACCTATCTCGAGGTTGCTTCCTATGTTCCTCGGCAAATCTAATAAAATAGTCAAGACCAGAAATAAACTCTGGGGTGCAGCGATTGCAAATGGACATCCATGATCTATCCATTCTATGATCAAAGAGAAAACAAGTATATATTACAACAATATTAGGGTCTAGGGTTAAAAAATACATATGATGTCATTCTTATATATAATAAATGTATACCACCTATCCCATCCTTGAACACGTAATCTCACTAGTAAGTGTATAATGTGTATTGGGTTTTCAAGAAAATTTTGACAAAATTTCCTCACTATTCTCTAAGTACATATATATTTAGAGAAGAAACGGGGAAATGCTACCGAAATTTTCTCGAAAATCCAACACATTATACACTTACTGTGATAAAGTGGATTTTTGCATTATAATGAAATAATTACACTTTTGCCCTCATTATATTATCTCATGGTCTCAAATAATTTTTGTTATCTTCATAATCAATGTTGAGACTCAAATCCAAGATATAGTGAACAAATGTGAACTTTATCCACATTATAACACCTCATATTTGATTAATTCATTACCTTGTCCAAATAAGAAAATTGATCCATCAAACTTCATCATATTGTTCCCAAACTTTTTATAAAGGTTCTCCACGTTTTTGTGAGGCTTTGGTACAAATTTGAGGTTATTTGGATATTCCTATGTTTTTCTATGAATTTTGGAAGTTATCTTGTCAAAATCATTTTATTTGCCTTTTCTTGGGCTTTTCCAAGTCAACAATCCGAGTGAAGGGTCGGGGGCGAGCCACAACCCTTAGATCTGGCTCTTGCGGATCCAAGCTTGATCCAACAGCCATGAACTCATCTTCTACCTCCCGCAATTAGCGGGGAGGAGTAAATGAAGACGGAACAGCAAGATCTCGCGCCTAAGACCACGATTCAAAATTCTAATCGAGAGGGAATGTTCACCTCATGATTTCGTGCTCATCCAGCCCTATTTTGACCGCCATTCATGCACAATTTGACCGCTAAAACGCTTCCCTTGGCTAGCCTTCTCACTCCGGCGGCCATGGCTGCAACCAAAATAGGTTTGCGCTAAAATGTACCCCCAAACCTATATAAACCCCAAAAAGGGTTGCTGCTATCATCCATCATGAGAACTCATCCCTTTTGCACCCTCCCACAGCTTGCCTCACCCTCGATTTCCCTCCCCAACCTTCTTGCTGCAGTGCGGCACCGCCGCAAAGCCCAAATAGGGCATTTCCTCCTCGCGACACCATACCATCATCTAAGGTGCTCTTCCAGTCCGCGAGTTGGAGATACGTTTGGGCGGCACCTTGCCTGTTTCCCTCGCCCACTGATGCTCTCAGAGCTGCTCCACGCCGGCATGGTCCTCCGTCGATCTTCTGGGCTCGCGTGAGACCTATGCGAGTAGGGGAAGGAGTCCTGGAATGGCTCGGTTCAAGAGAAACTCGTCGGTTCAGCAAACCAACTAAACCACTGATTGAACCAAGAAAACAAGTGTTAAACCAGCCAAATCAGACTGTGAACCGAATCCTTAGACAAGCAAGCCACCTCGCCTTTTTGGATCCATCTCAGCCGCTACTTGTTCATCAAACGGTCATCAAATTTCCCATTTAAGGTATTTTTACCCCTTCTCTACTCAAATATTCGATTAAATGCCCAGATCTCGTTTAAATCATAGAAAATGCATCCGACCTCCAAAAATGATAAATAAGTAGTCAATCTTGATCAGAAACATCTAGTGCATCGTTTAAAAATATTTTTGAAACCTGATTACAAACGATTCTCACTGATATACTTAAATATGGATCTCTTGCTTAGTTAATTAGTCTAAATGACTCAATGTTGTGATTAGACCTTGAAAACCTTATATCTTAACTATGATGATTATCTTGAGACATTAAATCATACTTGACTAGACTAGATCTAATCTCATTGTCTTAACCACCTTTGAATATTAATCTTATGCCTTGAAAGTAATTTTGATGATATCTTGATAATATAATTGATCTAAATCTGGTGGCATATCTAAATCTGTTTACCTAAAAGTTGATCTCTGATTTACTCATCAGAACTTGATCTGATCCTTGAACTCCAATGATGTTAGTTATCATGATGATGATCTAGAAATGTGATGATGACTTGGATAATGATCATAAATTAGGGTTAACACATATAATCCTAGAAAACCTAGGTAAGTCATTCATACTGGAATATATTGTATACTTGAAATAATGTTGGACTTATTGGAGTATTGATTATAAGTGAATGACCCAACCCTAAGGTTGACATAGGAAAGTGTAACCCTAATCTCGAATATTGAAACATGACATTCATAATATCATGATCTTAACCCTTGATCCTATCTTGATGATTTAGGATCTGACTCAAAGGGTCTACCTATTATTTGTTGATTATACTCGAATCCTCGGTGAAAGGTACGCTAATATAGAACTCCTCCTTGATTGTATTGAAGATACTTTTATGTATCTCTTGACCGTATGCTTGGCTATGTATTTGGATGAGCTACTGTTCCCTATGATTAGTCTTCTGTTTTTCTATACTATATTTTGAAAAACATGAAAACATAAATTGAATGCCCATTATGACTGCCCGTATATTGATGTTGATAATGATGATGATATTGATAATGTTGATAATGTGGATATTGAGTACAACAATCCCCTCATTTGGAAGTGGGACTTGTACTTTGGCTTCCTATGTTCCTATGGTGAAAAGGGGCCTAATGACCTTCCCCATCGTGTTGGGGTAATAGAGTCACAGAAATTATATAAGCATGCTTCTTGAATTACAGCATAATGGGAACTCGTAATAAAATTCGAATTGCTTGAAAAACTTGTCGAATAAATGTTGGATTTGCAAATTGATTATTATTCATTGAAATATAAGTCCTGCCAAGTATACATATTTTCTTATAAACTGTTTTTCTTGTTTTTGATAGCGTACCGTGTAATTGCATGATTGTGTCTTGATTTTCTTGATTTTAGGCAATACAAATGGAATATTGAATAAGATCGCTTCCGCGCTCATACACTCTGATGACAAAGATAAATCGGATATATATCTCCATATTGGGTTAGTTTGTTTTTCAATTATCCAGTTTTTGAGTTATTTATTTCTTATTGTATATTCCAGTGTGTTAGATCCTACAGGGCCACTCAGGGACGGGCGCTTCAATCCTTTTTCTACTGTTTCGGCAGTAGGATTGGGATTGGGGTAAGAACGGTTCCGTGACACTTACATCCTAAGTGAGATTATGTGTTCAAGAACAGTTCCAAACCGGGGACTATCCAAGATTTACTCCTAATGAGTAAATCTTGGACGGGTTTCTACGCCAACAAATACATGTGATGTCATTCTTATATATAATAAATATACACCACCTATCCCATCTTTGAACACCTAATCTCACTAGTAAGTGTATAATGTGTATTGGGTTTTAAAAAAAACTGGCAGCATTTCCCCGCTGTTCTCTAAGTACATATGTACTTAGAGAACAAACAAGGAAATGCTACTGAAATTTTCTTGAAAATCCAATACACATTATAAACTTACATCCTAAGTGAGATTAGGTGTTCAAGAACAGTCCCAAACCGGGGACTATCCAAGATTTACTCCTAATGAGTCAATCTTGGATGGGTTTTGAGGCCAACAAATACATGTGATGTCATTCTATAACATTGATTTCAACATTTCGAGTGTCCATGCATGTTCATCATCAAGATATAGATTACACATAAATTAGTATGACCTAGGGATGGAGAGATTCATAATTGATTTCAAAATTTCAAACTAGCTCATGCATTATCATCAATCTACATCATACAATAGGGATTCATGTAGATGTTAGGGTTACACATCACTACAAAATCAGTGATTTAACAATAGGGTTTTAATATCTTACATAGATTGATCACAAGATTTTAGCAATATACTTAATTCAAGATTATGGTGAAATGTGTATTAGGGTTTTAATATCTTAATTCAACATGCATCAAAATTTCAAAATTAGGTCAAGCATTAGTATTCAATTGCAAATGTATCTTCTTCTTCCTACTCCCTCCTTACCAAATGGATAAAAGCAAGGCCACGACCGTGTGGGCTGGCCACGGACGTGGCTGTGTTGGCCTACCACGACCGTACTGGCCAGCACGGACGTGGTCGGCCAACATAGCCATGACCGTGGCCAGCCAACATGGTTGTGTCCTTGCTTTAATCCATTTGGTAAGGAGAGGGAGAAGGAAGAAGAAGAGGTGGAGGCCCACATGGTCGTGACCTCCTCATGTTGCTTCCAGGAAGAGGATCAGGCAGTAGAATGGCAGGGCGAGCAGGTGTTGAGCAAGCAAAAGAGACGGATAAAGCGAACAGGGTACCTCCTCTATCGAGCGGTGGCGGCGGCGAGCAGGTGTTGAGCGGCGTCGAGAAGTGAGGGTGATCGGCGGGCATCGCGCGATGACGGCGAGCAACAAGTGTCTAGCAGAGGCGGCGGCATGGCAGAAGCAGAGGCGGCAGTGACGGCGGCATGCGTGGAGGCAGTGGCAGCGAGCAGCGACATAGGAGAAATCGCCGGACCAAACCCTAGAGTAGCGCGAGAACGAATGAAACATAGAAAGGGGAAGAGTCAGGCTCGCGCGGGTGCTGTTAAGTTAACAATAGGTGTCAGTTCTTAAATAAAACTGACGCATAAAACTAATGGTGTCAGTTTCTTTCAAAAACTGACGCGCAAAGGGTGTGAAAAATTTCTCGGGAACAACGCGGGAAAACCCATAAGCATCGGTCATTGTATCAAAACCGACAACCAAAATGTGCCCAATTTCTATTTCGCGAATAACCTTTCATCGTCGGTTTAATAGTTAATAACTGACGCCATATGTTAAATTTTGGAGGTAATTTTTTCACTGGAAATTTTGGATTTGGCGGTTAATTTTAGGGGTCAGTTTATTATTAGGGAATCGACACTGAATAAAAGCGGTACCTGTGTCTGGTCGCCGTTCATTGATAGATGTCTATTTTTTTATTAAACTGACGCTTTATGGTTTAGGTGTTAGTGTAGTTATACAACTGATGGCTGTAAAAGTGACGTTATAAGCCATTTCTGTAGTACTTTTGGCGTTTTCTTTGAGATACTAAGACATTGGATGTAGGTCACTACTGCTTGTTATGATTAAGTTTTCTTTCTTCGTGCTATACTTCGATGATAATTATGTCTCCTTGATTTCCTATATGCAAAAACTACCATAAAAACTGCTAAAACTAAAAATACCCAAAGCTTTAATCTTTCTAGTAACTCCCCTTGGAGATAGGTTTTAGTTTGATTCTTTGTGATTCTTTTTCATTACAACCAACCTTAATCCCTTGACTCTTCGACGCACTTAGACAAGTAAAACTTGGGTTCTGAAGCGCTATTTTCCTAGTCCCTGTGTTCGACCCTGAACTACTCTGACCTTGTTCTAGTTGTAGGAGTTTTAGACATTCGAGTATTATAAATACTTAAAGTCCGATGACCTAGACATGTCTCCCTTTTTGGAGCCACGTTTAAGGCTTGATCAACTTTTTGGCGCCAGTTTTGGGGACTTGGAAACAAATCCCTTTTTACAAACTCGAGTTTTAGTTACACTTTACCAAAAACCTTGTACATATGCATATAATATTAAATATACTTATCGTACATAGTTTATACAACACACTCACAGTTTTACATCTCTTCTTTTCAGGTATCTTTTTCATATCTTCAAAACCTCCTATTTTTTGACAAGAAATGGCTGAGGAAGCACCTGAAGCTCGGTCTCTCCATTCTTTTGTCCAAGTTAGGTCAAATGAGGAAAGGAACCCAATGGTTGAGTAATCGCTCAATGTGGATAACTTTGAGCTGAAGCCAACTTTTCTCCAGCTGCTGCAACACAACTATTTCAATGGAAACACCAGTGAAGAGAATCCTTACAATCATCTCACGATGTTTAAGAGGACCTGTAAGACTTTCAAGATTGACATGGTCCCGATATCTTATATCTACACCCAGTGCTTTCCTTTCTCCTTAAAGGACAAAGCTCTAGAATGGTACTCAAGTCTGCAAGAAGGGAGCCTCCCTAATTGGGAACATCTGGCCAACACTTTTATTACTAAATTCTTCCCTATAGAGAGAATGATAAAATGTCAAAACAAGATAACTAGATTCTCGCAGAAGGTTTTAGAGAACTTGCATGAAACCTGGGAAAGATTTCAAGGCTATCATCGAGAGAGATCGCACCATGGTTTTTCTGAGCCCAAGCTGATCATCACCTTCTACAATGGGCTATGCATTAGGGAAAGGAAATCCTTGAATGCTGCAGCAGACAACAATTTCTTGGGGCTCAGTGCCCAAAGAGTTAGGGAGATTATAGATAATATGGCTATAAATCAGTAGGACAACAAATATGATAGAGAGTCAACAAGTCACTCTACCCATGGAGAATCAAAGGTGATGGAAGCACTGGCGGCCAAATTAGACAAAATAGTGACTGATTTTCAAACCTTGAGGGAGAAGAGCTTCAAAAGCAAGGTCCAACAAGAAGTGGTCAAAAGATGTGTCACGTGCGGAGAGCCAGACCATCTTTCTGACTTTTGACCACACACACCCATGCAGAGCAAGCTTGATGATGAGAGTACAAAGAATGTAAGTTATGTCTAGTATCGACATCTCGACCATCCCGAATTCTCATATGGAAACACCAACGCGGCGGAGAACTCTCTCCCGCTAGTTGACATAACTTCTTTAGGGGGACAACAGCATCAACAACGCCAAATAAGTTTCTAGCAATAAAGAAGCTACCCGAATGCCCAACAAGGTCAACAAAACCGGATGTTAATGATGACCGAGTTAATGTCCTTCGCCAAGAAACAAAATTATCTGAATGAGAGACTACACAAGAGTTCTGTGGACATCACAAAGTTGCTCAGTCTAATGCAACAACAAATAGGAGGTTTCTAGGCTTAGATCGGGGAACTCCAGTAGCACAACAAGCAAATATATCAGCAGTTGGCAAGTGTGGTTCAGAGCATCAACCATCAGGTAGGGCGATTCTCGTCTAGCACTGAGGAAAACCTGCGAGGAAATGAAACTGCAAAAATGGTCGTCTTGAGGTCAGGATTAGTGATACACTCAGCTGACGAAAAGAGAGCAGTTGTACTAGTCAAAGATGCAACCCCTAAGGAGCCAATAGAAGTACCTACTAAGAAAAACAAAGTGACAGAGAAAGGAGGTGATGACACAACTTCTGAAGAGAGTCCAGATAGGTATGCACCCCACATACCTTTCCCCTACACGCTAGTAAAATCTCAGTTAAAGAAAAGATATGAGAAGTTCATGACTGCCATGAAGAAGTTGCACATCGACATCCCTTTCTTGGATGCCATCGAGGAAATGCCTACCTATGCAAAGTTTCTCAAGGACCTTATTTCAAGAAAGAAGAGTGAAGAAGATGTTGAGACTATGAAGTTAGCATAGATTTCCAACTCTTTCATTAAGGCAAGTGTGCCTTCCAAGAAGAGAGATCTCGGTGGCTTTGTTATTCCCTTCCAAGTCGGAGACAACATGACCCAAAAAGGTCTAGTGGATCTAGGAGTGAGCATTAGTCTAATGCCATTGTCGCTTGTAAAAATATTGGGGCTTACTGACATAGTAAGTACGGATATGTGGATCCATCTAGTGGATTACACCTTTACAAGACATGTTGGAGTAGTAGAAGATGTGCCCATTAAGGTTGGGCAATTCTTTATACCATGCGGCGTTGTTCTAATTGACACCATGGAGGATCTTAGCTGCCCAATGATTTTTGGTACCCTTCCTAGTGACTGGTAGAGTGCTCATCAACGTAGAGGCAAGGATGATAACGATCAGAGTTGGACAAGAGAATATCGACTTCAACATCTATGACTGCATGAAAGCCCCCTCATTCTTTGAGTCTTCTTACTTTGTCAAAAGCTATAAGCAATTTTGTGATGAGGTAAGGGAGGTGAAAGCTATGGTGGACCCACTGATGCATGCCTTAGTTGGCAACACACAGTTGGTTGATGACCCAGAGGTGAAAAAACTCCTAGAATTTCTGAATGTCGAACAACTACCTGAAGTAGACGACCCAGTTGAAACTATAATATATGCTGCACTACGAAGAAATCCCACTGGAGAACTAGCAAAGAAGACCCTGACGGAACTGAAGGTTCTGCCGAAAGGTTTAGTGTACAAATTTCTAGATGAAGAAGGAATGAATCCAGTTATTATCAATTTAGAGTTAACTGATGATCAGAAGGAACAACTATTAGTTGAGCTGAAACTATGAAGGAAGGCCTTAGGTTACTCGATTGGAGACTAAGGGGTGTAACGTCTATCTCGAGAAAACAAGATTAACTAATGTGGAAGCGTTCACTAAGCAGCAGATTACCAAAAATCACTAAAAATTAAAACTTTTTGTGAAGAGATCTTTAAATGGTAAAGCATTTTCATAAAGCAACATGATAAGTTATTTACATACTGATCCATCAATAAATCTCTGTAAGGTCGTATCTCGAGATTACAATCATCAACTACCATGTTAACCATATAAGGCAAGATACAAAAATCTCGAGGTACTGGACCAAAAACTCGAAAGCACTAACTATTACTCTAAGGACCTGAGAGTATAGAGACGACACATAGGACTCTAACTACATCTATATGTGGCATAACAACCAAATTCTCCACCTGAAACTTCACTGTTGTCCCTGGTACTGTTGATGTTGCCCTTCACCTATTGAAGGATTTATGCCTCCTCGCCCACGTCCACCTAAATCAAAATATGTTTCCCATGGGGTGAGACAATTATAAAATTGTCCCAGTGAGATTTATAACTATTCGCCAGAAACATAATTATTGCAGCTTAAGAGAATAAATGTACACAAAGAAGTTATATTTGTCTGGGAGTAGTTAAAACAATGTTTAACAGATTAAACCATTCTTCCTATTAAAGCAATACAGCTATAATTTGATAAACCCATATGTCATTTATCTTCTAAGAAATAGAAGAACATGTATGGAATTTATTTACTATAAAAATGTTATTACAACACTAACTCTCTTCAAACTTAGATCATATATCTAATGTCTGACAGTATTATTGGGGAGTCATGGCCTGTAGCCATACTTTTTCTCACAAAGTGTTAGGATCTCAATTCCTCAACTTATCAAGTACCTTTCTAAATTTATCATCATGATTATAGAATCTAGGTACTTGAACTCATAATTTACCATTCACTAGTTATCATAGCATATCCTTATACTTGAAGCATGTAAAGTAATTTCAATACATAAGATATCATAATCCTTACCTGGATATGATCACCTCTTTATGAAAACATGCATGATCAATATTTACTAATAACATCCATATTGTATCATAACATCACCATACAGGTTCTTCTCAAATTATATATGTGATACCACGACCGTGCTACCTTGCACGGTCGTGCCACAAAGGACTCACCATGACCGTGTCATAATACCATGGCTGGTTTCTAGGGTTAGGGTTCTCATTTAATCCAAATAGAGTTATTCAACCTCTTAACTAGATTAGGAATAGTGATTCCTATCTCATTCCTCAATCATGGAGTTTCATGCTTAAAAGCATAACTCAGAATTAGGGTTAATTTTTCATATCATCACATTAACCTAGATTAGGGTTTACTATTCACATAGCATCACATTACCCTAGATTAGGGTTTACTATTCACATAGCATCACATTACCCTAGATTAGGGTTTACTATTCACATAGTAGTGAATTGAGATCATACCATCATTATGTATGAAGATTACTTCCATTCATGTCTTCACTTAGGTTAAGATTCATTGATCATCATAATTAGGGTTTCCATGATCTCACTATGAAGGATCATACCCTAATTAGGTGTATTCCTACATATTGGAAGTATATTACTTGATTCTCAACCATATAGGGAGTCTTCTCTCTCTCTTAGTAATAGATGATATTTACATCACTCTTGATTAGACTAAATCAAAACATCTTTGATAACTTAAGTCATGTCATCACCATTATGGTCATTAGGGTTTGCTTGATCAAGGGGTGTTGACTACTTAAACCCATCAAGGGTACTTTGGTAATCTTCACCATTGACCCTAAAATACATTAGTTCACTAATTACTTAATCCCTTAATGACTTTAGGTATCTATAGGGTTTAGGTTAAACAACTACTAAACCATCTTAACCTTCAAACCATCAAACGTTCTTAACATAATTGAACCCCAAACAGTCTTGTACTTCAACCTCCAAACGGTTTGAAACCGCATGACCACCAAACGGTCTTGAGACCGTTTGGTCTCAAACACCCTCAAAACCGCATGGACCAAAAAGTGTATCAACACTTCCAATTGAGTTAGGATTTTCAATGTTGAACCTCTCAATCGTTCATACCATGGTTAACCACTTATCAATTGAGCCAATTAAGTTAACACTCAACTGATGTGACCCTCAATTGATCCTCAATTGATCACCAATTAGGGTTTGGATTGATTGGATTAGGGTTGGAAATCGATCATCCTTCAACATGCATCAATATGAGCTTAATTGATGTTGACCCTATTGAACCATCACCCAATTGGGTCATGACCTAACCCCAAACGGTCATGGGATCGTTTGGATGACCTCCAAACGGTCTTGAGACCATTTTCCCATCATATCATCAAAATCCAAGTCAACATTGATCACCAAATCAACAATTGATTACCCTCCATCTTAGTATCATTGGATCATCGATTGCTTAACCATATTCACCCCTAGACCTCCAAACGGTCTTGGGTGACCTCCAAACGGTCTTGAGACCGTTTAGATGAGCTCCAAACGGTCTTGAGACCGTTTGGCTCATCCAACCCTTGGATTCTAGTGAAATTCTATCAAGGATTGGTCAATCGAGTTCATCAACAAATCAACACTTAATTGTAATATGATTTGGTACCTTTGGACCTTCAATTGGTCAACTATACTTAACCCCAGACCTCCAAACGGTCTTGGGTGATCCCCAAATGGTCTTGAAACCGTTTGGGTGATCCCCAAATGGTTTTGAAACCGTTTGGGCCAATCAACCCAAAACATCATCTCATTCACTTGCAAAATCAGCATTTATCCGATTAGGGTTCATACCACATCTTTGGATCTTCAAACACATATCCACACTTCACCCTAGACCTACAAACGGTCTTGGGTGACCCCCAAACAGTCTTGAGACCGTTTGGGTGATCCCCAAATGTTTTTGAAACCGTTTGGGATATCAACCCAAAATCTCAAATTAACTCATTGGAATTTCAGCACTAATTTCAATTAGGGTTTGCCCAATTGATTAGATTTCAACTCATGATTCCTTGAGAATTAACCCCTCAAAATTGGTGAGTTATTAACCAAAATAATTAGGAACAGTAATATCAAACGTTCAATGCTTGGTCAACGCACTCAAACGGTTTTGAAACCATTTTCCCAAAAAGGTCAAGTTAATCAGGTTGAAAATCAGCACTTAATCCAATTAGATTTACCTAATTGATTTGCCTTCAACTCTCTATTCCTTGGGAGTTAACCCATCAAATTTGGTGATTCATTAACCAACATCATTAGGAACAATAATCCCAAACGGTCAACCCTTGGTCAACGCACTCAAATGGTTTTGAAACCGTTTTCCCAAAAAGGTCAAGTTAATCAGGTTGAAAATCAGCACTTAATCCAATTAGATTTACCTAATTGATTTGCCTTCAACTCACGATTCCTTTGGAGTTAATCCCTCAAATTTGGAGGGTTATCAACCAACATAATTATGAACATGAATCCCAAATGGTAGACCCTTGGTCAACTCAATCAAACGGTCTTGGAGACCGTTTTCTCCAACCGACTTTGTGAAAGCATTTGCCCCTCAAACGGTTTTGCAAACCCCCAAACAGTTTTGCAAAACCGTTTGTCCAAAGGTGCAAGACCGTTTGCTAAAGTAACATCGGTATTCATGGTTTTAGTTGCAAGAAAGCAAGGAAGGATGGGGGAAAGAAGAACAAACTACTTTTGCAAGAAAGAAAGATGCATAACAAAGTTTAAGGGTTTAGAGTTATATAACCCGCCTTGGAGCCAGCTCTAGAGCTCCAAGATTCGAAGCTTTAATGGTGGCTTGAGCTCCACAGGTCGTCCAGGGTTTCTTCTTCAAGAATTGGTTGGAAAGGATGGCTTGAAAGAAGAACTAAGTAAGAAAAACTAGCAAACCAACCTTGTATCATGATTTCCTCCATGAATCCGAGCTAGATAGTGGTTAAAGCTTACTCAACTCTACTTGGCCGTTCTCCTCTATTCCTGAGCGCCTTCCTTAGTCGGCCACAAAAAGAGATAAGTGAAGAGAGAAAGGGAAACGATTCCTTGGTTGTAAAAGAAAGGTGTATATATACTTTGGGCATGTTTTCAAGATAAGGGCAATCTTTTCTTCTATTTGTCATATGGGTCCTTCTCCACTTCCTTGCCACGTTTCTCCCTTTCTTATCACATGAAAAACTCTCCCTTATTCACGTTTTAGAGGAAATTAAGCCAAACATCTTACTAAGTTGCACACCTAAAAGGGTCATTTTGCTTACAACTTAGTTATTTAATAACAAGGGTTTTCCTTCTTATTTGATTATTCAATTGAAGTGCCCTCTTCATCATTCTTACTCTAAATGATGCCAAGAGTCATAAAAGATATTCTAGAGGGTATATTTTACATGTTGCACCCTATGTTTTGGGTAAATTGCACTTTACACCAAAACTAGAGTTTAAAGCACAAGGATTGCTCTACAAGCTGTATATTGGTGCCCAAACTTGGAGAATCCATATCTCTATATCATATTCATTCTTACGGTGTCTCAACACCAAAGGAACATCTTAACATGTGCAATTTGCAAGTTAACCCCTTTTAATTTGGTAATTTGCACATAGGTCCCTGTATTACAAAACAATATTATAACATTGTTCAAAAAGGGCAGAAATGAAAATATAGATTCTTATAAAGATTTAATGACATATCAAGGGTTAACCACAAGCCTCTAATCATAATTTTAAGCAAAACACCTAGGGTTAGTTCATAACCCAGGTCGGGGGTGTTACAAAGGGGCATCAACCCTTCTGTGTGTATACACAGAATCTATCTCGAAGAGAATTCCAAACCCTACGTCGAACCACAATGGAAATTGAATGAGAAGTTGTGAGAGGTGGTTAGAAAAGAAGTCATAAAGCTTCACGATGCAGGAATCATCTACGCCATCAGTGATAGTACATGGGTGAGTCCTATTCAAGTAGTCCCTAAGAAGCGAGGCATCATGCTAGTCAAGGGAGACAATGGGGTTGAGATAGCAACCAAGACTCTAACTGGTTGGCGGAAGTGTATAGACTACATAAAATTAAACACTACCACCCGTAAAGATCACTTTCCTCTCCCGTTCATCGATCAGATGCTTGAGTGCCTGGCCCATCATTCATACTTTTGCTGGTTGGATGGGTATTCAGGGTTTTATCAAATCCCCATTCATCCAGACAATCAGGAAAAGACAACCTTCACCTACATTTATGGAACCTATTCCTTTAGAGGAATGCCCTTTGCACTCTGCAATGCACCTACAACGTTTTAGTGGTACATGAACGCTATCTTTGCCAATTTCTTAGAAGATAAGATGGAAGTTTTCATTGACGACTTCAACGTCTATGGCGGCTCCTTTGAAGATTACTTGAACAATCTGTCTTTGGTGATGAAAAGATGTGAAGAACAAAGTCTGACCCTCTACTGGGAAAAGTGCCATTTCATGGTACATAAAGGTATCATTCTCGGACATAAAGTGCTCGAAAAAGGCATAGAGGTTGATCAGTCCAAGGTGGAAGCAATTGCAAAACTCCTTCCACCCACGTCTGTGATAGGGTTCAGAAGCTTCTTAGTGCATGCCGGCTATTACAAAAGGTTTATCAAGGATTTTTTGAAGATTGCAAAGCCGTTGTTGAATCTGTTGATTAAGGATGCTAAGTTCAATTTCACAAAAGAATGCCTCATAGCATTCTCCACCTTAAAGGATGCTCTAGTCTCTGCACCCATTATCCAGTCACCCGACTGGAACCTTCTGTTTGATTTGATGTGTGATGCCAGTGATTATGTTATACGCACAGTCCTTGGGCAAAAGAAGGACAAAAAGCATCACATAATCTTTTATGCCAGCAAAATGTTAGATGAGGCCCAGATAAATTATACCACCACAAAGAAGGAAATGCTAGACACCATGTATGCATTCAACAAGTTTGGTTCTTATCTTGTGGGCTCCAAGGTGACTATTCACATGGACCATGGGGCTATCAAATATCTAATGCAGAAGAAAGATGCCAAGCCTTGGCTACTGTGTTGGACATTACTTTTATAAGAGTTGATCATGAGATCATCGACAAGAAGGGTACCAAGAATGTGGTTGTCAACCACCTATCCAGGATCAGAGTGGAGGATGACCACCCATTGCTGATCAATGAGAGCTATGTTGATGAAGCAATCTACGTTGCCCAAATAGCCACTAGTACAGAAATGACATATAACATTACATTTGTTGGCGTTGGTTAAAGCTAAAACACTGATGCTAATAAACTATGATGTCGGTTTAACACGACGACCAAAACCTATATGTGAAGGACAACTGCTTTACAAAAGACATGTGTATCACTTTTTCTTTAATGCCGACTGGTCGAAATAAAAACCAACATCCAAAATCACATGCGAAATACAATTTTCCAGGGAATTTTTTTTCCTCCAAAATCTTTAATTCAACGTCGGTTGGAGAAACACCAATGACTCATGTTCCGTGCTAAGCCCTGTAAAAGTTTTATCCCCCCATATGTCATCGGTTGTTTAAAAAACAACTGATGCCTAAATATCCTTTGCAAGGTAAAACTTCATTTGTTATTTAGCATTGATTGATGCACAAGAACCGAGGAGGATGTGTGTTCGAGTGTTGTCCCCGCAATAAAATTTCCTCCCAATTTGGCTAATCGGCGTCGTTGTTAGGGGAGAAACTGAAAACTATGATAGTAACTCAAGAACAAATATTTTTTTTCGACGTATGTGAATAGACATCGGTTATTATACATTGAAACCAACAATGAACACCCCATGTCCCCGTACAAATTTTTTTGTTTGAAGTTGTAGATGGTATTAAGCGTCAGTTTTACACAATAATCGATGTTGGTTATTAACTGATTAGCACCCACATGAGCCAGACTCTTCCCCTTCTCTATTTCATTCCCCATTCTCTGTTGTCACTCAAGCTAGGTCTCGTGATTCTGTGTTGCCACTCATCGCCGCCGTCACTGCTGCTGTGGAGAGGAGCTCACTGCTGCTGTTGTGGAGAGGAACCACTGATGAGGAGCTTGCCACTGCCGCTCCAGTTCATTTTCCGCCACCGCCACTCTAGTTCAATTTCCGTCGTCGTTGCTCGCTTGCTGAGTCATCTCCGCCAACAACCATAACCACAACCCGCCATCCTACCACCACTCGCCGCATGCTTCACCGTAGATTCAGTTATCTCTGCCTCCACCTCTGGCCACCTCCACCTCCGGCTGTAGCTGTGACCACCTCCATAGCCATAGCTGTGACCACCTCCACCTCCATCTGCCGTCACCACAACCTACTCCACCAGTGCAGTGAGTTTTCTATAAGATTATTACTGATCAATTAGGGTTGATTAATATTGATTAATAAGGGTTAAATGAGGAATGAATGAACTTAGATCAATATATAATTGTACTAAAAAATTGTGTTGTTGATTAATAACAATTAACTACGGTTAATGATGAATGAATGGATTTAATAAATTGTTATTGCTTTCTTTCTCTCGTGTTAGGGATTGATTTAACTTATTTCAATATATAATTGTTCTTCAGAATTGTGTAGTTGATTATTAATGATTGATTTGGGTTAATGATGAATGAATGAACTTATAAAAATGGACGAATGAATTGAATTAAGTGATGTTACACAAAACCTAGGATATTAACGATGATACTATGATTGTAGGTATATGAATGACAACATATATACATGTATTTTGTTGGCCTAGAAACCTATCTAAGATTTACTCATTAGGAGTAAATCTGGGACAGTCCTCAATTTGGGACTATTCTTGAACACTTAATCTCACTTAGGATGTAAGTGTATAATGTGTATTTGCTTTTCATGATGTTTTGTCAGCACTTCCCTATTTGTTCTCTAAGTACATATGTCGGTGGGCATTTCCCCATGTACATTGGTGTACTTGGAGAACTGTGAGGAAATGCTGCATAAATTTCTTGAAAATCGAATACACATTATACACTTACTAGTGAGATTAGGTGATCAAGAATGGGTCTTTCAAAAAAAAGGTGATCAAGAATGGAATAGGTGGTACATATTTATTATATATAAGACCCTAAACCCTGAACTTTTAACCATAAACCCTAATATTTTAACCCTAAACCCTAATCTTTTAACCCTAAACCCTAATACTTGTTTTATCTTTGATCATAGAATGGATAGATCATGGATGTCCATTCAAAATTGTTGCATCCCAAAGTTTATTTCTGGTCTTGATCAGTTTATTAGATTTTCTGAGGAACATTGGAAACATCCTGGAGATAGGTTCTACTGTCCATGTAGGCACATTAACAATTTGAAAGTCAACACTGGTAATGAAATCAAAAGTCATGTCATGTGCAATGAGATTGTAGAAGGCTATATAGAATGTCACTAGCATGGAGTGATTTCAAACCTAAAATCAGTGGATGTCGATAGTAGTGCTTGTGTGGAAGAAGAAATTGCCTCCAATGATGTAGATGTGAACGAACCAGTTTCAGTAGACATCGTTGATGCGATGTTGGATAGTTGTGGGGGTAGAGCACACCGATCCACCTCCCATGTTTAGAAACATTGTGCATGATGCTGAGACACCGTTATACATAGGTTGTACTAAGTTTGTGAAGCTTAATGTTGTGTTGAGATTGTATAAGCTAAAAGCTAACAATAGATGGAGCGACAAAAGCTTCACGTCATTGTTGTCTTTGTTGAAAGAAATTCTTCCTAAAGGAAACGAGCTGCCAATATCAACATACTAGTTAAAGAAATTGTTGTGCCCATTGGGAATGGAGGCCAAGAAGATACATGCATGTCTGAATGATTTTGTATTATTTCAAAAGGACAATGTGGATTTGAAAGATTGTCCAAAATGTGGTGCATCAAGGTATAAAATGATGACTTTCGGGGAGTCCAAAATTGGTTCTCCTACCAAGGTGATGTGGTATCTAACTATAATATCATGGTTTCAATGCTTGTTTGCCAATCCAATAGATGTGAAGAATTTGAGGTGGCATGCAGATGTTAAGAAAAATAATAATGGGATCATACGACATGCGTTTGATTCCCCATAGTGGAAGAAGATTGATTTATTATACCTTAAATTTGGTGAAGAAGTCAGGAATCTAAGACTTGGGTTTTGTATTGATGGGATGAATCTGTACAGGACATTGAGCAGCCAACATAGCACTTGGCCTGTTATGCTTGTTATATACAATCTTCCTCCCTAGTTGTGTATGAAAAATAAGTATGTTATGTTGTCGTTGTTGATATCTGGCACTAAATAACCTGGAAATGATATCGACGTTTATCTTGAACCTCTGATTGATGACTTAAAAAAATATGGGGAGAAGGTGTGATGACCTATGAGGCTTCATGACAAGAGACATTTCATTTGCACGCTATGCTGTTTTGCACTGTTAATGACTTTCCATCATATGGGAATTTTCTTGATCTAGTGTCAAAGGATCTTAAGCGTGTCCTATATGTAAGGAGAGCACTGATTCAATATGACTAAAACATGGCAGCAGGACTATATTTCTTGGTCATCGAAGGTTTCTTCCAAAATTCCATTTGTACCGTAGGTTGCACAAAGTGTTCAATGGACAGAATGAGGAACATAGTGCACCTAAACCTATACCAGGGGAGGTTGTTTGTGAAAGGGTAAAAGACTTTGTCAGTGTATTTAGTAAGAGATTACAATGTACCATGGCCACACAGAGTGAAAAATCTCATGATTTTCACACTCTAATGCAACAAATATTTCCCGTGGCAATTTGATCTATACTGTTGAAGCATGTAAGGTTTGCAATCACCATACTTTGTTTCTTTTTCGATGCTGAGACTCTCGATAAGTTGCAAAGAGAAGTGGTTGTTACCCTATGTCAGCTTGAGATGTATTTTCCTCCTTCATTCTTTGATATCATGGTACATCTTGTTGTCCACTTGAATAGGGAAGTGAAAATGTTTGGACCCGTTTTCTTGCATTGGATGTATCATTTTGAATGATACATTGGCGTTTTTAAAGATGATGTTCAAAACCATTATCGGCCTGAAGGGAGTATTATTGAGGGTTATGTGGCGAGAGAGGTTATGGATTTTTGCAATGACTTTCTGAGTGGTAATGACACTCCTATTAATGACAAGAATATTGAGGAGTATTCTAGCAAAGGAATTTTGGGATCACGGTTGAAAGTAATCAACCGTGAGGTGTTGGAACAAGCTCACTTGTATATTTTACAAAACATCGGTGAAGCGAGTGTTTATATCGAGGAACATACCAATTTCATCAAGAAATCATATCATCGAGCCAATTCAATGTGGCTTGCTAGAGAGCATAACAAGATGTTTATTAAGTGGTTTGAAGATAAATTCTTACATCAACTATATCAAACAACAAATAATCTTGCTGAAAATATCAAATGCCTCACCTTTGAACCAAAATTGAATGTTATGTCTTATGAAGGGTTTGACATGAATGGGTTCTCATACTACACAAAGAGTCAAGATGATAAGAACATCATCCAAAATAGTGGGGTCACCCTTCAAACGTCTTCATTGTTTTTTGCAAGTGTAAAGGATAAGAGTCCACGTGAAGCTAAAAAGTCATATTATGGTGTCATTGAAGACATATGGGAGTTTGACTACGTAGATTTCAGAATTCTACTCTTTTAATGTAATTGGGTTGATAACACCAAATTAGTTATAGTGTATGAATTGGGTTTCACATTAGTGAACTTTGAAAAGATTGGCGAGAAGGGTGAACCATTCATATTGGCATCATAGGTGAAACAAGTATTTTATATCGATGATCCTGCAAATGATAAATGGTCAGTTGTTCTTCATGGTAAAAGACAGTTCATTGAAGATCCTATAGATGAAGAAGAGTACTATGATAAGTATGATGACTCGAGTCCATTCTCAATTGGGTTGCCGACACCACCAAATATTGAAGCTAATGATGACTTCTATGTGTGCAGAGATCACACCGAAGGAATGTTAATTCATAAAAGATCGCAGTATTAGAGGCATGTTTTTATTTTTTTTTATATGTTTTATTTTTCTGAATGTGAACTTTACAATGTTTTATTATCTTCTAGTTATGTTAAATGTTAAATGTTTGATTTTTTAATGACACTTACAGATGGATGAGCATTATTATGATGACCATGATGATGATTACCATGAGGGTGAGGATATCAATGTGGTGCCTCACAATGTAAGTTTTAAAATATATCCTATATTTCTATCAATATGTCGATTTATAAGTTATATCATGTAAGTGTGGTTTTTTTATCAAATTTTAGGTTGATGATGTACCCCTTGAAGAACTTGGGGCACTTGATGAGTAGCGAAAAAAATTGAAAAAGTGAAGGGAATCACTATGATGAACAAGTTACTACAACAAAGGGGAAATGGACCCAAACTGGTTGTGGATTTTGATCATGTTGGAAATCCAGTTGGAGTGAACCAAAACTTGTTTATTTCATATCTTGGGGTTTTTACTCATAGCCATTGTAATCCTAATGTAGAATCTTGGCATAAAGTTCCTAAGGGGAAGAAAGACTTTGTATGGAAGGAACTATGCGTGAGTTATTATTATTTGCAATTCTATTTTGCAGATTACTAATTTTTAGGATACTAGTTAAATATATGAAATTTTGTAGAGTATATTTGAACTAGATGAAAGCATGCATCGTAAATGCATGATGTAGCATTGTGGGAGGGTCCTAAGGAACTATAGGACAAATCTCACCCGAGATCACATACGAGATGCTGAGAAGAGGAAGAAGTCAACCACTGAGCAATGAAACTACCTGGACCCCAATGATTGGGAGGAGTTTGTTGCCAAAAGAAAAACTAATGAATTCAAGGTATTAAGTGCCACTCCCAATTTAATTATATACATTCTTATGTTTTCACCTATTCAAGATTGACCTTTAGTGTTACTAACCAAATCAATTTCCTTAGTAACAAGGCTAACAACGATGCTTAAAGAGTATGGCATACACTAATTGTACATGACCACACGATGGATCCAAAAGGCTATGCAGGCATTCACCAAAGACTACAGGTTGTTGAGTCTACTTATACTCAGGATACTGGGGAGTCCTCTAATGTTACTCCCGCACCTCTGCTTCACCATGCTGTGTGAATAGATGGGAGGCAAAATAAGAAAGGAGATATAACCAAACCCGCAACTGCTAAGGTGGCTGAAAAAATGGTAATATTCAACTCTCAGAGCAATAAATATTGATTATTATGTTCACTTACTAATTTCCATTGATGGAGATTAGCAGGAGCTTCACGAGTAGAGGAAGAAAGGCAAGTTCATCCCTGAGGGCACAAGGGATGAATTGACAGTTTCTCTTGGTAACCCAGAGCATCCTAGACGTGTTAGGGGTGCAGGCGCTGGTGTGGGCATAAAAGTGTTCTTTGGGCCATCACAGTGCAAACATGTCCCAAAAGCGGGATTTTCAAAAGCTGAGGTAACCTATTCTTTTTTAGAATGTAATTGCAAAAGGGAATTCAATAATCAAAAGCTAGCATTTCTTTTTTCCATGTATAGATAGATGAGTTATTTGATTGGAGAGTCAAGGAAGCACTTGGTAAGAGACTTCATGAAGCAATGAGCAAGTGGCAGGTGTCTCAGACTGCCACTCATACAGTACCTATGGCGTGCCGCTCTTCTCCTACTGTATATGTGGTTGGGAGTAATCTTGTAGACCCACCACCTAGCATGTCTACTGTAAGTATTTTTATGACATAGTAGCTAGTATTTTCAAGATGATATGTTTATGTATATATGTATATAACATACTTTACGTAAATTTGCAGGGGTTGAAGCCATGCCATCTAAAAAGCAAAGAATTTATCGTTGTAGAGGCCGAGGCTTACCCACCCCTTCCAGGGGACATGTTTCATGGCACTCCAGTACTAGATGGTGCGGTTGGTGTGAACCCAAGACTAGTACTCCACCATTGCAGGCATCATCCATTGCCATATTCCCACCCAGATTCTGAAATGCTTGGTGAAGAAGAAGGCGGAGTGATATTATGGCCCAAAACGGATGTCGTCTATACTAATATTATATCATAAATTTACATTACATTTATTTGTTAACGTGTATATACGAGTTAGTCAATTGATTTGAAATTATACATACAGGTCAAAAGGATGAAACCTGCTACAACTCGGCCTCCACCTCCCCCTCCTCCTGAAGTACCTAGTTGGCTTCCAAGGGACCTATACAACTCGTTAGGTCCTAATTGTAAGGGTATGGAAGTATGTATTGGTGAACATAACCCAAATTGTCCCATAAATGCTTCTATTCTGGTGGATGCTGCAGGTGAATCATACGATAACAATCTTTTTATACAAGATATTTTGGAGTTGTTTCATTATGATTGGCTGAATACATCTATGATAGAGCTATGGATATGGTGAGATCTTGTTTATATATCCATATATCTTGTTTTATATACAGTGATTTGGTTTCTTATATATTAATGCATATGTAATACATGTTTTGCAACCACTTACACATGATATGTAAAGATTTTTCAATTCCCCATGTGGGATTTCTAATTCCATCTTTGATCAATCAAGTAGATAAAGAGCCTTCATTAGTTACCTCATACTGCTCTATCAATTTTACATATTTTGGTAAAAAAAAGAAGACGGTCATAATAGCTCCATTCAATGTTGAGTAAGTTTACTTTGCTTATTATTTGGACTTAAGAAAATTCCATTTTATTGTAGATTTTGAGTTATAAAATTTTAACATTCTTACCTCTAGTGCTAAGCATTGGGAGTTACGGGTTATTGTCCCCAATATGTGGGTTGTTTATTATCTAGATCCTTCGAGGAAGGACTCATTATATGGACACCTAATGAAAAAGCCATTATTCACATGAGAAATCTTTCATATTTTATATCCGTTAACATCTATTATTACATTATTATTTAATAATGCAACTTAATGTGTTACATTAACATGTAGGGCTTTAAAAGCGTTCAAAAAAGCTGGAGGAAACATGTCCAAGACAAAGAAACCGTTACTTTGGAAGAATGTAAAAGTAATTTCATGACTCCAATGTATATATTATTTATGTGAACTATGCTTGTTTGTATTTGTTAACATTTTGTATGTTTCAATTTATAGTGTGCTACACAAAACAATTGTTGGTCATGTGCATACTACGTGATGCGATATATGGACCTAATTATCAAACATGCTACAATGGAAATCGATACTATACAACATGTATTATATATAGTCTCATTAGATAATACGAAATATATAAATCTTATTATATATTTTTAATTTTATATACGTCATTCTCTTTGTAGGTGTTTAAAACCATTGACTTCACTATAGGTGAAAAGTTATTAGATGTACATACTCCCTATATGATGGAAGAATTAGATGATGTAAGAGAAAAATGGGCAAAAGCCTTACAAGTAGTGGGAATTTTTTATTATCATTGGAATACTGATGGAGATGATGATGATGATGATAATGATAAAGAATGATATTTCTAAACTTTCTTTTCATAATTATTTCTGTATTTGATGACATGTTAAACTTTGAAAGACACACTTATATATACATGTCTGAATGAGATTTTTTGAATTGTCTTATCTATACATATGTGCGAATGTGAAAATGAATACATGAATGTTTCTACGTGTCTGAATGTGAAAAGAGAAGAAATGAATGGAACTGTAGGTTTCTACATGTGTGTCAATGTGAAATGGAGGAATAAAATGGAACTACATGTTTCTACATGTGTGTGCTGAATCATAATATGAATTAAATGTGCTTATACATGTGTGTGAATCACAGTCCATATATAATGTCGTCCATCCTTATTAATTTTGTAGGTTTGTGGCATGTTGTTTGTCCAAAATCAATGGATGATGTAAACCTATAGTTCAGAATTGAACTGTAGGTTTTGCATCATGCTAACCAGTCAGGCAACAGGCCTGCAAGCTGATAAGAAAAAACATCAAAACATAGTTGTCAGTTAACAAAAGAAATCAGCAACAAAAACTTAACTCATTGGTTATTAATAGGTAACCTACATCTTTATCCCTAATGGTATCCATTACTATTTGGTTAACTTAAAAACTATCAATAATTTTAGGTCAATAGAGTTGGTTTTTTGTTCCTAACCGACACCTACGGTCTAACCTGGGGCCAAGTTTTTTTTCAGGATGTGATGTGGCGTCAGTTATGACTTGATAACCGACACATATGGTCCCTCTGCTTGCATGTTTTTTGGGTTTGCAATCAGAGGATGACTCTGTGTCATCGGTTATAAAACCTATGCTAGAGGCGTCTATATTTAGTGTCACCCACTTGAGTGTCGCTTGGAAACTGACTTCTAAAGTCATATTTAACTGACGCTAAAGGTGATATCTGTACTAGTGAGCTAATCCAGAAGTGTGTGATGATATCTATAACTATCTTTCCAGTAAACAATTGTCCCTAGAAATATCTTAGAATTAGAAAAAGAAATTCTTCTCGGATTTGAAGTACTATTACTGGGATGACCCTCTATTGTTCAAATGTTGCACTTATAACCTTTAGAGAAGATGTATACCTAAAGATGAAGCCCCTAAGATTTTGTATGAGTGTCACTCCTCTCCCTATGGAGGACACTTGGGAGCTGAGAAAACTAAAACAAAGGTTCTCTAGTTTGATTTCTGTCAGCCCACTCTGTTCAAAGATGCACATGCCTATGTCAAAGCCTACAATGAGTGCCAGAAAACCACATGTATTTCCCGCATGAATGAGACGCCTATGTTCGAGTGGATCGAAGTTGAAATCTTTGACGTATGGGGAATCGACTACATGGGACCTTTTCCTTTGTCATAAGGTTTCTAGTATATTCTAGTTGCAGTGGACTATGTCTCCAAATGGGTAGAAGCCATACCCACTACCACTAGTGATGCCACATATATTATAAAGCTCTTTAAAATGATAATCTTCCCAAAATTTGGAGTTCCCCGAATGGTGATCAATGACGGTGGACCACACTTTGCTGAAAAGCAATTTGAGTCACTTATGTGAAGGTATGGGGTTCGATATAAGGTTTCTACACCATATCATCCCCAGACGTCTGGCCAGGGTGAAGTCTCGAACAGGCAAATCAAATAGATTTTGGAGAAGACAATTGGAAAATCCTAGAAGGATTGGTCCACCAAGTTGGATGATGCTCTGGGCGTTTAGAACAACATATAAGATGCCAATTGGCAGAACGCCTTACCGTTTAATCTATAGGAAAGAATTTCATCTGCCTTTCAAGCTAGACCATAAAGCATTCTGGGACATCAAATGTATAAATATGGATCCATCCCTTGTCGGTAAGAAGAGGTTCCTCCAACTTCAAGTGCTTGAAGAACTTAAGCTTCACGCCTATGAGAATGCGAGGATCTATAAGCAAAGGACTAAAGTCTGGCATGACTCCCAGTTGTGGAAGAAAGATGTCAAAGAAGGTGACAAGGTTTTTCTTTTTAAATCTTCTATTCAACTTTTTCCTGGGAAACTACAGACTCGCTGGTCAGGACCGTTTGTGGTAGTAAAGATATACCCATCGGGAATGCTGGAGCTGTACGGCAAGGATGATCCTTCAAAGGTCTTCTTAGTCAATGGACACCAGGTGAAAAGATTCAATTAATACAAAGCTTTTACAAGGTGATTCGAGTTGCCCCTGAATGATTCTGAAGCCGTACCCGCTGAAAAAGCCTAAGAAAGACAGAAGATGTCGAGATAACAACAAAAACCATAGTGCTCCTTGGGAGGCAGCCCAAGTTTTTACTTTCTTAGAATAGGACTATTATTTGCCTTTCCTTTGAAGAACATTCTAAACACTTGTTGTAATAAGGTCGGAGTCTATGCACGTGCCACACACACTGACTTCTGCATTTTTTGGGTCACCGAATTAGTTTTATCGCCTTGATATGTAATACTAGTAGAGGATGAAGTTCACACTTAGGCCAATGATGTTTTACAAATCAAGCGTCTTTTACTTGAGATTTTGTTATTAATAAGATTTTATGGTTTTTGAATGCAAAGTGTGTCGCGCATGTGTATCGACCATCCATATCATGCACGAATGGCATGTCATGTCACCTATCAACTAGGACGTATCACACAATCCCTTTCATGCACCCGTATCACACAGACCTATCAGTTCAAAGCCTACGGCAGTGATATCGTGTACCCGTTCTGGGTTGCACTCTCGCCACGTCGTGCTGATGTATCACACAAACACGTGTCGTGCAAAAGCATGTCAGGTCATGCATGATGGATAACACACCGCCTCTTTCTAAGACACATGATATGACATGATTAGATGGGTTTTACCTTACTTTGGAAGGCGATTCGCATGCATGTGTGACACATGTACCCATTTTACCATTTTTACCGCCCTTCGCAGATGGCTATATAAGCAACACGAGTTTAACCGTGTCGGGTTACCAAAGGTACCAAGATTTTCCTCCTGTATCGTGCAAACTCTCGTATCGCTCAAAGCCATTCTTTACTCCCATGTCAGGTTTCCAGTCTCCCATCCTCCCGTGTCGTGTTCACATCCTGATATGGTAATAACCCGTGTCGTGCAATCTCTATCGCGTGGGTCTATCACCCATACATATCACGCACCCTTAATGTTAAACTGTATCGTGATATTATGTATCACGTTTCTACCTGTATCGGGCAAGGCTTCAAACACGTATTGGTTTTCTTTATTACCGCTCCGAGCGTGTCGGGTTTCCATCCTTTTCGTGCGTCCATATCGTGTTGAATAAGCCTACTGACTCACCCCAAGTATGTGTGATTCATGTGTGGTGTATTTGTACCGCGTTCTTGGGCTGTCAATTTTTATGAGTAAATTTCTTTCTTAAGTACCTGATACCGGTTTTCACGAGTATTGTGCAAAAATGAATCGAGTTCCTTTAGTATCATTTACTTGCGTGTTGTGAAGGAATATCAAGCTTTGCTATAACCCGACACTGTGCTTTCTTATGCAACCCGATACCAGTTTTCATAGTATCACCCAAGCCGTATCGGGCCGATTCCACATATCAAGAAGAGGAAATTTTGACAGTATACCCTCTTTTGTGATTGTAACGTGTTATTCTTCATTTTATAGAAAATGGCACGCACAAAGGAAAAAGTTATCCAAGTCGACAAGAAAGGCTGAAGGATCAACCCCGAGGCCACAACAGTGGCAACCACAGGGCAGAAACATCCTAACCCAGCAACACCTGGGCCCTCTGTGGCTGAAAAGTGGCCTCACATCAAGGCAGGCACAACCCCAGCTGCAACGATGGAGCCTGAAGCTCTTGCTCACTCTCCGGGACACTTTGTATCGAGAGACGCAGAGCATCAACGATGCTACACCGAGTTGGCGATGAAATTCGACCGCCCGACTAGGTTTTGTCACCAATCTTCTTTCCGGAAAATCAACATCTTTGAGAGACTAGATAACGTCCTCGAGGCCGCGAGACTCTGGAAGCTATGCTTTAGCTTCTCCAACTTGTACACTGAGTTAATGAAGGAGTTCATCTCTTCCCTCTGCCGGGTACCAAACACCATGGAGGAACGCAAGAAGTACGACAGAGGGGACCGTCTGTAAGGGCACCTCTACAACCAGGAGCATGAAATCACGGACAGGTTGCTCAATAAAATCTTCTCCACCATTGCAACTGAGCAAGAGTTGCTCTACAATGGAGCCCACATCAGCGATTGTGACAGCTTCAACCCGGTCAAGTTATGGAAAGAACTGACGGGTGAATCTTCTTTCAAGCCCGGGAGCAAGGTGGCTGCAGTCTACTCTTGCTTCTGGCAGATCATCCACATGATTATTGCCAGCCTTCTGTTTAGCAAGTACCAAATGAGTAATCTCTACACGGAGGAGTTGTATCTGATCTAGTATATCATGGATGGCAAGCCAATCAACCTAGGGTTCTTCCTTCTCAACCGACTTCACCCAATCAAGTACGCTACCAAGGAATATAATATGGGAGGAATTGTCAACCCAATCACGGTCGGGCTCGGGTATCCAAAAGAACCACTGAGCTTGTCACAGACCACGAGTGATGGAAAAATCGACGTCAAATTCCTCACTAGGGCCAACATCATAAAGAAGGAGGGTCGTCAACTCTTCTACAGGTTTGCAAGAACCAATATCCTACTACTGCTCCCAGGCTACGTCAACTACAACGTAGAAAAACTAGTATTCACGATGGCAGAGGTCAAAGCTATGACTGTCAACGCAACCTACGCCGCCTAGATGGCCATGTAAGAGAAGATGGCCATGAGGAATGGGCCTAATTCCACGGTTTGTGCCGCAAAGACATGGAGACACACTAAGAGCCGTAGTCAATCGACGCCCCCCCTCTCTTAGACACACTTTTGGCTATGAGTTCGATAGCATGCAGGAGGTAACACACAATCATAGTGCTACTTTCTTCTCCCTAATCCACAAGTTTCATGCTTTCCAGCAACGACAAGAGAACATGGGCGCCAGTTGCAGAGCCTAGTTGGTCTCCCCGGCCAACCAGAAGCAATGAATCAAATGATGTAGGCTGCGCTCCAGCGCTTGGATGTCATCGAGCAAAGGCTCGATGAGAGGAACACTCACCGCCGCTCACGGCGATCTCAGAGGTCACCATCACTACCGTCATCCTCATCTTCATCGTCCTCATCATCAACTTCTTCTTCATCCTTATCGTCCTCCTCCAACTCTACCAGACCCTCCAAACCTTCAACAATGACTGAGGGGGAGGCGACCAAGAAACTCGCCGATGGGGCTCTTACAAAGCAGGGGAGCACCCACATCGTCGAAAGCACTACCTACCCTAAAGGCAATATCATGATGATACTAATGGATAAATCCCACGACGTCGCCGAAGCAAGCATCTTGGAATGGGGCCGGCTTTAGATCTCGGAAATGTCGAAGGATTTCAACCTTAATGCCGACGTCCACCCAAATCTCGAAGAGTGGACGAATCTTCTAGGGGGCGAGCCAGTTGCAGTTGACACGGATGCCCCTCTACACCTGCTAGGACCAAATGAAGCAACATGCTATCTGTCTGACAGCCTAGCAGATGACTCATCAGAAGGAGAAGGGGGCGAGTTATACAGCTCACTAGCAGTAAAGCCCCCTTAGAGGGAAAACACAGTGACTGATCAATTCTCTGTGCCATCTGAGATACCAGTCTTTGAGTTGGCTGATTTCCATAGACGAGCCATCGGTTATCTGACGGTCTGTGACCAACAACTTCTGAATATGGTCCTAAGGCTATAGCTCGATGAAGAAGTCGTCCTTTGGGGCAACAAATACTTCTCCATACAATGCCGAGTGCGCAAGGGGATATTCCACTCAGAAGTTGTTATAGGAAAGATCCTCTTTAGAATCTTGCAAAGGAAAATGATCGAGAATATCATGCTCAGGACAAGCCGACATCCAATCTACAATGCTAGACGTCTGCTAGAAGGAGCAGATAAATCGCGGTCGATGGTTGACATGCTGAAACATATAGAAGAACACAACCCCAGTCTAGTACTGGCCCCACACAAGTATAGGAAGAATTGGTTTCTCTATGTGGCTGACCTTCACTCCCACGATGTTACACTATTCAACTATTGTGTTGTGGAGGTCCCCATCTAGATCAGGTCTTTGTTCATCTTGAAGATAGAGACCTGAACCTTCTGCCTCTCTTCCTTCACTGGGTCATCAAACAAGGCACCCAATGACAATTTCTATGTGATAAGGGACTTCCCAGTCCAGCAAGACATGGGAAGTGGCAATAGCACTTTCATCATATTACGTTCCATGGAGCTTCTGAATATTTTCAGATATATGTTGCAGCTCCAGGACACAAACTTCTATCCCCTCAGGAGCATCTATTTGCTGCTTCTGATAAAGGATAAGTGCTATTTCCTAGATCCAGAACTCCCTAAAGATTTGATGGAGACTGATTCTGATTGTCACTCCTCTCTACCCAACAACCCTCCAAGAAAAGATGCCATGGGCTCTCCTGACGTCTACAACAGCTGGCCAGGCAAGCTGCTAGTGAACCTACAAGCCCTGCTCACCAAAGAAGACACTTATGTTTCTCCTGTAGTCTCAGACTCTGTCATCCACAACTTTGACTGATCAGCCTACAACTCTCTATCTCAGGAATAGGTTAATCAAATACTCACACATCTTGCTGATTTTAACACTACAGACGTTATCTATGAGAAGAATATTGTAGTGGTCCCCATGGATGACCTATGGGACCTATTCAAGTCTGGACGATGTCTAGCTATGACGGTGGCATCAGTTTACATCCCTATCTTACAAGAGAAGATTGGACAGCTCTACATCGCCCATCCAATGTTGTTCAACGATCTATTCCTAGCGAATGAATCAGGAGCACGCAAGTTGTTTGAGCAACAAATCCATGAGCGTCTGTCACACATAATTTTCCTTCCTATGCTACATGACAATCCATGGACACTTATCATGCTATACACTAACACCCATGTTGGTATCTTCTACAACAACTCAGACACTAACAGTGACTGGCCAACAGAGTATGTTATCGTGCTAGAAACACATCTCGAATGACTAGAAAGAAAATACTACACCGAGGTGGTGGCCATGATAAAGTCATATCTGGAAGATCCGGCGGCAATCTTGCACGATTTCCATTTCTATCACCGCAATCCACAACAAGCCCCTCTATCAAATGATTGCGGAATATACATGCTCCACTGGATATCCTGCGCAGCAACACTGAGGAAGGGACCAGAGAAGCTCCATGGCCTAGACTATCACAGTTAGTGAGGACAATACGTCATGGAGCTCCTATCAGTTGAAGGCACACACATCCACTAAACTATCATTGATCTATGACTACTCTTTCCTATTCATCTCACTACTCTGGGACATAGTGTAAGATAAGTTTCGGGGGGGGGGGGGGGGGGGGGCTTCATAGCATCAGTGAGGGAGGTATTCTAATTTTTTTCTTCTATCCATTTCCTTTCCTTCCTTCATCATACTCCATGTATAGACTGTATATAAATGTTTGATAGTAAGCAATATATACACACTATTTGTTTTCCAAACTTGTAAAAATTACTCTATCTTAAATACTTGGTACAACTTCTAGTTTATTCTCTCTGTGCCTAAGGCTGCGTGCATTTCTTCTATGCTCTCTTAAAACATGGTCTTAAATGACAAAGACTATAACATTCATTCCCCAACCTTGAAAAAAAATTTCCTTCCGGCTAAGAGATGTGTATAAGAAGTAAAGAGCTACCCAAACACAAAAGTTCCACTTTCCCTACCCAAAAAAACCCCAAAAGTGAGAAAAGCCTTATGAGAGTGAATAAAATCATGAGAGATGTGCCCAAAAAAAAAACACACTTGCCTTCTCAAAGGTACCCATCTTTAGGCATGGTAGAATCAGGGCAGTGGTACGTAGGATGTGAAATTACTGTTCTAAAGCCAACTGGCTTGGGTTGTAGGGACCACTTGCCCATTAACAGACTCATACCTGGATGGACCAATGAGATACAAGAAAAACCGAAAAGCCTTCCTGAAAACCCCACCTCCTACCTCCATGATTCAAAAGTTTGGTGTGAAAGCTAACTTCAGATGACATGCACCAAAAATCTCACAAAAGCTGGGAGAAAATTTCTGTTCAATAAAGGCAAGGGAAAAGTTAATTTGCTTGTGGTTGGACACAATTTTTCTTGGGACATTAAAAAAATCTACCTAACCTTTTCCCAAAGACCACCCCTGGTAGTTAAACGTACCACAAACAAAGGTTTTAAAATCATTATAGATTGATTGAGGACAATCAAATTGCTAAGTTAGGGGGTTGATAACACCCACTTTATGGCTGCTAGAACTTATATTTTATTGTCAAAATAACATCCAAACTTAACTTCCTCTTTGTTATATTCTATTTATTATGAATAATCATGTCCACTATGCCCTTGACAATATTTCCCTTCTTTTACAGACTTTTCCTATTTTTCTACGAGAAAAGAAGCACCAATGGGCCCATCAGCCCATTAGCAATGAAGTCCATGTTCCATAGCAGTACCTCACCAACATCTAAGGCCAACACACCCCTCTTACCCATCATGGTCACTACCCTCTACGATAGCAACCTGACACGGGCATGCCATTTAGGAGTCTCAGCCCGATGTGACCCTTTACCCGATATTGTGCCTAACTCATTACTGTTCACAAGCCGACGAGGTCGTTACCCGACATGGCCACCCCTCGGCACCGCAGACTGACAAGGCCGCAACTTGTCGTAGCTGTATATGATACGCTCGCTGCCCATCACTCTCCCATCTTGATATGCTTAATGGGTGACAGCCGTATCAGCCATTCTAAAGACTTAAGAACGAAGCCACGAATAAAAGACACATGGACCAATAAAAGTTACAACTTCCATCAACTCACTATCTATAAATAGCAGCAACAAGCCTATGATGGGATGGGATGGACCCTACAAGAGCTAACCCCTAGAGTAAAGGAGCTAGTGTGTTGAGTCCCCAGTAGTCTGTCAGGTGATAGCTGGGTGAGCACACCCCCATCCCAAGAGGGATGGAAGGAGTTCACTTAGAGACCATTTTGACAACAACAAACAATACAATATGATCCTCAAGGCCACTTCAAGCATGTTGGGTTCCTATCTAGGCTTCAACTCGAGACGGCTTGCCCACCTATACCCGACACGAAGAAACCAAGAGCCTTAACATAATCTTAACCCGATATGTATCCTAACCCGATATGGTACCCAACTCGATACGGTCTCTACCCATCATGGTTGCATCCCGACATGGCCAACAACCCAGCATGACCGTATCATGAATAGATCCTATCCCGATACGACCCTTACCTGTCATGGCACCTGACTTGACATGGTCATATCATGATATTCCATCTACCTGGTACCGGGTTAACATCATCTTAGGCATCAGCTGCTGTGTACTTCGGTTTCCTAAATCAAGGAGAATGATATTTATCTTCCCTTTACAACATTTGCTTTCATTTAATTATAGCATTATAACAAAACCATTATTATTCTTTATGATTATTGGAACCTGTGGAGTTTATCTCATATCATTCAATGCATGGCTTTATTTCGTTGGATGATTTCTTTCTCGCATCTGAGTTCTAGTTTCTTCATTCTGATTCATGCTTGTGACTAGCTATCGAATTGTGTTTCTTATTTTGACTCCTTCAAGAGAAGGATGACATAAACTTCTAGAGCTTAGTCTGATTCATTCGTATGAGAGTACCCGAAACCAGAGTTGCACCTTTTTTATCTTTCTGTGCGATCCCACACCTGGGACCTTTGAGAAGAGGAACCCAGTGCCTGGTTTGTTGGTGTTTTCTTTGAGAGAAGAAGACATTGAATCTAGGCCGATGCTTCTTGTTACAATTAAGTTTTCTTTCTTCATGCTATACTCCGATGATAGTTCTGTCTCCTCGGTTTCCTATATGCAAAAACTACCATAAAAACTGCTAAAACCCAAAATACCCAAAGCTTTAATCTTTCCAGTAACTCCTCTTAGAGATAGGTTTTAGTTTAATTCTTTGTAATTCTTTTTCGTTACAACAAACCTTAATCCCTCGACTCTTCGACGTGCTTAGACAAGTAAAACTTGGGTTCCGAAGCGCTATTTTCCTAGTCCTTGTGTTTGACCCCGAACTATTTTGACCCTGTGCTAGTTGCAAGAGTCTTAAACATTCGGGTATTATATATTATTAAAGCTGGATGACCTAGACATGTCTCCATTTTTGGACCCACGTTTAAGGCTTGATCAATGACTCAGGGTTGGTAGTAACTCATTTTGGAGAGTTCCCTAATCAGTATCTTTTTTCCATACAAGACAAGGATCCCTAATTTTCACACATAGTGAATTATTTGATGTGTGGAGAAATATCAAAAAATTTGAGATATCAAGAGAAGAAGACAATTTTCCATTCCTTCAGATCTATTAATGGGATGACCCTATTTTTCTTAAATAGTATAGGGAATGTATTTTGAGGAAGGTGTGTTGGAGTGTGAGTATGAGAGCATACTTACTCACTGTCATTACTTACCCACTGGGTTACACTATGCTAGCTCAAGGACAAAGGCAAAACTTTCTGATAGTGTATTTAGTGGCCATCATTATTTTAAAATAGTTAGGACTAAATGTAGAGGTGTGATGTGTGCCAACCAAGACATGAATGTCCAAGGGGCCACACTAGTGGGGAGTCAAAGAGAGTTGAGGAAGGTGATAGCCAAAGAAGGGGTAATTCTGGTCTTCTACTTAGAGACTAGAATTTAATGGAAAGTTATGGAGAGGATTAACACCTTGTTTCCCATAAGTTTGTTAGCTATATCCAAACTCAACCAAAGAGAACGTTGTAGGATTGTAGTGGGTTAAAATCCACTTGTTTGGGATATCAATCCCATCAACATAACTGATAAAGTGATCATAGTTAGCTGCTCAAATAAAGAAGGAATGTCATGCATAGTCTCTGGTGTTTATGGTGAGAAACTAAAGAGAGAGATGGCATGAAGTGGGAAAACATTAAATGCACCACCAAAGGCGAAGTCCCTTGGCTGGTGCTAGGAGACTTGAAAAACATCAAATTAACTAAAGAAAAGTATTGGGGTCTCAAAGTACCTGATCGAATCATGGAAGCTTTCAATGAAGCCATTGAGGAATTTGGTGTTATTGAGTTGAACAAAATTGGGGGGGGGTGATAACTTGGTCCAACAAGCAAAAACCTAGCAGACGTATAATAAGCACAATTGATAGTATGCTTCCTAATTAATGAAGTGTGGCTTGATATTTGGCCTAATGTTGTTATTAAACTGGGTGCAAACATATTGGGTGATCGCTCATGGATGAAGATAAACTTTGCTACCAAACAACATGTACAATGCTACTTTCGGTTCCTCAATTTTTGGTGTGAATGGGATGGTTTTAAAGAACTGGTTGAAAGAAGTTGGGAGAAGGAAGGTATAGGCAAACCTCATTATAGAGTACTAAAGAAACTACAACATACTAACAAGGCCTTGAAGAACATGAGTAAATAGAAAGTCGACCATACTAACTTACTCTACATATCTAGAAGTGAATATGAGGAGGGTACTACCAGGGTCCAATCAAAACTTGAGAAAGCAAGTGCCATTAACATAGGGAGGGAGGTTGAGAAAGTTGAAGAAAGAGGAGATGGTGTACTTCTAGTTGTGCAACAACATGAAGGGGATTTCTAATGGAGACCAGAATACAAGCATGCATCATGCAATAGTAAAGAAGAAGGAGATGAATGATACAATTCATGAATCATTAATGAACAAGGTCAAGTGGTTGATAGTAGGGATGATATAGCACTTAGTGCTACCCTATATTTTTGTCATATGTACAACCAACCAATGATAAACCATAATTGCTATATGGACCTTATTCCTAGAAGAAGAGTCAATGATGAAATGAATTCTAACATGTGCAGACCAACTACAGATGAGGAAATCAAATCAGCAACATTCTTTATTAATCATTCTAAGGCAACCAGACTTTATGTGTTTAATGAGATTTTTTTTAATATATATGGTACCTTATCACAAGGGATGTTATTGAAGATACTAGGTGGATCATTAATGGAGGAAACATGGTGTTTGCAGTCAATCATACCTTCACCAAGCTGGTTCCTAAAAGAAAGGAGGTAAAAGATATTTTTGTCTATATTCTATAGCTTGTTGTAGTATCCAATACAAAATCATAGCTAAGCTTCGCGAAAGAAGACATAAATGCATTCTGCCACATGTCATGTCCAATGAGTAAAGTTCTTATATTAAAGGTAGAAGACTATGTGATAGAACCCTTCATGCAACTGAGTTCCTCACAAAGTTCAATATCAACAAGGCTAACTCCAAATCATGCAATAAGGTAGACCTAATGAAGGCATATGATTACACATATGAGGTCTTTGGGTTTCTTGTAGATATGGACATGTTTGATCAAATAGTGTGGCCAAACGCCATCATTCTCTATCATGATAAAGGAAGGACATTTCGTTCTCATTAAAGCAGACAATGGATTATGACAAGGGGACCCCCTATCCCCATTCCTTTTCACTATCATGATGGAAGGATAAACACACTAATTAATTATATTGAAGAACAAGGAAGAGTCAAACACTTTAAATTTAGAGGTGTTAAAGTCAAGACATGCCTCATACTTGTTGATGACATTGTGTTGTTTTCTACTGGACATGTAAATAGGTTGAAAGATTTCAAAAGATTACTGGTTACCTTAAGCAAACTAATGGGGTCAACATCAGTTCTATCAAATCTCGTATTTTCCTCTCCAGATCTTGCAACCTTAAAAGAGGTAGGCACAAAGTTTTTATTGATCTTAAAGGTGGTTAGATTCCAACTAAATACCTTGGGGTGCCTATTGCAAGAGGTAGGGGATTGTCATAGGACTTCAAGTCATGCCTTGATGAAATGAGAAGCAACATCAAATAATTGGAGTGGGATAAAATTTTCCCTATCAGATAGACTTGTCCTGGTAAGAACTATTCTACAAAGTATGATTCGGTTTTGGGGTGCGATTGGTGAGATATTGTAACACCGGGGCCCACTATCCAAGGCTCTAGTAGAGATTCTGAAATGTCGATTGGCCCCCACAGATCAACATGACCTTAACTATGCATGTTGTCTTCACTCACGTGTAAGCTAGGATCAACTTCCCAACTGATCACCCATCCTAGTACTACTCTAGGATGAGCACGCTTAACCACAAAGTTCTTTAGTGGTGGGACCCCTAAAAAGGAGGTTCACCTTGGTGATATGGGTAGTTCAATCATTCATTTTAAGATCATTTTATTTAAGGCCTTAAATTCTAGGATGTTATAATCACCCCACCTTAGAATCTTGACATATTCATCAAGGCTCAACTATATGGCCTCATAATATTTCCCAGCTTCAGTACAGACCCAAAATGACCCATGGACACCCATCTCTCAACCATAGAATACCCGTTCTTGGCTACATCACCACGTACATCCCTTTTCAACATGTTTGGACCACACAACTCAAGACTGGAATGCCACATGCCCATGTGGGCCCCACCCACCGGAGGAGTTATGGCTCTGATACCATTTGTAACACCTGGGCCAACTACCCAAGGCTCTGGTAGAATTTTTAGAATGATGAAAGGCCCCACAGATCAACACGAGCCTTAACTGTGCACATTTTCCTCACTCATGCACAACCCAGGATCAACTTCCTGACTGGTCACCCATCCTAGTACTACTCTGGGCTGAGCAAACTTAACCACAAAGTTTTTAGTGGTGGTCTCCCTGAAAAGGAGGTGCACCTTGGTGATATGAGTAGTCCAACCATTCCTTTTAAGATCATTTTATCCGAGGCCTCAAATCATGGGATGTTACAGATACCCCTAATCATTTATGATTCTATGCAGAAGATTATATACAACTTCATCTGGGGTAGATGGTACCATGGTGTTTCTTGGGATACCATGGCTCGACCCTTCAGAAAAGGAGGTTTCAATATTCTAAACATGTTGAAGATCATCACCACTGGACAACTCAAGTGTCTTGACAGGTTCTTGAGGGATAAGGTTAATGATTGGTCTAGGTGGATAACTAGTAGATTTGACATCACACCTAATGGTAATGATCAACACCCTCTAGGGTGGGTAGAAACATGTGTAATAGGTGGAATGAGGTTAGCTCCATTTATAATGTTGATGAGTATGATATGTTGTGCCTGGTTAGCTAGAAAATTATACCATGGATCAACAATTTTACATATGCTAATGTAATTTGGTATAAAATTTTGTGGAATTTCTATCACTGCACAAAATGGAGTACAAAAACCTACTAAGCCCTTTTGGGGAAACTTTCTACAAGGAATTGTTTGATAATGTTGGGCATCCCTCTCAATGCTGAATTCCATTTCTTCAATAGGTTCGATGAGAGCCACTTCCATTTGTTCCTTGAGTGTAGATTTACTATGTATATCTAGGTTGTGATTTGCCTTAAAAATATCTGGGTCCAAACATCGACTACAAGTTGGAAAAATGCATGGAGTGGATGCATTTGAGTCTTAAAGACAAGCATAGTATGGAGTTTGGGGGCTCTTGTGTTGATTCTTTCTACTTTTATGTTTGGGAAAAAAATAAATAATCGGGCCCAAGGGAGGGATAGTTTCTCTGAGACTGATCTCATATTGAAAATCATAAGAGAAATCAGTAATGTCGTTCATGCTAAAAAATTCTTAGTAAAGGGTGTTCCTAATCTTACTAGGGATTTTTTAACTAACCATGTGTATATAATTAGATATAGATCTGATGGGATTTTGTATGTTATACCTTCCATCCCACTCTGTAGCCCATATGTCATTATTGAAGAAATTAGTTTAAGTCATTTCCCTTTGTTGCAGCTTTCACTGCCCCGCTCTTCCTCAAGACCAAGATGGGTTACATTGCCTTCATACATTTGCTTTGATGTCCGGTGGAGAGCACAATCTACTTTATTTCTTATCTTTGATCTAAACCCACAAGGATCTTTTGTAATTAGGGTCACATGGCTACCTCTCTCTTTGGCAATAAATTTACATATTTCAAAAAAAATATACCTCTTAATACATGTCAGGAAATAGAGGTCTTTGATTTATGAGGCATTGATTTTATGGAACGTTTTCTATCTTCCATTTCTAATATGGATATTTTCTTATAGTTGACTATGTGTGAAAATGGGTGGAGGCAATTCCAACCTATACCATTGATGCATATGTTGTTTTCAAATTTGTGAAAGATTACATTATCTACAGGTTTGGGGTACCCATAGTAATTATAAGAGATGGGGGATCTCTCTTCATTAATAGGAAGTTTGTATATTTATTGAGAAAATATGGAATGAAGCATAGGGTAGGAACCCCATATCATCCCTAGACCCAAGGCCAAGTTGAGGTGTCAAATTTGTAAATCAAGATGATACTGGAAATCATTTGTCTCAACCTATAGGACTAACTCGAACATGTAACTGAATGATGCACTTTGAGCTAATAGGACAGCTTTCAAGAAACTTTTTTTTAGGAAAGGTAATGTTTATATTGAAATAAAACACATCAAGCAAGCAGAGACCTGCTTATGTGAAGTACCAACTGAATGTTTGTGAGTGAAGCTGCTGAACGGAGAAAATAGAGAAAAAAACTGAAGCATAAGCAAAATAGCAAAGTTTGGCTAGCTGGGGGGAGGCACCCCTTAATACAATCTCCTATAATGTTAAGCATCCAAAAATGATAATCTGATATGAACCATCTTTAATTTTGCTTGAGTCACAGTAGTTGTTGCACCAAGCTGACCCCAGCCTCGTCATCCACCATAGCTTTCAGATCACAGAGAAAAGTAGCTTCGGATTCACCTTCTTCCAAATCATCCTTTTTTTCATCTGTTAGTTTTCATGCAGTTTAGTGAGGAAATGAAGATCGACATCAACTTGAGAAATGATAATTTTTGCCAATTTTTTGACGTTGTTGAAAGTTCTATTGTTCATTTCTTTCCATAGGTTCCAGCAAATAGTGACGAAGATATCATTACTTTTGAAATTTCTCTAATTTCTTAATGGGGTTAATTTCATGGGGAAAAAGTCTTCCTGGAGATCGGGAATACTTTTTCTCATGAAGTGTGAAAAAATTTCTTGAGAGAAAGTGCATTTGAAGAAGATGTGGCTGACTGAATCATTGTTTTTTTCACAGAGGACACATCTGAATGGTCCGATGAAGCCCTTTCTTGAGAGATTTTCACCTGTAATAAGTTTATTGTGAAGAAGAAGCCATAAGAATGTTTTGTATTTTTGTGGCCATTTTTGTTTCCAAAGCTTTGTTGATGATGTAGAGATACCTCTGTAGCAGAGGAAATTGTAAGCAAGCTTGACTGAATACTCTTTCCCCCATTTCCAGGTGATGCTGTTTGAGATGTTATTTTCCAAAGTACAAGCTAGATTTCTAAAAACGTATTGGCTGGCCTGGGAAAGGATACATCTTTTTAAGGAGTTTGATCTGTTACTAGTAATGAGAGAAAGGGCTTTATCAATTTTTAAGTTGAGAAGATTTTTTGGAATAGACCAAGAAGTTTTAAGATTTACGACTGAGTTTTTTTCTAACCATGGGTCAAACCAGAAGGAAATATTTTTGTGTGAATTTGGGGGAGTGTTTATGATTTGAGAAAGCGTGTTTATATTCTTATTTATGAATTTCCAGAGAGGGGAAGCCGATTTCCACTGGGTATGGTGCCAAGGTGGAGAGTGCTGGTAGTATTTTTTTGTGATAAGCTGAGACCAGATTTTCTTTTTGTTTTGGATAAGACAATCTATAACTTTGGCGATGAGGCAGAGAGAGTGTATTTCAATATTTATAATGCCCCAGCCACCTTGATCAAAAGGAGCTGAAATAGTTTTCCAATTGACTAGATGATAGTGTTTCCCTTGTTTATTTTGTTTTTGGACATTATTCCATAGGAAATTTCTCCGGATTCTGTCAAGGATGGATTTTGTTTTTGAGGGTAAAGGAATGCAGCTTAAGAAGTGGGTTGTTATAGGAGTAATGACACTATTTAGCAGGGTGAGCCTGCCCGAGAGGTTAAGGAAGTTGTTTTCCCAACCGGTGAGTTTTGTGTTTATTTTTGAGATAATAAGTTTCCAGATCGCATTTGATATGTTATAAGGGGTGATAGGAAGACCAAGATATTTGATCAGAAAATCTTTTGACCTGCATTTGAGAAGTCTTTTAGGTTCTCCAAATAGGATTGTTGAATGTTTATCCCAAAAATGGAGGATTTTTGAATGTTTACTTTCAGTCCATAGATATAGGAGAAGAGACCTATGATCCTAAAGATATTTTGAATAGAGGAAAAATCTGGGGAGGAAAAGATGATGGTATCATCCGCAAATTGAATAATGTTCTCCATGCAGTCATCAGGAGTCAAAATGAGGCCGTTTTGTTTTCCCAAGTGTAGCATGCGAGAGACAATGGTGGTTAAAATAATGAAGAGGCATGGAGAGAGTGGGTCCCCTAGTCTAAGTCCATTTGAATTATGGAAATATCCAAAAGGAACGCCATTTATGATTGTGGAGAAGTGATTTGTAGATATACATGCATGGATCCAAGATATCCATTTGTCAGGGAAAGCAAAACCTTTAAGAGTTTGAATAAGACAGTTCCAATTTACAAAATCAAAAGCTTTTTCAAAATCCAGTTTAATGGAAAGAAGGGGTTTTTTTTTGTATGACAAAGATGGATGGTTTCGTTGACCATTAAAAAAGCATCTTGGATGCTGTGATTTTTTAGAAAGGCGGATTGGTTTAGAGGGATGATATCATCCATGAGAGGTTTGATCCTATTTGCTAATGTTTTTGTAATGATTTTATAGGAGGTATTAATGAGACTGATAGGACGAAAATGGGAAATAATTTCTGGTTTACTATTTTTTTTTATCAAAGTGATGAAGGTTTTATTAATGTATTTAATGATGTTATGCGGGTTTGAACTAGCTTGGAAAGCAGAAAGGAAGGCAAGGAAGTCGTGTTTATAATGATCCCAGTTGGCCAAGTAGAACTCAGCGTTTAGGCCATCTGGACCAGGCGATTTATTTTTTCCTAGGTCAAAGATCATAGATTGTAAATCTTCAAGAGTGAAAGGTTTAATGAGGTCATGAGGATTTTTTATTTTATTTTCACAAATAGAATGCCAATGAAGGTTTTTTAGGCCAGATGGGTTATGATTATTGTTGAAGATTTTTTTAAAGTGGTTTTTTATATGGGTAATGATGGATTGTTTATGAGAAGTGAGTCTTCCATTTATCAAAAGGTGAGTTATAGCATTATTTCTGAATTTTTGGTTGCAGATTTTGTGAAAAAATTTTGTATTTTTATCACCTTCTTTAGCCCATGTAATTTTAGCCCTTTGTCTCCATTTAGTATCAATTCTATTTTTTATGTGTTCTAGATCAGATTTAATGGAGAGGATCAAGGCTGGGTCACCTGAAGGGTCTTTTTCAACATGGAGAAGTTGGTCTTCGAGGTCTTTCTGAGAATCAGTTAAGGTCGAGGGGTTTAATAACATCCATTTTTTATATGATTTTTGATGTGTTTTGTGTTATTTAAAATGTGAAGACCTATGTTGGTTGATAGTGAGTTAGCAAGAGTCCAGTTTTCAAGACAAGATTTGGAAAAATTTGTGATGTGGAGCCAGTTGTTTTCAAATCTAAACGGATGTGAACCCCAAGAGTTTGAGGCAGTTTCAAGGATGAGGGGAAGTGGTTAGAAATTGTGCGATGGGATATGTAAACCGAGGAGAGTGGATGCTTGTCTTCCCAAAGGTTGGAACAAATGAAATGATCGAGACGGGCAAAGGACCGATTTCTAGACCACATAAATAAGGCATTTGTGGGAACAAGATCGATGAGTGAATGGTTTGAAAGCATATGTTTAAATTTTTTGTCAGCTGCTGTCATGGGGGAGGGAGATGGATTTGAGTTGAACCTATCAGATATCTGTGTAACAAGATTGAAATCACCACCAAGGACCCAGGGTGTCTGATGGTAGTTTGTGAAGAGGCAACGTAACTCCTCAAGGAAGGAAGTTTTGTCATATCCTAGTTCCCCATAAATACCAGTGAAGGACCAAAGAAAGTCATCCGCAAGAATTTTAAAATCAATCGTTATCGAAAAATTTTGAATGGAGGAGTTTAGCAAAACAAGGATCTGATTATTATATCCCACAAGGATGCCACCTTTAAAACCCTTGGGTGGAAGCTGAATCCAGTTTGTGATTCTATTTCCACCAATGGTTTTGAGAGCGAAGGGGGTGAGAAAGGATTTTGTTTCTTGGATGGATATTAAATCTATTTTGTTTTTATAAATATGGGATCATAATTTTTTTCTTCTTTGTAGATTTGTTGCTCCACAAATATTCCAAGATGAGATTTTCATGAGAAAGGAAATGAAGAGTGAGAGAAAAAATCAGGAAGAATAGTAATCTGTTAGCATCCTTTCTTGGACCAACCCATGAATGTTTCTATGTTATTTAACATATACTATGCATCATCATTTTTTTCAAAGCAAAAGCCTATCTTGTTTGCAAATGATGTAAAACTTTTAGTGCTTGACCAAGAAGCAACATCATCTATAGTGACAAACTTATTTTTTATTTTATGTGGAAGAGATGAAGAAAGAGTTGATGCAGGAGAATCATAAATGATAGAGCAGGATGTAGTGTTACCTCTGTTTGGCCTGTTAATGATGCTGGTTCCTTTGATGTTGGCCTGTTCAGGTTGCAGGATCTTTTGCAAGTAGCTGGAGGTTGTCTTTTGCATAGGTCTCTCCTGTTCGGAACTCTGCAGCGAGGAATCTTTGTTTTGTAAAGATGAGTCTTGAAAAGCAGCAGTTTGATTGTCCTTGTTTGGGGAATGCCAACTTTACTTCGTAGATGAAATAGATTGGCATGAGTTTTTGCTAGGTTTTGTTTTGGAAGCGGTAAGGGAGGGGTCAGGAGATCTGTTTCTTTTTTTTGCTTTGTTGATGGTATGAACTTTCAGAAATATTTGTAGGTTTCCTAATCCATACTTGATTTCTGGCAGGAGGAATACTGGCATGAGGGATGAGGTTTTTTCCTTTGTTTGGGCTAAACCATGAAGGAGGGTGTGTTGAAAGCTCAGAGAAAGCAGTGTTGTTGATAGTGGGGTGTTCAGCAGCAAGCTTCAGATGGTATATAGATTCACCTATCTTGATATTGATAGAAGGAGGAAGAGAGATGGCCGATTTGACAGAGAAAAGGCAATAGGCTTTGATGAATTGGGTGGGATGAAGCATTTCATGACTAATGTATTGCAACGTAGCTCCAATAGAATGAGTGATGCCTCTGAAAATTTCAAGCTCCCACAGATGTGGAGGAAGGTTTGAGATGGCTACCCAGTCGGATCCTCCAGCAGGAGCAGGGAAAGAGCCCGTATCAGCAGACCATTTGGAGAGATGTGCCATGATAAAGCTGGATCCACAGGGTATGGTGAGCATCTGGTTGAAGATATGGTTAATCTTCGTCCCTTCAGGAACAGTATAAATGAGCTGAGTGGGTGAGAAAACTTTTGGTTTGAGGATGGTTTGGCCAGGGAGAAGAAGTGCTAAAGCCCTAGTAATATCGAGAACATTGATAGGATTGTTGTCTAGATTATTTTTGATTGTAACAAGAATACTTCTGAGGGAAAAAACCTTGAGTAATAGCATAGAGTTTGCAGGGAGATCCATGGCGATCGCATATTCAAGGAAGTCTGGTGTCTTCATGGTAGGAATAGAGGGAGGAAGGTTGACACAATTGGGTTCGGCTGAAGGGGTTTTTGATGGAGGGATATATTGTTGTGTGTGATGTTTGGGAGTGGTTTTAGGCGAGGGGTAGGGTTTTGAAATAGGCGGTGTCCAAGAGCTTGAGTTTACGAGACAAGGATTTTTTTCTTTTGCATGTTCGGGGGGAGATTTGCTAGACATGCAAAGGGATTTTTTGTATGGTAATGATTGAGGGGTGGTACAACGTTTGGCCAGTGGTTGGTGGAAGATTGTTTTGGGACCACTGAACTATTTTGTAAAGGGGGGTTTCACGACGAATGAGAGAGCATGTTAGATCGGTGGAGGTATGATTGTTGTAAAAACCTATTGGGGAGGGGTCTAGACAAACAGAACCTTTTTATGTGTCCAATGCTACCACAGTTGAAGCAGGTGCGTCGTGTGAAACACCTGGAAGAGTGGCTGTTGCTGTGGCAGAGGGAGCAGGAAAGACCACGAAAAGGTCTTTTGGGAGGAACCTTTTTCCAGATTTGGGCGGTGGGGTTATGTTCTAGAGAGTCTTTAATAAGAATGGCAGATTTGGCTTGTCCCAGAATAGGAAAGGCGATATTTAAATGGTAAATGTCCATAGGGATGATATCCCTAGGTAAAGAGGACTTAGAACGGAGGGTTTTGTATAAGGACGATAGTTTTGGTCTATAATCATCTTCTTTAATAGATAGAGAGGGAAAAAGTTTATACCTTTTTGCGATGGAACTCAATTGTTGAATCATTGGAGATGTGATCTCATCTTCTTCATCTTCTGATCCAGAGGAGATGGAGATGGGCCAAGTCTGCACACCCATAGGGGGTTGATGTTCTGCTCTGACGAAGAGTTGGTCTGCAGAGTTTGAGGATGAAGAACTATCTTGATCGTGTCTTTTGTAGAGATAGGCATGAGATGGTGGAGTATCATGTCTGAAATCACGAACCCAAGCACGAAAGGTGCGGTCTTCATAAGGTTGAAGGTACACGGACCATTCCAGTTGCAGATTTAGTTCCAAGCGCATCTCTTCCCAACCATCTGAGATGAGGAGGAAAGGGTTTTTTTTACCCCAGGTTGTTTCCGAAGGGGTAGACCATGAAAGTGAAACCTAGAATGAGCGGTGGCCTATGTTAATCGTACAAATTCCTGGGGAGATGTCATATTTGTGATAAATCCAAGCTCTAGGAAGCGGGATAGTTTGTGAGAAGGTTGGCTCAGAGAGATGTATCTCCAGGAAGGGGAAGCGCGAGTTCATGTTTAGAGGGGAAGATGGGGTTTTCGAGATGTTACTGGACTTCAGGGTTTTGTGCTTCTGGAGGGCACGGAGGAATGATTTGATCTTGCCCAATTTTTGCATGCATTGCGCTTTTATGCATGTGGCAAGGATGTGTGCACCCCCAGTTCTCATAATGATAACCGAGAGTTTGGTGTAGCTTTTATTGCGGCTCACCTGAAACAGAGTTGAGATGTTGTGATCCTTGAAACCCACAAAATCCGGGGAAAGAGAATGTGTCCGACAGAGAGAATGAAGATGGGTAATCAATGCGATGTTGCTTGCATGTTCCTAGGCCAAAATAGGGACACAAATTGTGACTTTTCCCAGCAAGAAAATTGTAAGCTTTATCCGATGAGGCTGAGCGATGAAGCTGAAAAATAGAAACTGGTGTTGCTACAAAATTTTTTTGAATTGAAACACTGTAGTCTACTATATTGGTGAGTTCCTTAGCCTACAAAGGTCGGAAGGAGAGCAGGGGGAAAGAAACCGGAGGAACCAGGAAGCTTGGTACCTATAAAGGGAGGATGCGATATCCGAAGAGGTGATGATAGAAACTATTTCTTCGTATCAACTAAGAAGATGATAGAAGTGGCGTCTCGAAAGGGCTGAGACCCAATATAGCCGATGATGGGAGTCCCCGTCGATAAGGGGGGAGGCGTGAGGCGGGGGAAGATCACCCGAGGAGGGGCACCCAACCTGGGAGACGACAGATCAAATAGCAATTTCTAAAGAGAAGTTGGAGCTTTCTTCCTCTAACTTGCTTTCAAGAAACTAATAGGCATGAATCCATACATGATATTTTATGGGATGGACTGTCATTTACCTATAGAAGTAGAGCATAAACCCGAAAGGGCCTTAAAAGGTTGAATTTGATGTTTCTAGTACAGGGAAGAAGCACAAACTAAAATTAAATGAATTCGACAAGAGGCTAGATGCCTATGAGATTTCTAGAATCTATAATAAAAAAAGTAAGAAAGAGCATGACTACCACATTCTCCATAGGATGTTTTTGTTGGGACAATGAGTTTTGTTGTCTAAGTCTAGGATGAAACTATATCCTAGGTTGAGGTCCCAATAGAGTGAACCCTATGTCATTAGATGCATTCTTAATCCTAATTAAATCAAATGCCTCTCTTTTATCCAAAAAGACTAAACTTTACCCATTAACTTCATTTAAATAAGTGATGACCATTATAAGCATGGAACTAGGCTTCCTTATACATATTTTACAATAAATATTGTATCTTTATACTCTTTTGGAAAAGGAAGCATTATCAATTGTCAACAATATTTTATTTGGGTTCCTCTCATTCTCATAATCAATTTTCATGTAAGACTTGTATCAATTCAAGTTACCTACAATTAGTTATTATTTTCACAATATAATTAGAAATTGCCCAATCAAAGGAGGTCATGTCAGCATTAGTTGTTGTTACCTTATATTCCAAGTGGCTTGCTTGGACTAGTAAGTATCTACCACATCAACACACATTCTACAAGAGCAAAGGTGAAAAAAAAGGATTGAAAAGACATGACTATCCTTACTCTATATTAGGGTCGGGGGTAAGGAGGTAATTTTCTCTACACTTATCTTCTACCTTCGTTTCTCTGGTTCTCACAAGCAACCATCATGATCCAGTCAACTGGCGGGTTAACTCCATTCTATGTGGTGCTAGGGAGTCAAGAAAGTATGTAATCCCATTCGTTGGGCCTAGGCAAACTCATGGATAATCTTGTGATCACCAGAGAGTCAGGGTTTGAGGGTGGTCAAGAGGTATGGTCGTCGGTGGAAGTAGGGGATTAGGTGGCCTCAATTACAGATGGCAGAGGAGACTTCTTGTGCCCTGCACTTGAGGAAACTTCCGTACTCATTCATAAAATGGTTGTGTACCCTCTTATAGTAGATCCAGGGTGAGGCAGTTGCCACCCAACACTCCCAATGTAACCTGATTTCATAATTGGTGAAACCTCTTTCCCTCATGAAAACTACAGAAAGTAGGGGTAGGCAAGATCAGTTTGGTCACTTGAATCTGATGGAAGCATTTTCTTGAACTATTATAGATCGATGAGAGAGGGAGATAAGGGAGGGTGAGTTAGATATTATTTCCTTATTTCCCTTTTGGTGGTCACGAATTTGCTTGATAAGTACAAGAGTTGGGCCCTTGATTCCTTTCTTGATCTAAATGTGAAACATCATCTTTATATGGCTTAATCTCTTCACTTTAGAGAAATTGCAAAATTACATATCACTCTCAACCATCACCCAATTAATACCGAATTTCAAAAAAAAAGATTTTCACAATTAAATCTTAGTCTGTGCAAGATTTGGTATCCTAAAGATATTTCTGGATGCCTCTTCTTCCTCTATATCTCTGTTCAAAAGTAATATAATTCATTTATATCAATTAGATCCCTCTATCTTTATGAATTTCTCAAGGCCACTAGGAACATACTTGTCCTACTAAACTTGAAGGGAAACTCTGTAATGTCTTTCCAAACGTTTATAAATTTAGTGGGATTTATTGAAATACCATTTATGAATGAAATTTGCTTTCTTAGTAAATTCTCAATTTAGTTACGCATTCCACATGAAAAGTCTTTTTCCCCTCAAAATCTAAAGGAAAGTCTGAATTACTTTTATCTAAGTGTTAATGATATTGGAGACCAAAATACTAAACTTAAAGACTTTTTTATTTGTCTCCAAGTCTCCCCTTTATGTCCTTTACTGAAGGCATAAAATTAATTCTTTTCTCTTCTCCAATTTGGCCATATTTTTTATCTTGATAATTTTCCTTATTAAAAACAATGTGGCAACAAAACCAATTCATAGTTTCATTTAATACTACTTTTCTAAAAACTCCACCCAATTTTATGTGCAGAAAACTAATTGTCCATTACTATTGGTAATTCTATTAGTATTGGTTTTTCTCTCTTATTTTCCTCATTTCTATTATTGGATTACTTAAAATCATAAATTCCACAAAAAACATTGTAAATAGATTTACAAATGAAATCCATACTTTTAAAACAAAGCATACTAAGATTTCTTGTGGATCCTTAATAGTTATTTATTTTCATTCAAATAACTATGCATTAATACAAGTGAAAAACCAGTTTATAAGATCCTTCCGGTCTTATAGGAATTTTTCCCTCAAAATTCAAGCCAAAATTATTCAAGGTGAATGACAATATCCTATTTATTTCTAAACTTAGGGTTACAAATCTTTATCTAGATCATTCTTCACAAATGTAATTGATTTATTAGATTCTCACCATACTAAGTTTTGTATTCGGTTTCGAATTTCTGAGTAAAACACAATCCTATCTGTTGTGTTTCTATCACTTAGTGACCACTTTGTGATTCCCAATTCCACCTTGCAATTACATTCCAATTTCACTTGGTGACTATCTTTTCACTAAGGCTTCAAATCTATTATTCACTATTTAAGGGTGAGAGAACTCATCAAACCCTAGGTTATATCATTACATTTCATCTTACGTATTCTTTCTCATATGTTTTTTCATAACATGTATCTATCAAATATCTCACACTCATAAATATATAAAAATAATATTTTATTGTTGTCCAAATACAATGTTCATCCCATTCCAAGGGAAGAGAAGGTGTATTCACATATTATCCTTTAAATTTCTGAATTTTGTTTAAGTCACTCTCAACAATGACTTTATACCATGAATACACTTTAGTTCCACAATTTTATTTCTATTTCATGCACTTACATGGAATGTGATTTTTTTTCTCATAATTTTTTTCTACGCAAAATTCCTTTTAAGGTTCTTATTAGACATCATCTCATGACTTCTTGTATTCTTTTCATCTACATCACATGTCTCATTAGCCTCAGTCTTTCCCTTAAGATATCTATGTTTACTTGAGAGTTATACATTGTCCATATATTGATAATGACTTAACCTTTCCATTCATATGTATCTAATATATTTGTTTTAGACTGATTTCTGGCTTTAGGTACATGAAAAGGATCAAATTACACAAGCCCTAGCTGGTCCAAGTTCAAGTCCAAAGCAATGCAAATGTGCATTTTGGGAAATCACTCCAAACCACCTTAGAATATTTTTGTAATCATTTGTATTGATGATATGACTTGTAATTAAGATGAGAAAAAAATAGGGACATTTAATTCCATCGTTTGATCCTCAAAAAACATTTTAAAAAGTTTGTCTTAGCAACTTTGTCGGTTGAGTTTGAATCTCGACCGATCTGTAATGGATTTTTTGAAATGGTTGCATCGGTCGAGTTGTACACTCACAGAACTTGATCGACCGACTCACTAACTAAAACTAATTTTGACAAATCAGTCTAGTTTCCCTAGGATAAAACTTGCGAATAGTTTGAAAATTGGTTTTGTTGGTTATTGAATCGGTCAAGTTGCCTTTATTGAAACTCAACTGAATGTAGTGTATGGAAAACATAGAAAAAGTGATTCCAACTTTTGGAGATTTTTTAGAAATGAAAATAGATCTTTTGCAAGTCGTAAAATAGCTATTTTTTGTTCTTAAGTGATCCCACACTCAAAGGAACATCACTTGCTATATATAGGACCCTTTGGAGCTCATTCCAAGATTGCTCATTCATGCTATCATTGGTCTTTTCTATAGTTGAGTGTGCTACAAACCTTTCCACCCCTTTCCCTTTCTCATTTACAAAGCATTTTGTGATTATGAGTGAGGTAGGCATGATGTAAGAGAGATACCTCCATGTTACCTTATAAATCTCTCCATCTCTCCATCTTCTCAATCCCCTTTCTCAAAGAGAAAAGGTTGAAGTGATCTTCTCTGAGTAAAGGTGGAGTTGTTGTTCTTCTTAAAGGTTGAAGAAGCTATGGAGATCTTCTCCAAGTGAAGGAGAAGGGAAAGGAAGAAGATTCAATAAGAGTGAGTAATCCCTGCGAGGCCAAAGACTTGATGCAAGCATGGGTAAGTCCTTGGTGAAGGATGAAGACATCTTGATAAAGTGGGTAAGTCCTTGTGTAGGTGAAACACTGTTGTCTTGAATAGGGAAGTCCTTGGATATATGGTGGTCTTATTGTATCTATTATAATGGAATATAAGTGTATATGGGTTGCAAAGTCCTAGATGTTGACCTCTCTACACAGTGGATTGACTGTCTCCTACTTTGGAAATTGGAACCACTCTAACCACCTTGTCTAAGTGTTTGTTTTAATCTCTCTCTTCCTTAATATTCTTGTTTAGATATAATTTCAAATTGAATTTTAGCATTTGTTTTAAGTTGATATAATTTGAAGGTCTAACTATTATGGTAAGAATCGTGAATCTGTATTCACCCCCCCTCTAAATCCCTTGATCCAAAAACTGGTATCAGAGCTTGGATCTTCTCTAAAAAATATCTTACTAGATGAGAAGATGGGTGAGATCCTACTTGGTTCCCTCAATCTAGAGGGAGGATTATCCATGCACCCTCCGGTCTTCGAAGGCACCAACTTCCTCGATTGGAAGAAGTAGATGCAATTCTACATTCAAGGGATGAATTTTGATATGTGGAAAGTCATGATTACACCCAACAAGGAGCAAACCAGAGTTGTATCAACTTCGGATGAAGAAGCCCTAAAGAATGAACAACTCAATGCCAAAGCAATTAGCATCCTCTATGAAACCATCACTCCATTTGAGTGCAACCACATATCCTCATGGGATATGGTATATGAGATATGGGACATGTTGTGCATCACTAATGAAGGCTCAAATAAAGTGAAGGAGGCAAAGATCTACATGCAGAACAACCTTCTTGAGAACTTTGATATGGGGAAGAAAGACGGAGTTTCCGAGATGTACTCTAAGCTCAACATCATCATCAACGGTCTAGCTGCTTTGGGACATACTTTGGATAGAGGAGCAATAAACTCAAAGATCTTGAGGTCTTTACCAAAGAGATGGGAGTCAAAGGTGACCTCCACTAAATATTTAATAAGTCTTGGTGACATTCCAACTGAGGAACTTATTGGAAATCAACAAGCTCATGATCCAAGACTTGACAAGAAAGAAGAGAAAGCAAAGCAAGAAGAAAAAGAAGAAAGAAAGATAAAAGATAGTGCCTTCAAAGCTCCAGTGGAGGCCCTCATCCTTCAACAACAACTTGCTTTCCAGACCTCTCCCTCCTCCTCTAGTCAAGATTATCACCCTAGTGAGCATGAAGCCAACTTCTCCAAGGGAAATCACTTTAATAGAAAGCAATCTTCTTCCTCTACTCCAAGGTGCTACAAGAGTGGTAAAAAAAGACACTACAAGAGTGAATGTCCTAAGGATAGAATCATTTCCAAGAAGGAGGAAGAGTACAATAAATATAGAAAATACAAGAGGAAGGACAAGGAGAGGAGGCAAAAAGACACAGCTCATGCAGCTTGGGAAGGATCATCCTCTAGTAGCTCAAGCTCCGATGAAGATGAAGAGTACCACCTTGCATTCATGGCCTCCACAAGTGAAGATATTAGTGAGGTAAGTTTTCATGAGTTAGCTAAAGAAACTCTTATTGACATGCTACTATCCATTCTTCTTATTCCAAATGAAATCTAAAAAGAAGATGTTGGGAAAAATCATTGATGACTTGTATGCTAAAATTGACATTCTTGAGAAAAATGAGAAAATTCATCTTGAGAGAATTGAATCCTTGCAAGGCCAATGTCGTGAACATGAGCTCCAATACAATGAAGTTGTAGTAGATAATGGTGTCGACCTTAAAAATATTACATCTATTAAGGAAAACAACAAAAAGTGCCTTAATAAGCTTGAGTTACTTAAAACTAAAAATCTTGAACTTAAGCTTGTTAGTAATGATCGTAGAGATGAGAGGGATGTTTATCTCAAAGAAATTCAATTTCTTAAATATGAAAATGCTAGGTTGCTTAGTCAAGTTAATGATTTATCCTCTAGACCTATGTTTCCTAGTAATGATGTTTCTTCCATTACTCGTAGAAAAGATTCTTACTTGACTAAAGCCCTTTGTTTAGAGGCTGACCTTGTTCATGCTAGAGATGATCTTGCTAGTTTATCTTCTATTGTTATATCTCTTACTAATGACAATCATAGACTTAGAGCCTCTTTGTAGAAACTCCTCAAAGGGAAAAACTCCCTAAATAAAATCCTTAACAATTCTACAAAACAAAGTTGTACTGGTAGTTTGGGATTTATAGGGTGAGCAACTAAGGGTAAAAGTAAGGCCAAAGGTAAGAAAAAGAATAAGGAAACTTTTTGTTCATTGGATAGTCTTCAATCTCTAAAACCCCTATGACTTTCTCTCATTGCAAACGTGATGATCATTATTCTACTTATTGTCCTTACAAGCCTAAGGGGACCAACCCAAAGATGAAATGGGTCCCTAAGCTAACTCTAAATCCCAAAGTTTGAGTTGGGAACTGACATTCTCCTTTCTTATAGGAAAAAGGAAAATGGGTTGTTGATTGTGGCTGCAGTAAGCACATGACATGATGTAAGCTATTTCAACAATTTCACAAAGAAGAAAGGAGGCTCGATTACTTTCGGGGACAACAAGAAAGGTAAGGTAAAATATGAGGGTGGTGTAGATGAATCCTTTTCTATTAAGAATGTTCTCTTTTTGGATGGCCTACATCACAATTTAATAAGTGTTAGTCAATTATTAGATAATGGTTACCTTGTGCTATTTACTTCTTTTGAATGCTTACTTCTAGATTCCCTCACTTTTCATGACATATATAAGGGAACTAGAAATGGTAATCTTTATGTAATTTTGCTTGAATCTATTAACTATTTTAGGTATATGCCTTATAGTCAATTAGAATGATATTTCTCTTTGGCATCGTTGGTTCGGTCATGTTAATATGCATCAATTCAGGAAGTTGAGCAAAAAGGACTTGGTCAAGGGACTTCAAATATTATATTTTGAAAAGGATGAGGAATGCCAACCTTGTACCTAAGGAAAGAAAACCAAGTCCTCCTTCAAATCCAAAGGAGTCCTTAACACCAAGAGAGCTCTTGAATATCTCCATATTGATCTATTTGAACCTATGAGAACTCAATCGCTTCGTGGTTCCAAATATTGTCTTGTTATTCTTAAAGATTTGTAATAGTATACTTGGACCTCATTTCTCATCTCAAAAAGTCATATGCTTGATGTTTTCTCTAGTTTTTGTAAAGGAGTTGAAAATGGAACTTCTTTCCAGATGGTTTCTATCCGTAGTGATCATGGGGGAGAATTTGAAAATGATCTTTTTGAACATTTTTGTAATGAGTCCTGATATGGACATAACTTCTCTTCACCTTGAACACCTCAACAAAATGGGTTGTATAGAGGAAGAATAGGTCACTATAGGAAATGGCTAGGACCTTTCTTTTAGAGTATGACACTCCAAAGAAGTTTTGGTATGAAGCTGTCAGTACTTCATGTTTTGTGCAAAACTTGGTTTTCATGCATCCTTCTTTGAAGAAAACCCCATATGAGCTATGGCGTGGTAGGAAGCCTTCTATCAAGTATTTTCATGTTTTTGGGTGTCCTTGTTTTGTTTTGAATATGAAAGATTCTCTTGACAAGTTTTATCTAAAATTGTATAATGCTTTATTTCTTGGCTATAGCACTACTAGAAAGGCTTATGGAGTGTTTATTGTTGATCTATCTGATGTAGAAGAATCTATTTATGTCAAATTTATTGATACTAACCCCTCTATTCCCAAATTTATTATTCCAAATGATGATGTTGTAGGTGAGGTAATTGTTATCTTGAAAGAACTCAACATAACCCAAAAGGGAAAAGAGGTGTCCACTCAAGAAGAAGAGAGAGATGAAGAAAAGAAGGATCCTACTCCCTGCTTTGCAAATAATCATCCTAAAGAGCTAATCATAGGTCACCCCTTTGAAAGAGTGAAGATACAGGCTGCCTACAATAAGGAACAAGAAAATTGTTCCTTCATCTCACAACTCAAGCCAAACAACATCAAGGAAGCTCTTGGGGATGATGAGTGGATCCTAGCCATGCAGGAAGAATTGGAGAAATTTGACAAGAACAAAGTGTGGACTCCAGTGCCAAGACCATGTGATAGAAAGATCATTGGCACCAAGTGGGTCTACCGCAACAAGCTAGATGAAAGTGGCAAGGTGGTAAGAAACAAAACAAGGTTAGTGTCTCAAGTCTACAATCAACCAAAATATATACATTTTGATGAAACTTTGCATCTGTAGCTAGAATCGAGTATATTCATTTGTTGCTTGGTTTTTCTAGTTACAAGAATTTCCTTCTATATAAAATGGATGTTAAAAGTGCATTTTTTAATGATACAATTGAGGAGGAAGTGTATGTTGTACAACCTTAGGGCTTTGAATGTGATAGTTTACCTAACCATGTTTATCTATTGCAAAAAAATATTTATGGAATCAAACAAGCACCTTGAGCTTGGTATGAGAAATTAAAGAACTTTTTGTTAGATCATGAGTATATCATGGCAAAAGTAGATTCTACCTTGTTTCTCAAACACACTTCTAACAATTTTCTTATCATTCAAATAGATGTTGATGATATCATTTTTGGCAGAACTAATCTTGATCTTTGCAAGGAGTTTAGAGATCTTATGTAGAGTGAGTTTGAGATGAGCATGATGGGCGATCTTGCTTTCTTCCTCGAATTTCAAATCAAGCAAACCAAATATGGAAACTTCATCAACCAAGGCAAGTACACAAGTGAGCTACTTAAGAGCTTTGGGATGAAGAACACCGCACTGATGGACACCCCCATGTCAAACATTGCCAAACTTGATAAATATGAAGAAGGTGAGAAAGTGGATGAGAAGCTCTATAGAGGTATATATGATGGGAAGTTTAATATATTTAACTCCCTCTAGATGTGACATAATGTTTTGTGTTGGCTTGTGTGCTTGCTTTCAACCGAATCCGAAGAAATCTCATCTTATAGTTGTTAAGAGAATTTTAAGGTACTTAGCCAAAACCCAAAATTTTGGACTATGGTATCCATGTCAAGAGACTTTACTCTTATGACTTATAGTGATGCATATTATGTAGGATGTTTGATTGATAGAAAGTGTAGAAGTGGCACTTGATTCCTCCTAGGACCATGCTTGGTGTCTTGGTTTTCCAAGAAACATAGCATAGTGTCTTTATTAACTATTGAGGCTGAACACATTGCAGTCGGGAGTTGTTTTGCCCAAGTTCTATAGATGAAGCAAATGCTCCAAGACTTTAACATTCATTTTAATGATTCTCCTATCTATTGTTATAATACAAGTGCAATCAATTTATCTTACAATCCTATCTCGCATAGTAGAGCCAAGCATATAAAGGTCTGTCATAATTTTCTTCATGATCATATCGCCAAGAAGGATATTTATATCATACATGTGGACACTTAAAATCAGTTGGTGGACATTTTTACTAAACCTCTAGATAGAGAGGAATTTAATTCTATAAGATGTAAATTGCTCATAACTACTTTGGATGAATCTAGTATGCCTTATAGTTAGTTTATATCTATCATGAATGCTTTGCTCATGTCTTGATCACCCTTGCTTGCTAAAGTGCTAAAATTTTCATGTTCTTTTGCCTTTTTTTTCTTATTTTGGGTATTTTTTGTAAATGCTTATTTTATTGCTAAATAGTACCCAATGATAAGTGATATGTGCCTAAGTATTTTTAAAATGCAAAAGCACCAGAAAAATAAATTTAATTAGCACTCAAATGGCTAGAAATAAAAATTTCTAATGATGGATCAGGTTGACCATTGGTCGAGTTGCCAACTCGACCGATCTGTGGCTGGTGTCTTTTATAATAAGCCATTCGGTCGAGTTTCCATGTCAGGGAACTTGACCGATGGCTGGGCTGGAGCAAAACTTAAGTAGTGTTTGACTGACTTTTCTCCCTCTCAACTTGAGAAATATCGACTGATCCTTTCTCCAGCTCCTTCAAGCTCTCAGTCGTAGCCCCGACCTTCCCTTTCCTAGCCCTATCTAGCCCTTAATTGACCTTTCTAGCTATGTTGCCTTTCAACCCTTGGTGTTTGGATGACCCTTGGTGGTTTTTCCTTCATTTTTGAACTCTCAATCTTCTTCTTCTTCTTGCATCCATGGCTTCAAATAGGAGAAAACGAGCTACCCCCTATAGACCACCATCCTCTTCATCCAACTCTTACCTCATTCCATTCAATGATACCTTCTTTATCTCTGACAAAGTTCTAAATAGGTACAAGGAGCTCCTTCCTAGGAACCCCTTCCCTTTTCATGCCTTGTTTGAGCTTGTCCACGTAGACAAAAGTTCATAGATGAGGTAGATGAGTTTTCGAATGATTACCTCATAGTTTCCCTGAGTGTCAAACTCTAGTTCTATAACAATTCTATCACAACCACTAAGGCAGTTCATGAGTTCAATGCAATTTTTTCATGGAATTATGACATTCTTGTATCCCCTCCTAATACTCAAGTAATTTTAATTTCCATGATTACCGCTAAGAAGTTCAAAATCTCAGAGGATACCTTAAACATGTTTTTCAATGGTACTAAGGTGATCGACACATGGAGGAAAGACTACCCTGAGTATTTTGACATCATAGACCTCAATGCCTTCTACAATAAATATGATATCACTCTCCCAAACATACATAAGATCTTGAAGAAGCCTGAGTTTCCTGATAGGAAGAAGTCCACCCTACCTTCCTCTACCTTGGAACTTAAAAACTACATTCTTACTCTGGTAGTCAACTGCAATATTCAGCCCAAAAAGAATCAAAATAAAATTTCATTATGAAGAACATCAGAGTGAAGTGTTCTATATACATTCTTCACTATATGACCTACTTTGTCTCCAAGAAGCCCGATGTACCTACCCACCCTATCCAGGCATCATTTGTGGCCTCTTCCAACCTACCGCCTGAAAGTCTCTTTTTCATGATCATCATTACAAACCTTATAGAAAAGGAGTATGTATCAGTGAGACCACAATCAAGAAAAACTTGCCATCATCCTATTCCACCAAACCTAGAGCCTCTACTTCCACCTCCACCACCATCCCAGCCTACCCGCACCTCATTCAATGTATGCGATGAAGTCCTCATGGGTTACATGATGCATCAGTAGGCGTACAACCTACAAGTTCAAGAGAATGCACACCATGATCTTTGTTCTATCATGTCATCCATGAACCCATCTTGTTCCCATCCTTATCCTACCTACCATCCCTACCCAAGTGGTGATTATATATCCTATGGATATAATCACTTCTACCATGTCCCTCCACTTGTTGCTTCTCCTACTACACCCTCTACTATTGGTGGATCTACCCCTGGAGTGCTCCCTCTCCCTATTGTCTGACGTGGAATATTATCGCACTACAAACTCACTCAGAGTTGAGATCCCCAAGCTTTTACCAAAACCTTGTGCAATAATACCACCCACAAGGGGACAAGTCTTATCGCAGTATAGTTAAGGATTGAATCGCAAAGGACACCATTTTTAAGAATATTTGTCAGTCGAATCTAGCTCGAGTAAGACTAATATTTAGAACGATTGGTTGATTTGTGGTTGATTAAACTAATTGTAAGAAAGTTAAAGTTGGATCTAGATTAATGATATGGAATCACTAGGATGGTCTCGGGTTTCACCACCATTACACATGCAAACCATCCAAACATTAAAAATCTAGGCAAGAATCTAACTATCCAAATGGAACTACTGCAAACCCTCCCTGAGGGATGTTTAGGCCCACGCAAGCATCCCCTTAGGCATTAGATTTCTCATCACCATCTGGATCATACACTCACAGATCAAAAGATACATCATCCAACTGAGGCTGAGGTCCTCCCTAAGGGATGTTTAGACCATAGAAGCATCACCGCAGGCTAGATGTCTCATCCATACACTTACGAACTCAAGGAATCCCATTCTATTTCTAGTCAGGGAATCAACCGCGCTAATCAACATGTGAGCATGTGATTAATCTATAAGAAAACATTGAAGATTAACAAAGAAGATACAAAATCCAACTAAGGTTGTGGCCCTCCCTAAGGGATGTTCAGGCCACAGAAGTGTAATCTTAGGCTAGATGGCTCATCCCCTCACGGGTCATACACTTACAACCTCAAGGAATCTCATTTTATTTCTAGTTTAAGAGTCTACCTCATTAATCGACATTCTACCCAACATACAGAAGTTCTCATAACATAGGGAAGAACAAGATGAAAGTAGGATGGTAATCAAGCTACAATCACTATCAATTAACAAGAAAATGGAAAGTTATATACATTGCCTTGGAATGTTAAATGAAAACACATGAAAGCATGGGCAGCGGGGCTAGTCCCCGCACCCCAACAAAAAGTGACTACTTGCTCATGATGCGAGAATCAAGAAGAACAAGAGAGAGGGAAGGTTCCTCCATGAGCATGATGCAGAAGGTAGTCGCAGCTCGATGAAGATGATGCGGTCTTCTATGACATGTCGAAGCAGATCTGGACGAGGAGGAAGGACCGCTGAGGCAGACTGGGCATACCTTCTTCTCCACCTTCTTTCTCTTCTTAGCCTCCTAGCTCACAGTAAGAGGAGGTGTGGGTGGTGTGATAATGGCGTGGGAGGAGGACGGTAGTGTGGAGGATGAAGCTTGATTGAACCTTGTACTTAGGAAGCCTATCGGCATCCCTGGATCGATGCCCAAATGAGGGCCCTTGTGGTCCTATTTATAGGCTTGGATGGGGTCCTCACATTTTTGTTGTGAGTTTGCTCCAAACGGTTTAGAGAAACCGGCTTGCTTGAACGGTTTGGAGCAAATGGTCTTGGAGACCGTTTGACATCCAATTGATCTTAGCTTCTATCAGTTTTCTACTCCCAAATGGTATGGAGTCCTGTCTTCATATGGTCTTGCAGACCGATCAAATGACCAAAAAATCTTGGGAAGGAACTTCCCATACGGTCCTAGAACTTTGCCTCCAAACGGTTTAGTGAAACTGATAGGTGCCAACCGGTCTTCACTTGCGCTGGCTTCAAATGGTCTTCGGCGGTAGCTGTCCAAATGGTCTTACAAATCGCTACGCTTTGATTGGTCTTGAAGACTGTTTACGCTTGATCGGTCTTGAATCTTTGTTCAAACAGTCTTGATTAATATCCTCCAACCGGTCTTGGAAACCGTTTGATGGCCAAAGGTTCTTGGAGACCGTTTGATGACTAAAAAGTCTTGAGGACCGATGGCCTCCAAATAGTCTTGGGCTTTAAACAGTTTTGCGGGTGACTGGCCTATCAGTCTTTAGCAACCGATCATCGTTCACACGGTCTTGGGCTTTAAACGGTTTTGAAGACCGATTGGACCGATCAAACGGTCTTGGAGACCAATGGTTTTCAATCAGTTTTGAGACCGAACGGACTTTGTCTCAACTCCAAACGGTCTTGGGACCAAACAGTCTTGCTCTTCATCAGTCTTTGCTTTAGTGTTCAAATGGTCTTCATCCAAACGGGGTTGGGTCTTCATTGTCGAAACGGTCCTTGGTCCAAATGGTCTTGAAACCATTAGGCGGCATACGGTCTTGTGACCATTTAGGTAGATTAGTGACAGGAGGACCGTGTAGGTGAATGTCTGAGACCGATAGGTCAAAACCACATGGGTAGACTGTTAGATCAAACCATTTTGGTCATGACTGATTGGTCAAGATCAAAGTTGAGAGGATCTCGAGAAAATTCCATGCGATGGTTGAACCTAGTCAAGACCTGCACTAAATTGATATAAATCTAGTTAATCTTGATAATTGAATTAGTTAAGAAATCTTGCATTTTATGAGCTGAAATTGAAAGTATTGAATTGAATTGGTCCCAAAAAGGCGACTGGAAATCATGATGAATATGCATTCATCAAAACACCCTAATCTTAAACGTTGCTCGTCCTCAAGTAACACAAAATCTGAAATAGTCGCCAAATGAATACTTTCTGATCATGTGATTGCCTCCTTTTCACATCACGAATGTTTCCTTTCTACATAGTATGACTAAGCATCTCAACTTCCTGAGACCAATGAACACATCTTACCAAATCTTCGTTCCCATGTTTGCTTTTCAACTTCATTTCCTCCTCACTTTTTCTAACAACAGGCATGTCAATGAGTTTCGTAAGAGTCCAGAGATACCCTCAAAACAACAAGTGTGCATCTGATCTGACACTGGTGTATTTCAGGGTAGTGGAGGCATTTATTGTGCCATTAGATAGAAAAGGGAGTGAAGGGTGGTATGGAAGGAAGAAGTAAATCTCTCCTCTATTTGACTCAAGATTTTTATTATATTATTTGCAATTTCATTAATTGCATTTTTTTGTGTGAATATCTCCTCTATTTGACTCAAGATTGCATTTTTTGTGTGGGCTTTGGCATCTTTTCTTGGTGGTATGACCCTATTAGTTTGTGAGGGGTATGGAATAAGAAGATGTAGAGGGAAGTGGTGTGCCACCCCGAACTTAGGTTTTGGCACTATTTTGGCTATTTTTGTTTCTTTTTTATGGATGGAGGGGTACGAAGATGATAGAAGAAGTGTAGAGAGAGTCCAGATCAGAATAGAACTTGATTTACAATTTTGTGCACCGAGTTGTTCTCTTTATCGTACTCTTCTCAAATAATGACTTGATGAGGATTTGGTGGGGATTCCTTCTTATTGTTCTACTAGTCAGTTTGGAAGCACGACGTGTTTGATCCCTATCAGTTTGACAGATACTTGACATTTTTGCATAAAGATCATGCTGTTAGGATTCACAAGCTTCACAAGATGATTTCAATCAAAAGGCTAGTTTTCAAAAGAAGGTCCTTTTGAGGATCTTCTTCGAATAAGGAGGGTATAAAGATTCAAAATGCATAGAGGTTGAAATGAAAAGTGTCAAAACTTCATCAAGTTTCTGTGCAATTCCTTTGGAAAACTTTAAAAAATTTGAAAATTTTGGTCAAAAAATGCAACGATGAAATCTTAAGTCTGGATTAGATAGGTGAAGCTAGAAAGAAGGATACGTACCACACACCCTCCACCTCAAGCTTAGAAATTTGCTCATCCCGAGAAAACTCTAAATCTGAGATGGAGGGGAAATGGCATGCTCGTTAGACCACCAAATGTGGTTGTGTTCCAATCATCGTGCATCCTCCATCTGAAAATCTTAAGAATGAAGATAATTCAGAACTCAAGATAGCATCTCATGATGAAATTTTTATTCGGTGCAAAATTATCTAAAAAAGTAAAAACAAAATTAATAATTTTTTTTAATTAAAAATTAGAACTGTCACGGAACCGAAATCCCAATCCCATGAACCAAACATATACAAAAGGCAACATGCGGATGTGTAAAGCTTAGCACAGATGAACAGATAAAAAGATAAAGGCACCAACATAGTCTCAACATTCAACAAGTATGAATTATACAAAATGCATTATATTCATGAATTTAGTTACATATTTCCAGAGTCAAGCTACAAGTCATTCATGTGCACTAAAACTGGATCTTACAACAAGTACACCTAGCATAGCTCACTGATCCCATCAACCTTCTAGCCATCTTTGAACCTAAAACCAAAATATGAAAAATGGGTCAACACACGAGGTGTTGAGTATGGGGAAGAAAGATACATATATGTATAAGCTTTGCATAATTTGAAAAGAATTCAAGACGAAACAAACAAGAATAAACATGTTAACTATCTAACAAATATGAAACCATATTTTATGTCATTTCACTCCATTATATCAACAATATCAAGCATGTTTAAGGCCTTTGACCAACTTGCCATTGGAAGGGTCCGTAAGGGTTACAAAATTAGCTAACCCTTTTATACAAGAGGGACCTCAAGGCCATAGCGAAGAGCTAACCCTTTATCAACAACATTATAATGGAGTTCTATATATATGTGTGTGTGTTCAAGTTATAAAACTAAACAGGCAAACATCAAGTAAGACATAGCAATACTACATGGCAATATTTGAGCAAGTAAACAAAGACGCATACAATATATGTCTTTTCAAGCAAGAAAGCGATAGTCATATAACTAGATCAGGCCCATACCTGATTCAGAGATTTCATAACCTAACATATCCTTCACCATCTAGCCACATGCCAAACCTGATTAAGAATAAGATTGTATATATGCATTAGATTCTCATCATTAACCCTAATTATCTTCATTTTAAGGGTTTTGGCCAAGTTAGGTTACAAGTTTCTTATTAGTACATTAGATGATCTTGTACTGATTTAGAGGTCATCATGATGGTGTTGTTCGAGTTTTATATCCTTTCAATTTTTCATGTAGACATGACAAGATTTATGACATTTATGCTCAAAATAGGTCACGAGACTCATAATAGAGTAATCAAGGTCAAAGATCATCAATACATGAGATTCAGATAATGTTAAAGATTAGATCAGCAAGATATAGATACATGAATCATATTCAAGAAACATAGAGACTTTAATCAAAATCATACATTAAAGTCTAAGGATAGGTCACGTAGTGCAAATGGGAGTAATTCTTAAGCAATAGGGGTGATAAGGACCCTCCTATAGATCAAAGATGTATTAATGATTCTGGTTTCATGAAAAGGATGATAGATGGTCATTAGAGATTCAAGTTTTATCACATAGATGCATTGAATGTACTCAACATGACTAAACCTAGCATTTTTAGGTAATCAGGAAAACAAACATTAGAATTGGAATCTATGACCAATCCCAAAGTATAGATCTTGTCGAGTAGATGAATTTTCATGTATTATATGTGAGATTTGGCCAAAGTAAAGTAAAGTTATCATCATTATACCACATTACCAAAAACTAGGATGTCACCTTGCGATGTGGATTGGGCCTTGGCAGCGGCTCACTGGGCCTCACGCCTGGACGTCGTTGGCCCATGAGTGTTGGGCTCTCCTAGACGCATCTTTCTCCCACACATGCGGACACACCAATGCTCCTCTTTCTCGCAATCCCTGTACAGAGTAGGGGACGAACATAGCACCTCTACTCCTGCTGCCCGCCGATGCTACAGCTTCTGCAATAGCCACGGGGAGGCAACTTGGCTGTGTGTGCGGCAAGGGTCGCCGATTCCCACGGTTTTCTCCCGACCTTTATGAACTATCATAGCCCTTCTTGCTGCTAGCTGCGCTTGTTGGCTGGCATGGGTCTCTTCCCAGCCGGCCCTGATGATGCGGAAGATAGGGGGAGAGGAAGGGAAGAAGGGAGAAGATTAGAGGTTTCCCACATGTAGGGGCAACGTTGCTGGTCTCCTTGGGGAAAGGTGACAACCCCATTGTTGATTCCATTATCAAAATAGAGAGGGGGGATATTGGAAAGCGACAGAAAAGAGAACAAGGAGGACGATGGTTCCATAACACCTTAGCGGCTGGGAAGATGGAAAGAGGAAAACAAGGATAACAAATCTAGGTTTAGATGGGAGGGATTTATATAGAAGCAAAGACGGCTAGGGTTTAGGTTCCCTTCATTCATCATGGGGTTTGATAGCTTTCCCGATCCGGCTCGAGGAGGGGGAAGCCTCCAGTCAAGCGCTTCCTTTTTTTTGGAAGAAGGAAGACAACTATTTAAATGGGCCACACGTCCAATATTGGGCCCAATACGGGTTGAAACTCAACAAGAATAATTAAAATGTGTACAATATGAGTCAAAATTCAAATACCCATATCTTGGGCTAGGACGGTCCAAATGAGGTGATTCTTGAGTCATTAGATTCGTATTTGAAAGATCTACCACTTGCCATATAATAGGGAGAAAGTATATCACATTGAATAAATTCAAAATTTTCTTACAAAAGGTGATATGTTAAGAGCTAAAAACTTAGGTCCATGAGCAAATTATGTCGCAAAGGTGAAAATCAAGCATATAGTAATCAAAATGGGTCATCGACAAGTCAAGTCACAGAATTAAACTCATGTTGAGTGGTTTGAGTTACTAATAAAGAGAGAAAATAGTATAATGAAGGAGAGAGAAAATTGAGGTTGTCACATCCTTCCCTCCTTACAAGAAATTTCATCCTCGAAATTCAACCAAGATCATAGTTAAGAGTCAAGCCAATATCCATCGAGTCTAGGTATCCAACCATGGTTATCAAGGCATTTCGCATGATGGATGCACACTAGGTTATCCTCATCAAGGGTGTACTCATCTCAACTATATACATATTACTTATTGTTCCATCTTAATGTGACGTCATCATGGAATTAGGGTTTATTCATCCTTTAGTATCCATATATCAGGGTTTTTGTACTAATCTTCATACACGACCAGGGTGTATTATCAAAATCTATATTATCACTTCTCAAAAGAATCATGCTTATGGACATGACTTCAAACAAGACTATCATCGAGTGTGTATCTCATCTTTACTCTAGATTTCATGCATGGTTTTCTTTTCCCCAAAATTTCCACCAACTCTAATCAATTATGTTCATTATTTTTCCTTTTAAATATAAAATTAAACAATTTATTTATCATGTTCATCTGAGTTATGACTCTAAGAGTATTGTCATATCAAGTTGGTCATTTGAGTATTAGATTAGGAACGTTACCCCTGATTATTCAAGCTATGTTTTCATGACATCATCATATTATTTTCATGATTTCAAGGCTACATATTTTATGTATAGTATGATTTCATATTAGGTCTAGCTTATGAGTGTGGCTTATTGTGCATATGTTAAATTTTTAATGTACATGAGATATTTCATATATCAAGAACCATGTGAGGAACAACATTATCATCAACTTCGAGGTTTTGAAGCTTTCTCACTTGTATCTAGAAAGATCTCCACAATATCAAGCACTCAAGCTAAGACATATATGTGTCCAACAAGATATGTTAACCACAAACTTCTGTCCATAACAAAATTTCTACCCATCTTTTGAGAAATCAGGGTAACCACTAGATTCCTTTTTATATACAAGTACTAACCTGGGTATGAGGCTCATAATGGATATCACACATCATGTACATCATCTTAGGGTCTTGGGACATCCCCCTCACCTATATAGCAAGCATCAAATATTCAATTTCCACTTTCTCTAGGGTTAGATATTTTCATAGGAAATCTAAGGTTCAACACTTTCAAGGGACCATAAACTAGGCGACTTATCTCATATACTTAGAAGTATCCTAGCTAGGGACTCATCATCATGTATTTCATCATGCATATTTTCAATATTTCAAATATTTTGGAGTTTAGGTACTCTGACCTTCTCCCGTGATGAGTCGACTCATATCAAGAGGTCATATGTTCTGTATGTCCCATGCTAGAGGTCTTTCTTTGTGAAGAGATTGAGGCCCAGTTTGGTCCCAAACCATATATCATATATCATATCTCAACATATACAAGACTGGGTACAAGCAAGGATGCCAACCCACCAGCTATGTTTAGCACATCAATTAAGTCACATGTATCAACAAGGTGCTAGGTCTAGCTAGGGATGCATGGTCAAACTCATTTCATATCATCAAACTACTTGGCCCTCTCAAGGACAAACTTGGGTCTTATCAACATCAATATTATCAACAATATCATCATTATCATCATCTTAGGTTATGTAGTATACTCATTAGCCTAACCTATATCATGGCTCAAGACAACTCTAGAGACTATCACTATCATCTAAACTCTCTCATCTAGACTTGATGTTACATATGTTTCTCCTAGGTTGGATGGAAACTCACTGCCTTTCTGCGTGTGGTAACATTTTTCATATGTACATATAATAATACTTGAAATATGTTTTGTCCAACATTTAAATAGGCGATGAAAACCACCATACTCCATTCGAATAAAACCAAAACCAAAATGAGTTACCACACTCATGAGGCAGTCTAGTATCATGACACCTAGAGAACTAGCAAGAACATGGTGCACACTTGTGTAGACATCCTAAGCACATGTCGTGAATCATGTCAAGGGAGGTAATTGACACAAGTCTACACCTAGTTCTAGAACATCTAGGTTCTAACCTAGAGGCTAAGTCAACCTAATCCACAAGGATATTTCATTAAGTTTCTAGGGGTGAGATGTAAAGTGAGTTTAGTTCGTGTTTCTTGAGAGTAATGCTTGGTGTAGTTATTGTTCATGCTCTGATACCTTCTGTCACAGACTGAGATCCCAGTCGCATGAACCAAATGTATACCAAAGGCAACATGAAGAAGCGTAAAGCTTAGCACACATGAACAAATCACAAGATAAAGGCACCAACATAGTCTCAACATTTAACAAGTATGAATTATACAAAATGCATTATATTCATGAATTTAGTTACATATTTCCAGAGTCAAGGTACAAGTCATTCATGTGCACTAAAACTGGATCTTACAACAAGTACACCTAGCATAGCTCACCGAGCCCATCAACCTTCTAGCCATTTCTGAACCTAAAAACAAAATACGAGAAATGGGTCAACACACGAGGTGTTGAGTATGGGGCAGAAAGATACATATATGTATAAGCTTTGCATAATTTGAAAAGATGTCAAGACTAAACGAACAAGAATAAACACGTTAACTATTTAACAAATTTGAAACCATATTTTATGTCATTTCACTCCATTATATCAACAATATCAAGCATGTTTAAGGCCTTTGACTAACTTCCCATCAGAAGGGTTCATAAGGGTTACAAAATTAGCTAACCCTTTTATACAAGAGGGACCTCAAGGCCATAGCTAAGAGATAACCCTTTATCAACAACATTATAATGGAGTTCTATATATATGTGTGTGTTCAAGTTATAAAGCTGATGAGGCAAACATCGAGTAAGACATAGCAATACGACATGGCAGTATTTGAGCAAGTAAACAAATAAGCATACAATATATGTCTTTTCAAGCAAGAAAGAGATAGTCAAATAACTAGATAAGGCCCATACCTGATTCATAGATTTCATAACCTAACATATCCTTCACCATCTAGCCACATGACAAACCTAATTAAGAATAAGATTGTATACATGCATTAGATTCTCATCATTAACCCTAATTATCTTCATTTTAAGGGTTTTGGCCAAGTTAGGTTACAAGTTGCTTATTAGTACATTAGATGATCTTGTACTGATTTATAGGTCATCTTGATGGTGTGGTATGAGTTTTATATCCTTTTGAGTTTTCATGTAGACATGACAAGATTTAGGACATTTATGCTCAAAATAGGTCACAAGACTCATAATAGAGTAATCAAGGTCAAAGATCATCAATACATGAGATTCAGACAAGATGCAAGATTAGATAAGCAAGATATAGATACATGAATCATATTTAAGAAACATAGAAACTTTGATCCAAATCATACATTAAAGCACAAGGATAGGTCACATAGTGCAAATGGGAGTAATTCTTAAGAAATAGGGGTGATAAGGACCCTCCTATAGATCAAAGATGTATTAAGGATTCTAGTTTCATGACTAGGCTGATAGATGGTCATTAGAGGTTCAAGTTTTACCACATAGATGCATTGAATGTACTCAACATGACGAAACCTAGCATTTTTAGGTAATAAGGAAAATAAACATTATAATTAGAATCTAGGACCAATCCCAAAGTGTAGATCTTGTCGAGTAGATGAATTTCCATGTATTATATGTGAGATTTGGCCAAAGGAAAGTAAAGTTATCATCATTATACCACATTATGAAAAACTAGGATGTCACCTTGCGATTTGGATTGGGCCTTGGCAGCGGCTCATTGGGCCTCACGCCTGGACGTCCTTGGTTCACGAGGGTAGGGCTCGCCTAGTCCCAGTTTTCTCCCACACACGCGGACACACCAACGCTCCTCTTTCTCACGATCCCTATGTAGAGCAGGGGACAAATAGAGCACCTTTGGTCCTACTGCCCGCCGACGCTGCACCTTCTGCAATAGCCACAGGGAGGCAACTTGGCGGTGTGTGCGGCAAGGGTCGCAGATTCCCACAGTTTTCTCTCGACCTTCATGAACTATCAGAGCATATCTGGTTGCTAGCGACAGTTGTTGGCTAGCACGGGTCTCTTCCTAGCCGGCCATGATGATTCAGGAGAGAGGGGAGAGGAAGGGCAGAAGGGAGAAGATTGGAGGTCGCCCACAGGTAGGGCCAACGTTGTTGGTCTCCTTGGGGAAACGTGACAACCCCAATGTTGATTCCATTATCAAAATGGAGAGGGGGGATATTGGCAAGCGAAAGAAAAGAGAATAGGAAGGACGATGGTTCCAAAACACCTTGGTGGCTAGGAAGATGGAAAGAGGAAAACAAGGATAACATATCTAGGTTTAGATGGGAGGAATTTATAAAGAAGCAAAGATGGCTAGGGTTTAGGTTCCCTTCATTCATCATGGGGTTTGATAGCTTTCCTGATCTGGCCAGAGTTGGGGGAAGCCTCCAGTCAAGGGCTTCCTTTTTGTTTTGGGAAGAAGGAAGACAACTATTTAAATGAGCGACGCGTCCAATATTGGGCCCAATACGGATTGAAACTCAACAAGAATAATTAAAACATGTACAATATGAGTCAAAATTCAAATACCCATATCTTGGGCTAGGATGGTCCAAATGAGGTGATTCTTGAGTCGTTAGATTCATATTTGAAATATCTACCACTTGGCATATAATAGGGAGCAAGTATATCACATTGAATAAATTCAAAAATTTCTTACAAAAGGTGATATGTTAAGAGCTAAAAACATAGGTCCATGAGAAAATTATGTCGCAAAGGTGAAAATGAAGGATATAGTAATCAATATGGGTCATCGACAAGTTGAGTCATAGAATTAAACTCATATTGAGTGGTCTGAGTTACTAATAAAGAGAGAAAATAGTATAATGAAGGAGAGAGAAAATTGAGGCTGTCACAAGAACCAAATACAAATTTATTGATCGGGTTGCCTCTTGACAAGCACCTTTGTTTTACATTTATGGCTCGACTTGATTCCTTCAACTTATACGGTGGATATGTTGGATTGGTGAGATCTAGCATTGCTTTAGAGCCTGTGTCAGTAGAGGTGAAATATCGCTTTAATCGTTGACAATTTGCAACAAATTTTCCTGACTTTTCACTCCATAAAGAGAAAGCACTATGTGGAGAGATTCTCTTGACAATATAGGGTCCAGACGAGGGAGAACAAAGTTTCCCTGGGAATAACTTCAGTCTTGAGTTGAATAATAAAACTTGCTGTCCCACTTGTATGTCCTTTGTTTCCAGATGAACATCGTGCCAAAGCTTCATGCGTTCTTTGTAGATTCGTGCATTCTCATAAACAATCATCTTGAGTTCGTCAAGCTCTTAAAGTTGCAGAATCCTATCTTGGCTAGCTTTCTTCAATCAAAATTCATTTGTTTTATTACCCACCATGCTTTGTGTTCAAGTTCTACAAGAAGGAGGCAAGACTTTCCATATATTAAATGAAATGGTGTTGTTCCAAGGGGAGTCTTAAAAGCAATTCGGTAGGCCCACAATACGTCATTGATTTTAACTGACCAATCTTTTCGATTTTGGCCTACTATCTTTTCTAAAATAGCCTTGAGTTGTCGGTTAGAAACCTCTACCTATCCACTTGTTTGTGGGTGGTAGGGTGAGTCTAGCTTATGAGTTACACCATATTTCCTCAGCAATGCTTCAAAGCTTTTTTCAAGAAAATCAGAACCGTTGTCACATATCACAGTGCATGGGACACCGAATCGGGGGAAGATATGATAGGTTTGGAATCGCTAGTGAAAGTTGGTATAGCCTCAACCCATTTCAAGACATAATCAATCGCGACTAGGATGTAAGAAAATCCATGAGAAGATGGGAATGGACCGATGTAGTCCACACCCAAAACATTAAAAATTTCAACTTCTTGCCACAGATTAAGTGGCATTTCATCTCTATTTGTAATGTTACCCGTTCTTTGACATTTTTCACATGATAGAACAAAGTTGTAAGAGTCTTTGGATATAGTTGGCCAAAAGAAACCACATTGCAAGACTTTTATAGCAGTTTTCTTAGCACTCATATGGCCTCCAACTGGGTCTGAGTGACATTGCTCTAAAATGAGTTGGGCTTCTTCCTTAGTGATACAATGTCTGTAAATACCATCAACACAAAGCTTGAAGAGGTACGGCTCATCCCAGTGATATTGCTTCACATCATGCATGAATTTCTTCAGTGCATTTCTGATGCATTCAGGGTGGATGACACTAGCAACGAGGTAGTTCACATAGTCTGAGTACGAAGGGGTAGCCTCTGAAACATTCATTAGTTGGTCATCTAGAAGAGAAACATTAATCGGGATCTTCTCAGTATTCAGAGTGTGGATGCGACTGAGGTGGTCTGCTACAACATTCTATGTACCTTTCTTATCTCTTATCTCCAGATCAAATTCTTGTAGGAGGAGAATCCATCTTATTAACCTGGGTTTATCATCTTTCTTAGGTAGGAGGTAATGGATGGAAGTATGATATATGTAGACAATGACTTTTGAACCAATGAGATAGGATCTGAATTTGTTAAAGGAATACACGACTTCCAAGAGTTCTTTCTTGGTAGTTGCATAATTCCTCTGAGCCTCGTCAAGGGTTTTTGATGCATAGTAGATCACACAATGTTCCTTTATTATATATTGTCCTAAAACAGCACCCACTGCGTAATCACTGGCATCACACATAATTTCAAATGGGTGATCCCAATCAGGAGCTCTGCTGATGGGTGTTGTTATAAGATCATGCTTTAGGTTGTTGAAACTTTTAACATAATCTTCATCAAAGTGGAACTCAACATCCTTTAGCAATAAATTTGTCACAGGTTTCATTATTTTGGAGAAATCCTTAATAAATCATCTATAAAACCCTGCATGTCCTAATAACATGCGAACTTCTCTTACATTCGTTGGAATAGCAAGTTTGGAAATCACTTCGATTTTCACTCTGTCAACTTCGATTCCTTGATTGCTGACTCCATGACCAATGACAATGCCTTGCTTTACCATAAAGTGACACTTCTCCCAGTTCGACACAAGATGTGCCTCTTCACACTATTTGAGGACAAGGGAGAGATGCTTCAGGCATGAGTCGTAAGAATCTCCATATATAGAAAAATCATCCATAAAAATTTCCATGATAGTTTCAGTGAGACCAGTGAATATAGCTGCCATGCAACGTTGGAAAGTTGCATGCGCATTGTAGAGTCTGAACGGCATCCATCTAAAGGCATATGTTCCAAATGGGAAAGTAAAGTCATTTTCTCTTGGTCATCTGGATGTATAGAAATTTGATAGAATCCAGAGTAACCATCGAGATAATAGAAATATTCTTGGTGAGCCAATCTTTCTAAGACTTGATCAAGAAAAGGCATTGGAAACTAATCCTTTCGTGTCACTTTGTTCAACTTCCAATAATCAATACACATCCTCCACCCGGTGACTGTTTGAGTGGGGATGAGTTCATTGTCTTCATTTTGTATTACAGTAGTTCCACCCTTTTTTGGGACAACATGCACAAGGCTTACCCATGGTGAATCAGAGATCGGATAGATAATACATGTCTTGAGCAACTTTATAACTTCAAGGCGGACAACTTCTTTCATATTTGGATTAAGTTTCCATTAGTGTTCAATGGTTGGCTTTTCATCTTCCATCATGGGAATTTTGTGCATGCACAGTGCTTGGCTGACCCCATTGAGATCACTCATCTTATACCCTATTTCTTTCTTTCTTTCTTTTAATTTTGTCAAGAGTTTATCTTCTTGTTCCGCTGTTAGATATGAATTTATAATGACTAGGAAGACATTTAGTTCATTTAAAAACACATATTTCAATCCTTTGGGTAAGGGCTTCATTTCAGGAGCTTGTGGTTTCTCACATGAGTCTTCAGTAATATCCACAGCTTTGAGTACCTCAAATTTATCTTCAAGATCTTCCTTGGCAGTGTTGAGTTGGAGATCACAATCTTTTATTTGTTCATCAATGGAATCATCAGCATATGAGGTTGTTAGAGACCCTTCTAAATGATTGTCTTGTTCATAATCATCTTGCATAAGTAGTGTCATCTGCTCTATGCACTCAATCAAGTAGACTTCTTCTTGCATACTTGGTCTTCGGATACTTTCAAAAACATTGAATTCGAGAGTTTCTTTACCTAATCTAAGCAGAAGGGTTCCTGCTTCAACATCAATTAGGGCTCTTGCAGTGGCGGGGAATGGATGTCCAAATATGAGGGGGTATCTAGTGTCTTCTTTTATGTCCATGATGACAAAGTCATAAGGGATATAGGAATCTTTACCAACCTTGACATGGACATCCTCAATTATTCCTAAGGGTAGAGTTACAATGTTATCTGCAAGTTGTATGGTCATGCCAGTTGGGAGCAGTTTAGCAAACTCTAGCCTTTTGTAGAGGCAAATTGGCATGATGGAAATGCTAACACCAAGATCTACCAATCCCTTCTTACATGAAGAATCACCGATATGGCAAGAGATTCCAAAAGATCTTGGATCTTTCTGTTTCTTTGGCATCTTACTCTAGATGATGTATGAAGTGGTTGTCGCTAACTTTACTGTCTCATGTTCCTCAGTTATATATTTTCTTGTTAGAAGTGACTTTAAGTACTTCATCCAGGCTGGTATCTCAGCCAGAGCATCTAAAAAGGGAATATCAACATGAAGCTTTTTCATGGCTTCCTTGAACTTCTTGAACCGAGTGTCGAGTTTGGTCTGCCTCAAACGAGCTGGGAAAGGTATACGAGGCTTGTACACTGGTACATCAAGCTTTAGTGTTTCTTTTTTTGCATCAACAGGTTTCTCTGAATTTTCCTTGTCTATCTTATCAGCAATTACTATTTTTTTTGGTTGAGACTCAGAAGTTGTAGAGTCTTGTACAATCACAGAGTCATCCATGTATGTAATAACCACAGGTGTCTTGACAAGAGGATTAGAATAGTCTTTTCTAGACCTGGTGGTGATAGCCTTCAATTTTTCAGGATGCTTAGGGTTGTTCTCGGGTTGGCCAGTAAAGGCTCCAGTAGGTGGCTTCATGCTAGCTGCAAGTTGAGCTAGTTGGGATTCAATAGCCTTCTGATGGGCTTGCTGGTTAGCTATCATAGTTTGTTGTGACTGAAACATCTTCTCAATGGTTGTTAGTTTGTCATCCGGAGAGATGGGACCGGCTTGTTGTCCTTGTTGTTGATAAGGAACTTGGTTGAGATTTTGGAGCTGGGGGTTGTTCTGATACTGGTTGTAGTTCCTGTTCTGAAAGTTACCCCTAAGGTTTCCTTGATTCCTGAAATTTTGTTGTTGGTTATACTGGAATCCGAGTGGACCTCTTTGTTGATTAGTTGCACCAAGTTGTCGTGAGTTTTCTGCTCCTGAAGGATTTCCATATTGAAATCTTGGATGGTTCCTATTCTGATTCAGATTACAGTATCCTTGACCAGGAATGGTGTTAATAGCATTCAGATTTTCCATTTGACCATTATCTCCTTGACCACATGCATTTCTTAGAACCACATCATAAAGAACACTGAATGCTAAAGTGGAATGATCAGTACCTTTACATGCTTCACAGAACAATGAAGAAGACTTGATCTATTCTTGTTGTTGGGGGTGAACGTCTTCTTCCAAATGCACAAAGGGATGATTCAATATGGTCTTGCTTGGCAACTAGGAGTTGGAGGGTTTCAACGATCGATTTGTATTCAGGAATAACTTCATCCATAGTTACTTTCAACAGTCCTTTGCCTACAGATCTTCCCCAATTAGCTTGATTTTCATATCCATGTGAGACAACCCTCCATGCGCTATCATAACTTTGACGCATGAAGTTTCCTCTAGATGAGGAATCTAAGAACCTCTTGATAACTTCGTCCACATCCCTATAGAAGATCTCGATGAGTTGATTCTTGGGAATGCCATGGTGTGGACACTTGCGTAGAAGTTCGTTATATCTTTCCCAAGATTCAGCAAGGGTTTCTCCAGGGGCCTGAGTGAACACTGTTATAGGACCCCTAATTTCATAAGTGAGAGAAGGAGGATAGAACTTTTCCAAAAAAGTGTTTTGAAGATGCTCTCAAGTAGTTATCCTTTCACATTGCAAGGATTTGTCCCAACTTATAGGTCTATCGACAATAGAATACTTGAAGAGACGGAGTCAAATAACATCATCAGACACTCCATTTTGCTTTGTGATAGCACATAGATCAATGAATCTCAAAAGATGTTCTTGACTATCTTCTCCTTGTTTAACATAAAATGGGTTGTTTTGAAGCAAGGTAATCCAATGTGCTCGTATCTCAAAGTTAGGATCATGGATGGGAGGAGGTTGGACTGGGTGGTGAACATCAACAACTTTAGGGATTGAGAAGTCCTTAAGATCCTTTTATAGTTCTATTTCTTGCGTTGCTAGGATTTCTTCTTGAACTGTGGCTCTGGCTTCTTGCATGAGCCCCTCTCTTTGTGCATTGATGGCTTGAGCTACCCTTCAGGCTATCTCCTTTTCTTGAGCCATTCTCTCTTGGTTCCCTCTGTTTTGATGATGAAAGGTTCTATCTATCTCTGGATCAAAGCTGGCGGTGAGTTCGGGATTGTTCAATCGGTGCATGCACTAGTCCTTTTGAAGTGTCTGAAATAGAAAGATTTTGAAATTGAGATCCACGGAGTAGAGTCAAATTCAAGTAGATGAGCGATTGTATCAAAATAAAAACAAAATCCTAGATTAGCCTTAAAAGAACTACATTTAACTAACTGATTCTGTTGTCCCCAGCAACGACGCCAAAATTTGACGTGGAATATTATCGCACTACAAACTCACTCGGGGTTGAAATCTCTGAGCTTTTACAAAAACCTTGTGCACTAATACCATCTGCAAGTGGACGGGTCTTATTGCATTATAGTTAAGGATCGAATCCCAAAGGAAAACATTTTTAAGAATCTTTTTCAGTCGAATCTAGCTCGAGTAAGACTAATATTTAGAACGATTGGTTGATTTGTGGTTGATTAAACTAATTGCAAGAAAGTAAAAGAGCAGAATTAAAGTTGGATCTAGATTAATGATATGGAATCACTGGGATGGTCTCGGGTTTCACCACCATGACACATGCAAACACATCTAAATATCTAACATCCAGGAAAGAATCTAACTATCCAAATGGAACTACTGCGAACCCTCTTTGAGGGATGTTTAGGCCCACATAAGCATCCCATTAGGCATCAGATTTCTTGTCGCCATCAGGATTATACAGTCATGGTTCTGAAGATACATCATCCAACTAAGGCTGAGGTCTTCCCTAAGGGATGTTTAGACCACAAAAGCATCACCACAGGCTAGATGGCTCGTCCCCTCACAGATCATACACTTACAACCTCAAGGAATCTCATTCTATTTCAAGTTATGGAGTCAACCGCACTAATTGACATGTGAGAAGGTGATTAATCTACAAGCAAACATTGACGATTAACAATGAAGATACAAAATTCAACTAAGGTTGTGGCCCTCCCTAAGGGATGTTTAGGCCACAAAAGTGTCACCGTAGGCTAGATGGCTCATCCCCTCATGGATCATACACTTACAACCTCAAGGAATCTCATTCTATTTCTAGTTTGAGAGTCTACATCATTAATCAACATTCTACCCTACATACAAAAGTTCTCATAATGTAGGGAAGAACAAGATGAAAGCATGTAGGTAATCAAGATACAATCACTATCAATTAACAACAAAATGGAAAGTTATGTACATTTCCTTGGAATGTTAAATGAAAAGACATGAAAGCATGGGCAGCGGGGCTAGTCCCCGTACCCCAGCAAAAAGTGACTACTCGCTCATGATGCGAGATGCAAGAAGAACAAGAGAGAGGGAAGGTTCTGCCATGAGCATGATGCAGAAGGTAGGAGCAGCTTGGTGAAGATGATGTGGTCTTCTATGTCATGTCGAAGAAGATCTGGACGAGGAGGAAGGACCACCGAGGCAGACCGGGCATACCTTCTTCTCAACCTTCTTTTTCTTCTTGGCCTCCTAGCTCACAACAAGAGGAGGTGTGAGTGGCATGATAATGGTGTGGAAGGAGGACGACAGTGTGGAGGATGAAGCCTGATTGAACCTTGCACTTAGGAAGCCTGTCGGCATCCCTGGATTGATGCCCAAATGAAGACCCTTGTGGTCCTATTTATAGGCTTGGATGGGGTCCTCACAGTTTTGCTGTGAGTTTGCTCCAAACAGTTAAGAGCGACCGGCTTGCTTGAACGGTTTGGAGAAAATGGTCTTGGAGACCATTTGACATCCAAACGGTCTTAGCTTGTATCAGTTTGCTATGCCCAAATGGTCTGGAGTCCTATCTTCATACGGTCTTGCAAACCGATCAAATGACCAAACGGTCTTGGGAAGGAACTGCCCATAAAGTCCTAGAACTTTGCCTCCAAACGGTTTAGTGAAACTGATAGGTGCCAACCGGTCTTCACTTGCACTGGCTTCAAACGGTCTTCGACGGAAGTTGGCCAAATAGTCTTATAGATCGCTAGGCTTTGATCAGTCTTGAAGATAGTTTACGTTTGATCAGTCTTGAATCTTTGTTCAAATGGTCTTGATTAATATCCTCCAATCGGTGTTGGAAACTGTTTGATGGCCAAAGGGTCTTGGAGACCATTTGATGACTAAACTGTCTTGAGGACCGATGGCCTCCAAATGGTCTTGGGCTTTAAACGGTTTTGCGGGTGACTGGCCTATCGGTCTTCAACAACCGATCATCATTCACACAGTCTTGGACTTAAAATGGTTTAGAAGACCGATTGGACCAATCAAATGGTCTTGGAGACCGATGGATTTCATTCAGTTTTGAGACCGAACTGTTTTTGTCTCCAGCCGGTCTTGAGACCGTATGGCTCCAAACGGTTTTGGGACCAAACGGTCTTGCTCTTCATCGGTCTTTGCTTGAGTGTCCAAACAGTCTTGGGTCTTCATTGTCCAAACGGTCCTTGGTCCAAACGGTCTTAAAACCATTAGGCATCATACGATCTTGAGACCGTTTAGGTAGAGTAGTGAGAGGAGGACTGTGTAGGTGAATGTCAGAGACCGATAGGTCAAAACCACATGGGTAGACCGTTAGGGCAAACTTTTTTTATCAAGACTGATTGGTCAAGACCAAAGTTGAGAGGATCTTGAGCGAATTCCATATGATGGTTAAACCTAGTCAAGACCTGCAAAAAATTGATATAAATCTAGGTAATAATATTTATAATTGAAATAGTTAAGAAATCTTGCATTTTGTGAGATGAAATCAAAAGTATTGAATCAAATTGGTCCCAAAAAGGCGACTGGAAATCATGAGCAATATGCATTCATCACTGTCCCTATAGCTACCTTGATTGCAGGACTTGGCACCTCTTCTCCCACTTTTCCTCAAGCCTAGGAGCTATGTGACCTTGGTATGTCTTAGGCTAAGACGAATTCCATGAGGCCCAGTCATGGTTTTTGTCCTTCAGTTGATGAGGAGATTTCCGACTAGGATGATGAGGAAGCTATTGCTGCTAATGAGGGGGCATATGATGATGATTGCGGGGATGGTTCATATGGTTTCGATGATGGCTTTGTTGGTGGCTTTGGTGACGAAGGTAAAGGTTTATTCACCGCCCCTTCTAGAGACCAAGATCCAACAATCTAGGGAATATGTACCTTTAGAATGATCTCCACTTAACCCCCAAGGGTCTTATACACTTAGCACAAGATCATTCTCCATCCTCATAAATGATATGTACCTTTAATCATCCTACAAGATCTTAGGTTTGACTTTCGGCCCTACCCTTCCCATGGGTTTTACTGAGATTTCATAACTTTATCTTATAGAGATGCTATAATCCTTTATTTTATGTTGTAACTTTATTTTATTTCATCACACATTTTTCTTGAGGATTGTGTGATAATATCTAAACACATTATATCCTTTATAATTCTTTGAACCAAATTTCCTTGATCTCTTAGGGCACCCATAGTTTTCTTTATGCCCCTTTATTGGGCTCATGCTGACCTACCCATCTGGGCATGGTCTCATTCTATCAGTCACTTCTATAGTGAATTTTCTTAATGTCCCTTAAAGATGGTCATATTTGGGTCTAAAGAATCATACTCAATATATGCTCTTTTGTGATTTATGCACTTAATATCTCAAATTTTAAGTGGCATTTAACATTACCTCAATTCTTAAGTGGATTTATGAAATCACCCTTCTAGGGGAGGTCCTATCCCATGAGAAGATAAAATTACCATTTATTTCAAACCAACAAAAAAGATCTTGTACAATGATTTATATTTTCACAAAGGAACATGTTTTTAGGCATATTTTCCATTATATCATCCATGCATTTTCTTCTTGAGACATATCATTATATCCAGTGATCTACCACTCAAGAGTTGGATCATTACTGGTACCTTACGACCATGAATTGAAGCATGTGGATATATTGAGGCCGATGTATCATGTCTCTTGTGTTCAGGTCTTTAGGAACACTATCTAATGTCATATGCCAAGTATGTTATTCAATCCATACCATATAGTAAGCTAAAGCATACTCTAAACAAGGAAACTCTATTCACCACATATCCCTCATGTCAACTACAACCATGTTCCATATTTTCATGGTCATTATCCCATTTTCACTTTTTCATATTAGGTTGTGTTCCTTATTAAATGTTCATATTGAAGTTAGCTAGTCACTTTTCTTTATCATGTTTCATGCATGTGGCTATCCAATAGCAAGTAGAGAACTTATTGAACCATTTCTAAGTTTCTATTATGTAATACCCATACATCATCTGCGAGGTTGGATAAGTATATATGATGATAGGGTTGTCCTAAACCAACCTGTATTGGTAGATCATCAAACATATATCAAAGTTCAAGTGGTGTTTCCTTTAATGCATCCCGAAGTGGGTGCCATGCTCAATCTCTGTGAGTTCACTCGACTCTAATAGTGGTTTAGGTACTAGACCTGGTCTCCCTTATGTCTAGGATCTATAGATCCTGTAACTTTACAAGATCTATCTTTGTATACCCCACCAAGAAGGATATGTCATTCTCTTCATAGGTCACTACTCATGAAACATACTTATCAAACTCTCTCTTGTTCATCAACCACAACGAAAGTCCTAAATGAGGAACCACCGACCTGAGTACAAGGCTTTACAACATATTACCATTCCTTACTTCTCTAGGATGTTACGACTCTCTCTCCCTCACCTAGATGGCAGGTACACATATCATATACGCATTTGTGTATGAATCCCCTTTCTCTATCTTTAGGTTTTGGTTCTTCAAGGGAAATCTATGTTACAACAAGCCTCTAGGGATCATGCATATAAAAACTCAACTCATCCACTTAGGGTAGTCTTGTTTGGACACATCCTACAAATATTTCTCATATTTCCTAATGTCTTGGAGTTTAGGTTCCCAACCTTCTCTTTCTGGGTCCCACACTCACTCGAACAGAAATGGTCTATAGCGTCGGTTTTTTTAAGCCTATAGCATCACTTTTCAGCCGACACCTAAGTGGTTGTCGCTACAGAAATTTCTTTGTAGCATCGGTGTTTTTAACCCAAAAAAACCAACCTTGTATAGTAAAAACCGACCCTATAGGCTCTCAAAAACTAAACCCAAATGAGAAATGAAACTGTACCTGAACCCTATAACGTCGGTTTTTTAATAAATAACCGACTCTAAATATTATTTCTAAGGACCTATAGCGTCGATTTTCTTAAAAAACCTACCTTATAGGTGTCTTGGCCGTTCCGCGTACAACGGCCTTGCTACATAAAATGGTCGTGTTGGGATGAGGTAGAACGATCGTGCCGCTTAGCACAACTGTGTTGGTTTATATTAGCACGGCCGTGATACACGACACGGTCGTTCTACCATATCTCAACACAGTCGTTCTACGTGGAACGACCATTCTACCTCATCCCAACACGACCGTTTTATGCAGTACGACCGTTCTACGCGGAACGGCCAAGACACCTATAAGGTCGATTTTTTAAGAGAACCGACGCTATAGGGTCGATTTTTTTTTTTAAGTTTTTGTAGAAACTGAACAGAACAAAACTGAAGAACAAGAATAAGATATGGGAGAGGAGAGCATTGATGCTCAACCGTCACCATTCCAAACCACACATTCATAACAAAAATGATTCATATATTATGTTGAGTACACATAGTCACATCATAATTTACAAAATGATAGATTGCAAGTCTGAGATGATATTAAATGTCAGATACAAAAGTAAATATGAAAGAGTATTGAAACCACATACATAAATGGAACATAACTGACATATTTATTCCAATGCTATATTGACTTCATTTAGAAAAGCATCTGACCACTCTTCTCGAAATTCATTTAAGTCCTCACGTGTGTAAGGCTGATTTGTAAAGATATGTAACAGAAAATGCACATGCTAATATTTTATAAAATGACTACAACTCACTTGTAAATTTATGATGTTATTCTTTATTACCTGATCTATAGTTTGAATGTCATTTGATGCTTATTTGATAAAAGCTTGCATATATTTCACTACATAGTAACTACAAGCCCAGTCATTATTTTGTGTAGGACACTACAAATAATGAATTATAGTTAATGTTAGTAACTACTATAAACAGAAGACTATAAGAGTTGACATATAAGAGTTGAAAATTAATACATATAAGACTAAGCAGTTGTCAAAGTAGCTACCTTGACATTTTTCAAATTCAATATCTTTAATTTTGTGGGTATTTGTCCTCCACCTTCACAAAAAGCTTTTATACCCCTATCAATTAAATGATAGTTGGTAAAATTGAAATTCTAAACAGAAATATCATGTTGAAGCATTGACAATATTTATGCTTACGCCATAGCTAGCAATTTCAATTTGTGACTCCTTGTTGTTTTTCCCATTGGGTCAAGATAATAAAGAGTCATCAATTTTGGGACAATCACCACTAATTCCCAATATCTAGATCTGAGTAAGAATAAAAAAACCATTAAAATAAATACATTTGTTCATTATTAAAATTATGTTGAATAATAATACTTACTGGACATTAAAAGGAATTAGGATAATTTCCTTTCCCACAGTAGAAAAATATTTGAATGCATCAGAGAAGTACTCACTCACTTCCTCAATATGTGTCTCCACCTGACTAGTGACTGAAGGAACTAAGAATCCAACATTGTTTATATCAAAGTTTGTGGCCTCGGTATATAAATGGCTATTAAACATTAGTATTTATTTTCATATGTAGAAATAAGCTAAAAATGTGTATTGGAATTTTCTATATTGATAGATCCTTACCTCATCCATACTTCTAATATTGAAGTATTCAGCCAATCATAACATAACAACTCTTTAATATCATCAAGAAAAATATAATTGTCAAAGTCCCTCCCAGTTGCATCTTCTATTAAATTGATCAACATTTGTAGTCCAGAGCTTTGGTTGGCTAAGTATCGACACAAACATTTACATTTACTTCCCAACTCATCGAATGTGGATTCTGGAATAATAGATGGCTTGGGCATAGGAGGACGACTAGTAGAATTTTTTGTTTTTGGTTTGCAAACCTGTTAATTAAATTACATACTTCTATTACACAAGTTCATATATGCAGTCAAATATGAAAAACATGGTAGAATTCAAGTATACCTTGTCGTTGATAACCAAGTGTCTAGGCCAATCCACCATAGCACCCTCTTCTTCTTCAACTGTACTATATTCAGGATTGGGTATGTGTAGTGGTTTGTCCCCCATTCTGTCATACACAAGATGGATGGACACACATCAAATGCCATCAGTCATTTGTTGGCAATGCAATGTACCACCAAGGTTGTACACCTTGCCTGCTGCCACAACATTATATTCTGGAACCTCCACTGCAAGTTTACAGTTCATACCAACCTAGATTGAAATAATATATGTTATATAAGAAGTAGTAGAATAGATACATGTTACAACTATATATATTATCATATATATAACATACTAATAACACAACATATAGAACACAAACTTACTGCAGATTGTTGTGGTGGGTCATTGGGAGTGCTCCCATGACCTTCTACAACAGTAGCATGGGCTTGTACCTCATCACTTGAGAGACGCACAGTATGAATAGGTTGAGCAGGATGAATAGGCTGAAATGAAGACATTATTTCATGTACTTTTTGCGCTACTAATGCTTCAACCTCCTCTTGTGTAAGACCTCCTGTATGACCTATTTTAGATTGTGAAGGGCCAAAATAAGACTTGAATCCTATGCCAGCTCCTAATCCCCTAACACGGCCATGATGCTCCTTCGTACAAAGAGCAACTGATAGTTCATCCATGTGGCCAGTTGGGATGAACTTTCCTTCCTTCCTTTGCTCATGGAGATCAATCTATTCATACTCAATAAAAATATTAAATCACAATATCAATTAGATATAAATAAATCTAAGGTTGTGGGAGTTACTATTTACTTAGTTGGGATAAACCTACCATCTTTTGTGCCACCTCCTTAGTTGCAGGGTTGACAATTTCACCTACTAGATTCTTTCTAGCATCAATCCATGTCAAGTGTTGGGGTGGACGCTCAACTTGAGTTGTACTAGATTCTTCTCCAGAAGAGGATTTCTTCTCTTGTAGTTGGCGGCAGAAGGCATAACCATCGGGCCCCAAGTGATGGTCATGCACATTTTTGGCCCGTCTTTCCTTTTGAGCCTGGTGGATAGCGTGATCATTTAAAATGAGATATTGCAATTTAGACTTGGAAAACATGTATAAAAGGATTCACCTCCTTAATTGTATAAAATTAAAGATTCATACAATACATCACAATCTTTATTACCTAAAACTCTTCTGATCTCCTAGCTGCAATAAATGTTTCACACACCTCAAAATCTATAAAAATATATACATCAGTTGCTTTCTTCTTTTGTTTAGGATTATCTATAAATTCCCTTGCGAGATATTCCTTAAAACCCCTCCATAGTACACCACAACGTTGTAGCACTCTTTTCTTGTGATCTTTTTTTTTTTTACATAATGAATAGCTACTTACTCAAATATAGGTTACACCCATATTATGTTTGATTCTATTTAAATCTTGACTATACAAGTCTGAGATCTCCTTTGGGGGCCGTTGATAGAAGCGGCAGTGGTCTTTGTTTTGTAGTTGTAACTTTGCTAGGCTATCTGCTAGCCCGTTACAAGTTCTCCTCTTGAAGCAAATTTTGACAGTTGGCCTAGCTTTCTTCCTAATCTTCGCAAGCCATGACGCAAACCTGGGCCAAGCGTCGTCGTCTTCCTTGATCAAGCGCACAGCTTCACTGCAATCCGATTCCAGAATCACAACCGGCCAGTTGTTTAGTTCAACCTGTTCCAGGGCTAATAAAATACCAGCAAGCTCAGCCTCCGTTGCAACAGATGTTTCTATCGGCATGCCCCATGCCCCGACCCACTCTCCAGCATGATTCCTGGCAATGGCAGCTATCGCTGCTCCCCTTTTTGTAACAGATGCATCCACATTAAGCTTAATAGTACCCCTTGGTGGTGGTGTCCATGCCTCCTTCCTATCGTGTGCAGGTTCATGGGTAGTGGCCGCCCAAGCCAATTTATGTAATCGAATGTCTTTCCTAATGCTCGCCCGAGTGTGTTCCTTGCTTAGGATGTTCCCGTCCATTATGTTGCTGTTTCGTGCATACCACAGACCGTGACAAATCAACCAGAACTGCTCTTCTTGAAGACCAGCGTCCTTGACAGCCGTTTTGCGCCACGCCTCGACATTTCTTGCTGCAAAGAAATGTTGCTGTTTGGATGGAGGGATGTGTTCCTGCCACACGAATCTAGAGACGCTGCAGTCTCGCAAGGCGTGGATAAGAGATTCGTCTTCTACCTCGCATCTAGGGCACGCACTCACCTCCGTCATGTGCCTATATTTCCTCCTGACGTTTGTGAGCAACGCGTCTTGTCGGGCAAGCCAAGCAAACGTTTTAACTCTACCCGCCATTCGTAGCGTCCATAGGGATTCCCATTTGCTCAGCAACACTACTTCCTTCTGTCTTCGGATCAGCTCGTAGGCTGAGCTAGTGGTGAAGCCCCCATTATTCGTGTGATTCCAGCAGCAACGATCCAGCAAGTCCCCTGCTAGAGGTGTATGGACCTGGAGAATTTGTTGAACTACATCATCCTCAAACCAATCCTGCAGAAAAGCAAGGTCTCATCGCCCCTCCTCAATGACCATGGAACAAACGTTCATATCAGAAAGTTCGTTAGGAACAGGTTTCTTGGCTACCTCCCTTAGCTTCAGGTTTTCATTCACCCAGAAATCATCCCACACGTTCACTGCCGTGCCGCTCAAAGGGATCATTTTGGAATGGTCCTTTATGAACAGAATTGCATCTGCACAAGCTCTCCCTAGTCTCGACAAGGTTCCCTCCCTTCCTGCGCTGCATCTACTTAGTTTCTGCCTCATTACTCTACACCAACTAGTCTGCCTTCCGGACATAATGTCCCAGGCATGTTTAGACAGAAGAGCTTGATTCCAGTCCCGCATCATTTTAATCCCCAGACCTCCCTTGCTCTTCGAGCTAGTGACCTTCTCCCACGACACCAGAGAGACCGACCTGCTTCTACTACCTCCCCATAGGAATTTCCGTATAATACTATCCAGCCTATCACAGAGAGATAACGGGAGGACTGCTGTCTGCATAGCATAAGTAGGCACTGCAGTAAGGGTAGATTTAGCGAGGCATTGTTTTCCTGAGAGAGATAAACTCCTTGCTGCCCAGGCACTCACTTTGCCTTCCACCTTCTCAACTATATCTGCATAGGTGTTCTTCGTCACTCTAGAGTGAATTACAGGAACCCCAAGATAGCGTCCAAGATCTTTTGTAACAAGGAATTGGCAAATACGCTGGATCTGTCTTTGAGTCGAATCCGGAACACTAGGCGAGAAGAATATCCTAGATTTTGCAACAGAAATAGATTGTCCCGACTTCTTTTCAAAAACTTTAAAACATTGCAGTATACATTTTATTTGTTCCTTGGTCGCCTGGGCAAAAAGAATTAGATCGTCTGCGAAACATACATGAGCAACAGATATACCCGATCTGCCGATCTTAATAGGTCGCCATTTCCCACTACAGACCCGTTCCTGGATCATCTGGCTCAGCCGTTCGATGCAAAGAACAAACAAATAAGGAGACATTGGATCTCCTTGCCGCAGTCCACGACTTGTTTTGAAAGGCCTAGCCATCTTTCCATTCCATATCAGTGAGGTATCACCGCCCGATATTGAATTCATAATGTACTTTTTGATGGCTGCCGGTATTCCAACTTGGTCCAGGGTGTCTTGAATAAATCTCCAAGACATTTGATCATACGCTTTCGTTAAATCAATTTTGATCGCCATGGTTTTCGCTCCTTTTGGGTTCTTCATACCATGTATGATTTCCTGAACCAAAGCAATGTTGTCTGTAATCCGGCGCCCAGGCACAAAACTGCTTTGCTCTTCGGATATCCAGTTCGGAATATGTTTTTTAAGCCTTTCAACCACAATTTTAGACGCTAACTTCAGCATTATATTGTTTAATGATATGGGGCGCAGCTGTTCGCATCTCTCTGGATTGGGACATTTGGGTATTAGGATAATAGATGCGTTGCAAACCTCCTCTGGAAGGGTCCCCCTTGAAGCATACTCTGAATCGATTGAGTGACTGAGTTCCCAACTGTATTCCAGTTGTGTTGTAGGAATTCCGCGTTTATACCATCGGGCCCAGCTGCTTTGCACGGCTGCATCTTGTTCAGCACCTCTTGGACTTCGGCAGATGTTGGAGCTTCAGCAATCCTAGTAGCTTCCTCACCACTGAGTTGTTTGAACGTTCCTGGGATCTCTTCTTCAAGGCTGTGATTGCTGGGATGACAGTTCTCAGGTGGTGCGGTCAGCACCTTCTCAAAGTGGGAAGTAACCATCAGCATGATCTCGTTTTCGTCAGTGATCTAGCTGCCCTGGTGGTCTTTCAAAGCCAATATAGTGTTGGTTCGCTTGCGTTGCTTCACCCAGGCTTGGTAGAAGCGAGTGTTATTGTCTCCATTGCGTAGCCAGTTTATATGTGATTTTTGCTTCCAATCCTCCTCTTCCTCGTTGGTGATGACCTACAGCTCAGCTTGCATATTAGAGCATAAAGAATCAGTAATGGGGTCATACCGATCAGCAAGCAATCTTTGGAGAGTGTTGATGTTGCGGACTAGACGATTCTTCTCCTTTGATCTCTCTTTCTTCTTTTCCTTCTCCCAGTTGATGATGTGGTGTCTTGCCGCATTGAGGGAGGAGTAAAAATCTGCTGTGTTATCCCACTTGGATTCCAGCATGTCTTTGAACTCCTTCTCCTTATTCCAGTTGTTTTTAGTGATGAAACGATGGGGCCTTCTTTCCTCCTTCTTCATCCGAAGCAGCAGAGGGCAGTGATCAGAAGAAATCCTGGTTAGATGTATTAATTGAACAGACGGAAAAGAATTGATGAACTCCAGATTTGCAACGGCCCTATCCAGCCTTTCTTGCAGCATTCCATGCTTATAGGTGAACCTTATCCCTGAAAACCCCAAATCAGATAAACCGGCTTCCATAAGTGTCTCTTTGAAAGTCATGGCTTCTCGATAGTTATACCAACTACTCCCTACCTTCTCAGCAGGTGAGAGTGTTGTATTGAAATCACCGAGTACAGCCCATGGTTCCTTTATGCTTCTACTCAATGTTATGATATGTTTCCATAGGAGTTGACGGACAGCAAGGTGAGGACTGGCATATATGAAAGTCACCACCATACTGTCATTAAATCTACAAGTGACAAACTGTCTATGGTAGCAAAGGATCTGAACTTTCAGATGATCGTCCTTCCAGCAAACCCATATCCCCCCAGCAAACCCCCTTGCCTCCACGTGATAAGAGAATTTGAAACCCAGATGTTTTATAGTTTTTACAGCTTTAGTTTCGCTTATCCGCGGTTCCAGCACAGCTACTACATCAGGTCTGTGTTCCCTCATAAACTCCTTAAGATTTGAGCACCTGTCCTTATTACCTATCCCCCTGACGTTCCAGCACAGCAAGTTCATGGTGGTTCTAGCTTATAAGATAACTGCTTACTCTCTTAGACGTAACTCGGATAAGTTAGCAGAGGCTTGCGTTAGCGGCCGTGTTCTCTACAGTCCTCTCAGCCTGCGGCGACTCCCTCCTACTGTCATTCTCACCAGCAGGATTGTCCCCTTTCTCCACACTATCGATAAAAGCTTCAGCCAAGCGGGCACTTCTTCGCTTGCCGACTTCTGTGTCTGGCGGTTTGCGTCTTCTCTTTGTCGATGAGCCACTAGATGCTCCATCTCTCCGAGGCTGTAGGTTTTTTGCTTTGTTAGTGACCCCTTTTCCGATCTTAGTTCTTTTGAGACGAGTTGTCATTGGTGTCTTTTCCACTCGTGTGTTCTTGTTCCCCTCATTTTCTTTTCCTTCAGCAGCAGTGGTAATGACCGGCTCTTCTTCCATGTCCTCAACATTTATAACTTCGTCTACATCTGGGGTAGCTACTTTGTGATGTTCTTCGCTTTTGTCTCCTGTCTTACTTGCTGTGTTCTTCGTCAGTTTGTTGTCTACTGTGTTAGATATGTCACCCAAAGCCTTCCTATTATTTTCCCCAGCAGCATGTTCCCCCCTCGGATGCTCAGTGGTCACCTTCTTCTTTCTCCAGATTTTTGCTGTTCTGTGGATGCTGTGTTGCTGATCAGTAACTTGGGTTGACTCAACCTCTACTCTCTGCAATACATCGCCTTCCTCCTCTTGAAGACCTTCAAATCTATTCGTGTGGACCTCCTTTGCCGCCTCTTGTATTCTGTGGTGTCTTCTTCTGCCTCCTTTCGTCTTCTGCGTTTGCCATCCTCCTGTATCGTTCACAGTGTTGGCACCATCCCTACTTGTTCTGTTAGATTCAGTCTGTATTTCCTGGCCCTCCACATCAGTCTCCTTTTGAGGGCAATCTTTTGAAACGTGTCCCTCCAGTCCGCATTTGGCACATGCCCATGGGAATCCTTCATAAACAACTTCGTATTGCCTGCCATTTATAAGAATGAAACTCGCCAATTCCTTGTTTGTATTTATTTCTATCGCCAATCTAGCGAATCTACTCCTCGATCTGTTCTCTGTGTAGCTATCTACCTTGACTAGGTTCCCCAAAGCCATGCCGATATATTCAAACATTGTTTCCACATACAAGTGTAAAGGAAGATTCATTATACGTACCCAGGTTACTATGTAGTCTGGGAATGCTTCAGTCGGTTGGAAGAGGGGGTACCAGGCCCATACAATAACATTGCATCCGAATAGCTTCCAAGGTCCTCCAGTAAGGGCTGTCTCGTAATCATGCTTACACGACATCTGCAATACGAAGTGTCCGTGTTCCAATTCGAACATATTGAACCTACCTTTAATTCTCCACAGAAGTTTCAGTTTGTCCCTCAGGGTCATATACCCTATCTCCGTTCCAAGCATCCGCACGACCACTGCATATCTCCACGGACGAGCTAGGTCCTCCTCTGCATCTGGGTCTACGTTGATGCTCGGGACTCCTTCATCATCAGACAGGGATACTGCTCCCAGCGGTAGATTATTTTCAAACAGATTTTCCAAGAAGAACTCCTCCTGCACCGATGGGTTGCCGCTACTAGGAATTGTCTTCGAGCTCACGACATCTGCGAACGAAACAGTTCTTTCTGCCGTTCCGGCTGCGCTGGCTGGGATCTTATCTCTGTGGGGTTGTTCATCCATTGTTCCTTGAGAGCTTGCGTCTAGGGTAGCGTGATCGACGTTCATAGTTGCAGTTCCTCTCATGCCCGCCACCGTGAACGTCAAACCTATCTCCGGTACGCTATGGGTACTTCTTCCTCGTCTAGATTCCTCCCTTCGGAGTATCTCTTGCATCGGGCTACAGCCCTCGTTCTCCTTCGAGACAGATTCTTTCTCCTTCGGATCCAACTCTCTACCATCGCTGTGATCTCCCTGAGATCTGTGGTCACTACGATCGCCATCTCCCCCGGTCGCCCTTCTCCCCCCGCTCGCGCTTCCCAACCCTAGCGCCGCCATCTCCCCCCCTTCTTGTGATCTTTTTCATTTAGATGAAAAACACCATATACATATAAAAGAAGCAATTAATAATTTTGTTTTGAAAAGCAATTAATTCCAAGCAAACTAAATTAGAATCAATAGATAAAAAAACATATTAAAATAATATCACTTCCACTCACAGATATATCTTTCCATATGAGGTCTTTTTTGGCATTAGGAACATCATGCCAATTTTCTATATCTATTGGCACCTTTCTGTGTGCGGTCTCCCATACATAATGCTTGAAAGCACTAGCATGTTCCCCAATAGGTGCTCCTGTGATATCAAACTGGACTGGCAATTTGTCCCCTTTAGCCCTGAGCTCATGCAGCCTACGCATCAGTGTGGGACCTCTACTTTTCTTAGCATCACCACTACCATCCTCATGGTGCTCATGATCATGCTCAGAATGTTCATCTTCACTCGCCATTTTAGAACCTGCAAGTATACATGATAAAAAAATAAGTGATAATAAAAGCACAAGTGATAAGGTATACTAGCTTTTTTGATGAAAACACAGATGATATTATATCAAGATCGCCATACAACATCTACAAAGGAGAATGTGGTTACACCAGATTTGGAACAAGAGCAAACCAACATTACAAAGATGAGATTGGAAATAGGTCACAAGCTTCAGCTCAGAATCCTGGTTGACGAGCATAAGAGCAACATTTTGATAGAATCCCTCCTTAATCTTGATCATCTTCCATATTGAGAATGCCTTAATTACCCGTGCAGAAAATGGAGCCACAGACGCAAGAGTATCCACCATAAAGCTTCCTAGATATGTATTCCAACAATTACATAGCAGATATGCATACATCAAAATGTATCGAGGGTAAACCTCAAACCTAGACAAAGATCTGGGAGAAACCCATTTCCTGTCACCCTCCACAACAGGGAGGGGAACCATCACCAACGATGGAGGAAAACCACCATGAACGGCAGAGAATAGAGCAGTAGCCTACCCGGAAAGCAAAGACCAAAAGACAACCTCCTAATAAGCTAAGAAGAAGAAAGGGGGAGAATAAACCCCTCGCCTAGCAAGTTACCGGCCAGAGCAGCAAGCAGTAAGCTCGAAGGAGCAGCAGACACCCTAGAACACTGACCAAAGCTACCTCGTCACCGGCTTCCGCCGAACAAACTCAGGTGCGGAGGAGAGTCGAGGGTGCTACCGCCCGGAGACTAATTCGTTCCTACCAAAGTAGGATCTTGACTGAGGGAGAGGTCGAGGAAGGGCTAGGGGGAGACGAGTTGGGCGCACCGGCCGCAGCCCACTCTCCCAAGCCGCAGGATTGCCACGCCCAGAAGCCCTAGCTCAGTCGCAAGTCGGTTGCCAGAGTTGTGTAAAAGGGGTGTAGAAACAAACATTTTAGGTATACTAGCTTGAATGATAATAAAATAAATAATTCAAAGAATACATGCCTCTAGTATTGGTTGAGTTGTTAGTCAAGGAAAATTCCTTCAGCATGGTCTTGACATTTATAATATTCATCGGTGTTATCTTCAACATTTACACTTGGGAAACCAACTAAGAATGGACTGGAATTATCATACTTTTTGTAGTATTCTTCTTCATTTATAGGATCTACAGTAAAATATCTTTTTCCATGAAGAACGACAGACCAATTTTTATTTGTCGGGTCATCAATATAGAATACTTGTTTTTCTTGGTATGCCATGATGAATGGCTCATCTTTCTCACCAATCTTTTCAAATTCACCAATTTGAAACCCAACTCATCCACTAAAACTCCTTTGTTGTTGTCAACCCAATTACACCTAAAGATAGGAACTCAAAAATTTGTATAGTCCATTTCCCATATGTCCTCAATGACGCTGTAATATGACATCTTAGCTTCGCATGGTCTTTTATCTTTGGCACTAGCAAAATACAACGAACAAGGTTGAACAGTGACCCTAGTATTTTGAACTACACTACTTTCATCTTGATGCTTTTTGTAGTATGAAAATATGTTTATGTCATAACCTTCATATGACATGACATCCATTTTTAGCTTAAAGGAGAGCCATTTTATGTTCTCAGCAACATTATTCGGTGATTCAGATAGTTCATTAAATACTTTCTCTTCAAACCACCTAATAAATGTTTTATTATGCTCTCTTGCAAGCCACATTGAACTGGATCGCAGATGATTTCTCTTGATAATATCATTGTGTTCTATGATGTAGCTACTAACTTCATCGATGTTGTGTAAAATATACAAATGTACTTGTTCCCACAACTCACGACTGATTCCTTTCACTTGTCCTCCCAAAGTTCCTTTGCCACAATAAGATTTAGTGTGATGGGAATTTTATAGATCACTAGAAGTTTCATTGTAGTTCAAAAAATCATTGCAAAAGTCCATCACCTCCCTAGCCACGTAACCCTCAACAATACTCCCTTCAGGACGATAACGATTTTGAACGTCACCTTTAAAAACACTCATGTAGCGTTCAAATGGATACATCCAGTGTAAGAAAATTGGACCCAACATCTTCACCTCCCTTGTAATATGTACTACAAGATGAACCATGATATCAAAAAATGAAGGAGGAAAGTACATTTCAAGCTGACACATGGTAACAATTACATCTTTCTGCAATTTATCGAGAGTATCAAGATGTATCACTTTGTTGCATATTTCATTGAAGAAGAAACATAGTCTTGTGATTGCAAACCTTACATGCTTTGACAATATAGATCGAATAGCCACAGGTAAAATTTGTTGCATTAAGGTGTGACAATCGTGAGATTTGAGACCTATCAATTTCAGATCCTTCATTGATACCAATCTATGAATATTAGAAGAGTATCTTTATGGAACCTTAATATTATACAAGCACTCATAGAAAGTCTTTTTCTCCTTCTTTGACAAAGTGTAACAAGCTGGTGGTAAATATGTGCGGCGACCACTGATCTCCACTGATAATTCTTTTCTTATACCCATTAATTCTAAATCTTTTCTAGATTTGATGCCATCTTTAGCCTTTCCTAGTATGTTCAATAGCGTACCGATGATGCTATCACAAATATTTTTTTCAACATGCATGACGTCAATGCAGTGTCTAATTGCCAAAGATATCCAATAAGGAAGATCTCATAATATTGACCTCTTCTTGTATAGAGATTTGTCACATGCGAGTGTATGACTACTTGAACTCTTTCCAAATTCATTAACAATATGTTTCACCCTATCATATACAACATTTCTTGGTATAGGTTGAGGAGCACTTCGTTCCTCAGTTGACCCATTAAAGGTTTTGTGTTGCCTTCGATAAGGATGCACTGGTGGGAGAAATCTTCGATGACCAAGATATATGATTTTACCACCATGTTTCAGTCTGATTGAATCAGTATTTTCCTCACAAATAGGACATGCTTTGTAACCTTTTATGCTATATCCAAACAATTTTCCATAAGCTAGAAAGTCATTAATCGTGCAAAACAACATAGCACGCAAACTGGAGGCCTCTTTACGTGAAGCATCATATGTCATAATACCTTCTTCGCATAGTTTCATTAGGTCATCTATTAGAGGTTGAAGGTAAACATCAATATCATTTCCAGTTTGCTTGGGCCCTGATATCAATATTGACAACATGACATACTTATTTTGCACACACAACTAAGGAGGAAGATTGTATATAACAATCATAACATGCCATGTGCTTTGTTGGCTGCTTAATGTACCATAGGGATTCATTCCATCTGTACAGAGTCCAAGTCTTAAGTTTCTTGGTTCTTTACCAAATTGAGGGTATAATAAATCCATTTTCTTCCATTGTGGTGAATTAGATGCATGTCGTAGGACGCCATCATCATTGGCCTTTAACTCCCCATGCCAAGACAAATTTTGCGCATCTTCTATATTAGCAAATAAGCATTGAAATTGTGGTATTATTGGTAGATACCACATCACCTTGACAAGAGAGACATTTTTAACCTTAGTTGAATTTGTGGTCTTATACGTTGACGCACCACATTTTGGACAATTTATTAAATTACTATAGTCCTTCTGAAATAACACACAATCATTTGGACATGCATGAATCTTCTTAGCCTCCATTTCCATTGGGCACATTATTTTATTTGCTTGATATGTTGAAATTGGAAGCTCGTTGCCTTTAGGAAGAATTTCCTTTAACAAAGAGAACAGTGAAGTGAAACTCTTATCGCTCCACCGGTTTTGAGCTTTAAGAGTATATAATCACATCACATCACTCAACCTCGTGAACTTAGTACAACCCTTATATAAAGGTTTTTCAGCATCATGGACAATGTTTGCAAATAAAGAAGTGGATCGACATTGTCCCGACAACTACGTAGCATCTCATCAACCATATCATCCTGAATCGGGTCATCCTGAATCGATTCATCATTAAAATTATCATCATTATCTATATCTTCTATGCCACAACTATTAGTATCGACATTTTCTGATCCAATATTAATTTTCTATCCATGCCAATACCATTCATTATAACCTTATTGCATATGACATGATTCTTAATTTCCTCAGCAATATCAACTTTCAAATTGTTACCACAATGTCTACATGGACAATAGAACCTATTTGTAGGTAGTTTCCTATGTTCCTCAGCAAATCTGATAAATTCATCAAGACCGTTGGCAAACTCTGGACTACAACGGTTCTTGATAGACATCCAACTTCGATCCATTTTCTATATCACATTAAAAATTAATTTTAAAACTAAGCATTTAATATTGATACTATAAGCTGTAAGTTTTTTTGATAGGAAGTTAATTACTTTTATACTAAAGTGTACCACGTATCCCATTTTTGAATATTTAATCTCACTTAGGATGTAACTGTATAATGTACGTTTAGTTTTGAAAAAATTTTCAACAACATTTCCCCTAAGTTCTCCAAGTACACTGATGTAAATGATAAATAACCACTCCCATATGTACCCAGAGAACAAATGAGGAAATACTACTAAAATTTTCTTCAAAACTAAACATACATTATATAGTTACATCCTAAGTGAGATTAAATATCCAAAAAAAGTCCCAAACTGGGGACTATCCAAAATTTACTCCTATGAGTAAATTTTGAACAGGTTTCTAAGTTGATACATGCATAAATGTATTATTTTCATATTTATATATTAAGTTAAACATCATGCATCGATGATCTCATATATAAACCCTAAAGTGTCAATCTGAGACTACACAATGTCTACCCTCATATTTATGGAATGTATATATAATGATTACATATGTGATGGATAACAAAATGTAGATATGAATGAATACATATTTATATTATTGGTTGATTTACTAGTCAAATAAAATGGCACATTGGGAGAGTGAGAATATTATACCTCACTTGTAAGTTGAAGAAGAAATATATGCAAGTCAACAACAAGTCAATAGCACTTGCAACAACACCAATGCATGATTCAATTCTATTATAATGTATTAATTAGGGGTCAGTATATATAAATTTATAGGAGCAGTAACAAATTCAAAATTGACAAATTTTGATGATTCTGCAACTCAGCCAGCACGGCCGTGTTGGGCAGCACGGTCGTGCAAACAACACGGCCGTGCTGCCCAGCACGACCGTGCTACCTGGTCAGTTGCTTGAAAGTAAAATGTAAATGGAGGAATGATGAGGCGGTAGAGAGAAATACTTGGAGAAGAACTGGTCGGTGAGGGAGCTTGTGTGGGTAAAGAACCAGAGAGAGATGTGCACGGCCTTTGCAATGCCTAAGGCATTGTCACCTTTTAAGGAAGAAAGCACTGGAGAGAGATGCAACGCCTAAGGCGTCGTCATTGTCGTCGTCCAAGGAAATAACGTCGGAGATGGTGGTAAGGAGTGTCATCATCGCCGGAGATGGTGGTAAGAAGCTTGGGCGTCGTCATCCAAGGAAAACGGCACAAGTTTGCCTCTATTCGGACAAGTCGATGGTTGCGAGAGGTCACCTTTGTAGAGGCGGCGTTGCCTTTCTTTGGGGGCGGGAGCGGGAATGGGGAAGAAGTTGTGGCGAATGGAAACCCAAGCCTTACTATCAAGCTACTATGTGCAATAATAGAAGACCTATAGCATCAGTTTTGGGTAAAAACTGACCCTAAAAGTCTACTAAAAAAATGCTGCCCAGACTTAACCTATAGTGTCAGTTTTTTAAGATAACCGACCCTATAGACCTGACTTATAGCGTGGGTTATCTTAAAAAACCGACGCTATAGGTTAAGTTAGGGCACCGTTTTTTTAATATACTTTTATGGTTGGTTTTGCACTAGAACCGACGCTATAGGTCAACATCTATAAGGTCGGTTATATATAAAAACCGACTCTAGAGTTCCAAAGCGATGCCCGCATTTTTTGTTGACCCTATAGCATAAGTTATTTTAAAAAACCGACCCAATAGATCAAGGCGCGAAGCCAAAATTGTGTGAATTTTCACGGTGGGAAACCTATAAGGTCAGTTTTTATGATAAAACTGATGCAGTAATCTATTAGGTCGGTTATTCTAGTAAAAATAACGCTATGGGCAATGACGTTACTGGCCAAAAATGTAGTAGTGACTCTCATGAGTTAACCCTATCACTGGTCCTAACACTAGAGGTCCCCCTTTGCAAAAGTGGTTGAGGCTCCTAGAGATTCACGTCTTATTGTATCGGAAGAGAAACACATGTATCTTATGCCCAAACATCAAAACTGACTTACACCATCATAAACCATCTCATAACATAGAACTAAAATCATAATCTATTATGTCTAGTATGTTTATCTTGTAATCCAACGAGCATTAAACCTTTTACATAAAATGAATCCCTTTTTTGACCTTGGTGTTACTCACTTTCTTGTAGATACATGTCCACTCATATCAGTGTGGGAACACACCTCCTATTCGGGAACCTACCAAAATTAGTTTTGGAATTTCTAGTCACAACCCAATCTTAGGGTTTAACTCCCTCATAGATCTTTTCTCCACTCATGGGTTGACCCAACTTAGGTCGTGACGCCGATCCTAAAAGTTTCACTAAAGGTTTTCATATTTTCCTTGTTTTGTACTCACTTATTTTCCATTCTTTATATGTACGTTCAACATGTATCTATATCTTGCTTTCCTTACTATGCGTACTTACATGCATGGATGAACTGCTTATATTTTCTCTTTCCTCTCTCCATTGTTTAAGATTAGGGATTTAAGGCCAGGTTAGGAACCATACCCCAAAATCTTTGAGTTTTCAATTTCCCTTGACTCTATTAGGAATTTCCTAAGCTAACCTTGGCTCAATATAAGGTTTACCCTTGTAAGGAAAAACCCATGAAACCATTTGCTTCACTTTATCATTATCATTATATGTTCATTATTTTGTAGAGCATGCCTTAATCCTATTTTTTCTCAAATAAAACCCTAACTTAAGGTGAGGAGGGAAGTATCCTTTAGGGTTTATTAAGAATGAGGATGAGAAATGGATGAAAGTAGAGACAAGAAGACTTAGAGGAAATATTACTTCAATCTCACCCTAGGTTCTGGTCAGGCCAGTATCACATTGGCTAAGCGAGTCCTAGTATACTAACTTAATGGGGCGGAACAAAATATTGACAGCCCCCAAAACCAAGATCCTTTCTAGACATCATTGCCTTCAGGTTTTTCCTTAATAAGTTTCCTAGTATTTCTACAGATTACTTCAAATTATGAACAATTAAATATTACTTGAAAAATATGGTGATCTGATACCAAAAGTAGCGACCTCACTTTTCGACAACCCCAATTAAGGAAGTCCTTAAAGTTGAGATCCATTACCTAAAAGTTTCCTAAGGGTGCAGATTTTACCAAACAATATAAAATAGCAAATAATTTCCCTTAATTCAAATCATGTTTAAAAAGTGATATTTTAAATAGTTACATGAATTTATGTTGTTTAACTGTACACAAAGAAGAAGTCTCTAGCTAATCCTCCTTTCATAGATTAATGTCTTCATGTCTTTTAATCGGGTTTATCATGTCTTTGAGCATCTCTATGTTTTGCATGTACCTAAAACTTGCATGTACCTAAAACACCATGAATAAAAAACACGGTTAGTATAAAAAGTTATAATGGTATGTGGGGGAAATAAAATGATTGCATATACTTGGTTTGTTGGGGAAACAAAATGATTGCATCTACGTGTAACACCATATCCACAACAATTTTTGTTACATAACTAAAATTAACGTCTTCATCATAACTCCTTAACCCATTTATACTCAACCTTTGGGATACCCTCGCTTATGGTCTTATCTCTATAGTGGACGTTAGGCCACCTTCACAATCTGGAACTAGGTGCCACGTTGGTCTTCCCAATCTAGGGTTGGACCTCATATGACTTTGACATCAGACCACCTTCTCAATCTGGAGCTAGGTGCCATATGACCTTTCTAATTTGGGGCATGGTCTAAGTCATCTCTATCATTGTATCTTTCATTCTACTCATAGACTACCAGATTGGGTATGAGGCGCCCGAACAAGTTATAAGCATATAATACGATATCCATATTGACTTTATAAATTGTAGGAAATAAATAAACAATCAAGCATTTATTTGCAAGCAATCTGGGAAACCTCAAAGAATGATGACAAACTAATTTGTGTAGTCATAGGAGTAACCACATACCCTTGTTAGAAGTAACTGGATGTCCAAGGAAAAAGGCAACAAAGTAACAAATCAAGAAACTATCCTAAAAATAGAGCATAACACTCAAGTATTACTAATTTGTCCAAAATCTACCAGTAACACTGACTTGGGATCCAAGTTAGGTTTTCATTAGAGTTTAGACTTTAAAAACACTAATTATAACTTTTAAAACCTTTTTAATTTTTAAACCCTAATTTAACATTAGATGCATTTCCTGTAACATACTAGATCTCGGACCCTACCTTGGAAGTTGACATTTTGGACTTAGCCAAACAAGGTTGAAGGTTAGACCTAAATAGATGTTTAGTATAACCCCAATGAGATAATGCATGTATAGATCACGTTAATGTAACCTAATATTCTAACGTTAATCTTAGGTTTATAATGGTATCATAAAATATACCACATAACTCATTTTGGTGGTAATATGAAAATAAGAAACTTAATTGGATGAATAATTTAGATAATGGGCGGTTAATGGGACATATGGTATTTCTCATAAAAAGAAGTCTCAAAAGTGGAAACAAACTTCAAATTTGAAATCTACACACCAAAATTAGCCTACATGTCAAATTTCATCTAATTTGGACAGACCTTGAAATATTAGGATAAGTTTAGGAGAGAGAAAATGAGTACAAGGCACAAGTAATGAATAATGTGATTAGATAAATTAAAAATAAGGAAATAATGGAAAATTCATATTCAACACATCAAATATAACTTGTGGATGAAGTTTGATCCAATTTGGATGTTGTTTGTGCAAGTTATGCAATTTTAGGTACATTTTGAACTTTATTGCAATTTACCCAATTGGGAGGTTTTCTTTGCAAATTTTGACATGCATTATAATCCTTATATATTCCCTTACCATTCTTGAGTTTTTAAACCATAGGGTGCCTAGTCTCACCTTGGTTTGAAGGTGTTTCTTTCCAAGGGCATGTTAGGGATTACTCTCTTTATAAATGAGCTTATATTTAGAAGCTATCAACCAATGGGGTTATTTCTTTGATTGGAGGTCGGTTGGGATGGCTTATAAGTGTCCATAAACCGACATTTGATATTCAAGAAGCCTTTATGAACTATCTGCTTGCATGGCCATGAAATCTGTAGGCTAAGACACATGGAAAGCTCCATTGACTCCTCATGCTTGACTTCTTCCTTATCTGTAAAGGTTTGCATGTCCATAGGAACCCTAAGCATTGGACACAAGCAAAGTAACTTGACAACTCATTCTTTACTTATTCCTTATTCATAAAGGTTTGCCTATCCTTAGGCACCCTTAGCATTTGATACATGGAAAGTAACTTGACACCTCATGCTTGACTTCTTCCTTATCCATAAAGGCTTGCATGTCCATGGACACCCTTATACATGACACATGGAAAGTTTCATAAACACCTTATACTTTACCTCTTTCTTTATATAGCCATATCTACCCCTTCCCAACTCCCAATTCGAAAACTCTTGCTCTCCTTTATTTCCTCGAGCTTAGAGCACCATTCCTACTATGTTTTGCAACGAAGGTGTTGTCCTAAGGTAAAAGGCGATGCCTACCTTGGTGAAGAAGGCTCCTAGGGTTCCAAATTTCTCTATTTAGGATTTATTAATCTCGTACATGGTGATTTTGACCAAAACTAGTAAGTATGCTCCTTTCCTTCCCTATTTTCATGTGGTTAGTCTTCCTTCCACCTTCCTCCAAGTCGGAACCATGGCCTTCCATGGTGAAACCCCACCTAGAACCCATAAACACCTCATATCCTTATTATTTTGTTAGGGTTTTTCACCTCTAAAGTGGAGAAGGTGCTTCTTGCTTGAGATAGGAGCTTTATTGGAGAAACCAACCTCTCTAAGCTTGGGAACCTAACTTATTGGACCTATCCACCTTCCCTTGAGGTTCTTTGGAGGCCTAGGCTTGGAACTACGACTGACTTGGACTGTTTAGACTCTAAAGTTGAGGTATGATGTATCCCCTATTGTTCTATGTTGATAAATTCACCTATGCTTATTTATTCTCTTTGTCCTATGGACATTAGCCTACACACAATGTCTTTTCTTTTGAAAATCATGGTTCATGTGAACTACCTTATTTGATATTGATCATGTGGTCATTGATATTCTTTTGAACTCTTATCTTATGATTTCTTCATGATGGAACTCTAAAAAGATGACATGTTATGTCTTTTTCCCACTTATGAGGTGGATGTATATGTTGGTCACTTTTGTGGTGACTAGTTTATATATTCTGACTATACTTTCCACTTGCCTCTACATTTAACATGCTATGTGATTCAGTAGCACTAGAGTAGTGTAATTGCATTGGTTTTTATGGTAGATGTGTTATTTCCTTCTGATCAAATGTGATATTTCTTACTCTTTTGGGATGGAAAGGAACCTCATACCCAGGGAAAGATGTGTGATTCTTGGCCCATGTTTTATATATTTGGGAGATTGGCAGTATTCATTTTTTCTATTCGGTTTCCAGTTTATGAGACTTGGCCACCTTTGTTTTTATATTTTTCTAGGGATATGCTTATCTCACATGCATGCAGGTTGATGATATGGGGTGTGTGCCCTAATTCTTTACATGTTCTTGTATGGAACAATCTTTATGTTTTATTAATGGCAAGTATTCTTTTGTTATCAAATGATTTCAACTCCTTTTCTCTTGATACCCATTTGGGTGGTTCTTATCCTTTCTATGTGAAGCCTTTTATATTTGATGTCCTTTATTCCATATATTGATCGATTTCAATTTAGTATGCACATACCAGCCTTTATTGATGTCATCTATTTTCTCTTCTTGTTGGGGTATGCTTCCAACCCTAGGCGAAGGACTTGGATGATAAGGCATGATGTTTTGGATAGCTTAAGGAGTTAAAGCTTGGAGACAAAGTTGTTATGGTTTTGATTTCCCTCTACTTAGATCCTTATGTTGTATCATACATGTAAACCCTTATGGAATATTATGATGTACTTTTGTAATCTTTTGTGAAAATTGAATATAGTCATTATTTTATTCCACTATTGTACTTTGGTTTTTTCGAATATCATTTATTGAAGTTTGAAAATTTTGCACCTATTCTAGCATACCTTGAGTGTGTTTGTAATGGATGCTTAATTCTTCAAATTCTAGCATACCTTTGAAAGGTGCAACCTTTTTCTCCCTAATCCCTTTACTATTATAAATGTCACACATCACCTTTATTTGGATTACTCCCATCACTTTAGAGAAACCACAAAATTACATATCTCTCTTATCCTTCACCAAATTCAACCCAAATTTCAAAGGAAAACTATTCACAATTAAATCTCAGTCTAGGTAAGATTTGGTGTCCAAAAGATATATCAAGATGCCCTTCTGTCTCGCCATCCTCAAAAGGAATATAATTTACTTATTTAAATTATATGCCTCTACCTTTACGAATTTATCTAGGCCACTAGGAACATCATTTTCTTGCAAAACATGGAGAGAAACTATTTAAAGTCGTTCCCAACCTTAATAATTTTTTTGGGATTTATTGGAACAACATTTATGCATGAAACTTACTTTCTTAGTAAATTCTCAATTCAAATTACCACTGTACATGGAGAGTCCTTTTTCTCTCAAAATCTAAAGAGAAGTCTTAATTACTTTTATCGAAGTGTCAGCAAGATTGGATACCAAAATAAAAAAACTTAAAGACTCTTTTCTTTGTCTTGGGGTCTCCCCTTCATGTCCTTTTTTAAGGCATAAAATTATTCTTTTCTCTTCCCAAACTTGGCCATATTTCTTATCTTGATAAATTTACTCACTAAAAATTATGTGGAAAAAAAAGAAATTCTTTAGTTTCCTTTAGTACTACTGTTCTAGAACACTCAACCAAATTCTATTTGTAGAAATCTAATTATTTGTTACCTTTGGTAATTCTCCATATATTGTGTTTTTCTCTTTCTTTTCACCATGTCCATTATTGGATTGTTGAAAATAGTGAATTCCATAAAAACCATTGAAAAGGAAGATTTGAAAATTAAGTCCATACTTATAAATCAAAGAATGCATAGCTTTCTAGTGCACCATTAGTAATCCTTTATTTGCATTCAAATAAATATGCATAAATACAAGTGAAAAACTAGGTTATAACAAGTTAGTACCACCGACACGGTGCAAAAGGGAAACTCTTTGTCTATATAAGGGGAGGAAATGGGTGTTGTCCATTCACACCAAAAACATTCCCCCTGCACTCGAGAAGGCACCAGACTTACTACAGACTTGCAGAGCTACCCTACAACTTGGAATCTACACTGAGTTCTCTTCCTGACCTCCGTTTTAATATCTACACCAATGGCTTCAAGGAGGCAAGCTTAATTATTAGGCACATTCGAGCATATTGTGCCAAATCCATCAAGGCTGGCTTTTCTAGATGATGATCATAAGAAACATGATGTCTCAATCATGAAGAGGAGGATCATACCCACGTTTATGGAGACCGTGCATTCCTGAAAGGCATCAACTTCCCTGATAACCTTCGTAAGGTCTGCATCAGGTAGGGTATGGGGGGAGATCATCTATTCTTTGGTGATTTTCCTAACTACCAGAGGTGTCTTGTGAGTTCCCTGCAACAATAGACATTTGTGGCATCCCTGATCATGGGGAAGGTTGGGAGTAAGGTTGGGTCAAGTTTTAGCTCTACAACATCGACCACCACCTCACTCTAGAAGAATTCAACTTGATCAAAAATTGGCTGATGGGTGGATCATGCCACACCAGGGGAGTTTGACTACAACAGGGCCTGGCAACAGATGATAAACCTTCCGTGAGGGTTTTTCATCAATAGGCTCTATTCCTCGATGATGGATATCAAGAAGCCCTTTGCCTAGATTTTGCACTGCTACTTGACAAACACCATATTGAACAGGTCCATTTAGGGAAAAGGGAAGGCTCAGAAGGCAAACTTGTTCATTCTATGGGAGTTCCTAACTCTTAGGAAGGAGAAGATCAATCTTGGGTCCTTCTTTCTTCAACACATGTTGGCAGTGAAGAGGCAATCTCAAAGAAAAATCTCATTCCACTTTGGAGGAATGTTTATGTCGCTCACCCTATACCTCCACCTCGACCTCTCTAAAGACAATGCACTCTTGAAATCTTTTATGCTCAACTTCAAGCATTTAATGTTGGCACACCTAGTAACAAAATACCATGGAAGGATGTACTCTTGGTGCACCATCTATGGAAGGATGAAGGAAAAAGATCTCCTTGATCCCATCTTCCACTTACATGGAGTGCTCCACCTTCACTGGTTGACAGATGAGGTAGAGGTGGTACTAGAGGGAGAGGATGTCAAAGAGGAGGATGAATAAGAAGAAGCATCATATGATGAAGAAGAAGAGGATTATTTTCCTTCACACTACGGTGGCAACGTCACGACATCCACATCGCTATGCATCATCCAAATCCACAATCCACCACTTGGAGTCTCTTTCCCCATGGAAGGTATGTATGGGATTTTGCAGTCCATTTAATAGGGAAAGAAATAGAAGTCATCCACCTTGATGAATATTCATGGTGTCTAGGAGTATCTACTTCAATATCTATGGACAATCTATGCCAACGAACACCTTCTCTTGGACAACCATGAGAACATGCACACTTGCCTACAGTGCATCAAGTATTACTAACAGCCACTCCACAACCACTATTGGAGAAAAGGAAACTTTGTTAGCTACCCATAAGTACCAGACATGCCAGCCAACCCACCCACATTCAATGGTACTTTTCACTCTCTAGATCTGCATATGGCATCGGGAAAGTCTCAACCACCAACACCAGCCTTATTAGCACCCAGTACCACCATTCCACCTTTGGGTTTAAATTCTAACTATGAGGATATAGTCAAGTCAAAGCTTAGGGGGGTCTTTTAAGTCTTTACCATGTTTTATTTTCTATCTGGTTTTAGTTTTTCTTATTTCCATGTAGGATGATCCATAATCTATCTAGTGAAATATAGATCTTAGTTATAATGATTTCTTTCACATCAAAAAGAATGGGTTTCATGCCATTGCAATGAACTTTAAAAAAAAATAGAATGATCACATCTTTTTAAGGAAAGTCTAAGGTGACACCTACCAGAGGAAGTGTTTGGGTTAGTCGGCTTGAGGACACTTAATATGAATGAAAATTTTAGTTTATCCAAGTCTTGTGTATGATGATGAAGTATGAGCCCAAACCAACCAAACAAGTAACAAGAATTTAGATGGGATTTTCAGAAAGGTCAATAAGGTTACCCTATACATAGGTTTATAGGAGAGGGATGTATTATAGTTAAGAAATGTTTTATATCTTACTCATGTGATTTTTCTCACCTTTCATTACATCTTATTCACCACCACCAGATGATCAAGTAACCTGAATTGTTTCCTCAATTGCATTTCATAACATAACAGGTAAAATGATATTTAGTTTCTTTATTGTGCATTAGTTATAAAAATAATAAAATGTATAGAGAGAGACATGCATATGAATTAATTACACCATTAATTTCATGTAGAGTGCAATTTTCTTGCTCATCTTGATTTTGCATAATTATTTGCAACATGTATCTACGTATCTATCTCCATATACTAAAGAGAAAGGATCCACATCCATATCCATCCCAATGAAAAACATAATAATTATATATGTTGAAAAAAGCTTGAACATAACTCATAAATCATGCTAAATTAAGAGAGCAAAAAAAGAAAAAAATAATATCAAATGAAGAGAAAGAAAATAATTCCTTGAACTCAATGTTTTTTTTTGGGGTAAGTCAGGAGATTATTCTATTCATCCCGCTCTCCTCGTGCAGGTAAAATAAGGTTGTTACACAAAATGCCTACTGGAAAAGAAAATATGGTAGGACTCCTACCATTACAAAGCAGAAAAGGAAAGGGATGACCCACCGGGTCGAGAGGAGGATCGACATACATACGATCATCCTGGTAATTTTTGAAGTGGTGTTTGGCAAGCCCATCCACCACATGTAGGTTATTCCGACTGACATTCCTGAGAGCAACCTCCTCCATCTCATCCATAAGCTTCTGAGCCCTCACAACCCAATATTTAATCGCGGGGACTTCGTCTGCGTTATTCTCCAGAGCTTTAACAGCCATAGCACTGTCCGTGGCAAGGATAATCCGGCTGTGACCATTAGCACTGCTAATCTTAGTCGCGAGCTCAACAGCTCTGAATTCAGCTTCTAGGATAGAATTTACAGTAATCTTTCTAGCCCGCCCACCGATCCATCGACCATGATGGTCATAAGCCACAGCTGCAATAGCTGCCAGGTTCCCATGGACTGCAGCATCAGATATCCATGTGACCTTACCCTCTTCATGAAGTACCTGGGTGATATCTTGGATAGTTTCCTCCGGGTGAGCTCGAGCAAGTGGATCCCAAGCCTGTAAGATAGCTTGCTGGAGACCCGCTATCTGGATGACTTGACGACTCACTTGAACATTAGCATTATTGAACACCAGCTCATTCCTTGCTTTCCAAATCACCCAGCAGGTAATGGCAAACGTGACCTGCGTTTTGGTATCCTCTTGCAGCATCGGTGAAAGCCAGGTTTTGAAGGCCTCATCATTGCTACTTAGCAGATGTTGCGGAACTCCACTGCGTCTCCATACCTCCATGGCGTGAGAACGGTCACGCAAAGCATGGATAGTAGTTTCGTCTCCATTGTGACATCTTGGACAGATTTCCGAATCAGTTAAAGTGCGTTGCTTCCTACGCATATTCGTCATTATAGCCTCATGCGCGGATAGCCACATAAACATGTGAACTCTAGACGGGACAACAATAGTCCAGAGCTTGCTCCACACTCCATCACGCTGTGGACCAGCATCTGAGTGTAAAACCCCATAGGCTGTACTCGTCGAATATCGGCCAGTAGGATCATGTTTCCAGCTCCAAAGGTCAGTGCCATTATTCCGGTGGGAGGAAGGTAGATCCATGATCCTTCCCACATCCTGTGGAGTAAAGTAGTGCTTCAGGAAATCTACATCCCAAGTATCCTCAAGGTTTACCATACTGGCAACTTTCATGTCATTAATGTCCTCCGAAATCGGCTCGATGATAGCATCCACTAGTCTTCCCTGATGAGGTACCCAGTGATCATACCACACTGAAGTATTTTGGCCATCTCCTATGATTCTGGAACTGTTGTCTTCAATAAATTTCTTCCCTGCATGAAGAGCTTTCCAGAATGGTGTAGCCCAAACTCCCTTCTGACTGTTATAGTTCTTGTATTTATTCAACATACCCTCCTTCCAGAGCGTTTCTTTCCCATTCATCAAATTCCAGGTGTTTTTCCACAAGAGAGACCTATTCCAGTCCGACATGGTTTTCATTCCGAGACCTCCATCCTCCATGTTCTTAGTGACTGTCGTCCAAGAGACAAGAGACATAGGCCTTTCTTTTCGGCCACCATCCCAGATGAACTGTCTTATACTTTTGTCTAACTTTTTACAGATTGACTTCGGAATGCTAGCAGTTTGCATAGTGTAAGTTGGGATAGCAGAGAGGACGAATTTAGCTAAGAAAACTCTCCCTGCAAGGGACAGGGTCTTCGCCGCCCAACCATTCACCCTAGAAGAGATATTGTCATTGAGATAAGCATAGGTTTTCTTATCCACTTTCTTATGTAGAAGGGGAACCCCAAGGTATTTCCCTAGATCTTCTGTCTCCATAATGCCACTAGTAGTGCATATTTGGGATCGCAACGCCCGGTTCACAGACTTGGAGAAATAGATTTTCGATTTTTCAGTTGATATTCTTTGACCTGACGCCCTCTCAAAGGTATTAAAAATGTTGGTAATGAAAGAAATTTGATCAACCGAAGCCTGAGCAAAAAGAACAATGTCGTCTGCAAACACCACATGAGAGAAGGCAGGCCCTTGTTGGGACATCTTCACAGGTTTCCAGTGTTTTTTGTTCACCGCTTTACAAATAAGTTGAGTGAGTCTTTCCATACATAGCACAAACAGATATGGTGAGAGGGGGTCTCCTTGACGGAGGCCCCTAGTGGCTTTAAAGGCAGGCAGAAGCGTACCATTCAGACTAATATTAGTATGTCCAGGTTGTAAAGAATTCATAATGTAGTGGTGGATATTCTGGGGCCATTGTAGATGTTTCAAGGTATCATCAATAAACGCCCAAGACAGTCTATCATAGGCTTTAGAAAGATCGATCTTGATCGCCATGTATGGTGCACTAGACTTTCTTCTCATGTTGTGAATAATCTCCTGAACAACAATAATGTTATCTGTGATACTCCTCCCGGGGACAAAGCTCGTCTGAACTTTAGAAATCCACATAGGTATGTGGCGCTTGACACGTTCTACTACCACCTTTGACGCCAGTTTCATAATGGTATTGTTAAGAGAGATGGGACGAAGCTGAGAGCAGTTTGTTGGATTTATGTTCTTTGGTATCAACACAATACATGAGCTAGCAATGGAGTCATCAATCGGATTGCCATTCAGCATGCTATGTATCGACTTGATCAACGAAGGTCTGATCACCTTCCACTGTTTTTTGAAGAATAAGTAATCAGTACCATCTGGCCCCGCCACTTTATAGGGATTTGCGTTTTTAACAAGCTTCCAGAGTTCATATTCAGTAGGCATCACCACAAGCTGCCTGTAATGGGTGTGAGTTAATCTCTTAAACTCAGCTGGAAAACCATTCATGTCATCCACAGTCGTTGTGATGGAGGATACAAACATATCCTTGAAGTGTTGCTGAACTAATTGGTTCAGATCTGATGTGTTTTCAATCCAAACCCCCTCCTCATTCTGTAATTTGGAAATGCGGTTCATGCGCCGCCTATTATTCACAAACGCATGATAATATTTGTTGTTGTTGTCCCCGTATTTGAGCCAGTTGATATGGCTCCGTTGTTTCCAATCTTCCTCTTCCTCCAGCATAATTTTTTCAAGCTCTATTCCGAGACCTATACACTGACGTCTCAATGTTAATTTCATTCAAGGAGAAGAAAAATTATTTTACATGTATACATTATTTCACCCACACTCATCATTTAGTGCATTAATCATTCCACCATAATAGTAAGCATTAGGATTCATGCATTTTCCATTCCCTTTGCTTTGCATGTTCATAATATTTTCATAAATGATTTGGATGTTACTTGTGAGTCTTTTACATAGCCACATATTTCATTCCACCCATTGCTCTATATGGTAGGGCACTTATGTGATGGATCCTCTCATTCATTTCTATACAGGGAGTTGCTTCCAACATTGTTTGGTAGGTAGACCAGAGCAATGTAGGTAGGGAATCACATGGTGAATCGAGCGGATGCCCTATTGAGTATGATGTTAACTACTCTATTAATAGTGTTTCATTGATCTAAGAGTGGACATATTTAATGAACATTTTTGGCCACTACACAATAGTTATTTGTTTAATGGTTGATGATGGATGGTTCAGGACCATCAGGGTGGGGGTAATTGAGATATGTAGTTCATAATATTTGTCCTCTTGATGACTTATTTGAAACAGGTCCAAAGGAAGTGTTGTTCAATGATGAGCAACATCTGAGCATAGGAGTTTTTAATGCACTGAGTTTTAGTTGCCTTTGCCAGGCTATTTTTCCATGTATTTGGTGCATATTATTCAGTTTGACATAAATTACATATTGTTTATCTCTATTAGCTTGTGAAACACAATTGCATCAAATATTATGTATTTATACTAAATTATGTTGAATTGTCACTTTCTATTAAGACTTATAATTTTTAACCATGTTTCAAGAAATTGGAGCACTTTTAGTGTAGCTCGGTGCTACCGACATATATGCCAATAGAATCGACAATATGTAAAAACCAACACGGATTTCTACTAATCTCAATGCTACTAAGATGATGATTGATGCTACCGAATAGGAATTCAGTTCTACCGAGTTCACGTGCAAAAAGCATTAGTAAAGGAATTAAATGCTTCGGTTCCACCAACGTCGTAGTTGGTGGTATTGACTTTTGCACACAGAACATGTGAGACTTGCTGAAAGAAAATTGGTGCTATAGAGATTCCCATTTATTGTATGGACACTTATCAAGGGTTTCGAGTAAGTCAACAACTCGGTGCCAGTAACATTCTGTCGGTGGCACCTACTTTGAATGATCAGTTCAGATTAAAGATCATGATAAATATGATAGTTGTGACTTAATGACAACTAAATCCGCACTTATGATCTAAGGGAAGTTTGTCCAGACAAAAGAATTATGTTCTATCACATTGCAACATAGCATGCATTCATGAGCAGAGGAGACTAAGGAGATAGACATGTATCAAATGATACAAGAACTTCTAGATAGTAGGTTTGTAGACAAAACACTAAGGATCAAGGTGTCTACTAGAGGGGATTGTCAAGACTGCTTTTCTGAGGGTTTTCATTGGTTTTTTCAATGTTTACATCATTTTCTCCATCTTTATCTCTATATATGATTATATTTATCATGAAGGGCTAATCCTCCTATTCCTTAGGACCCAGGAGTAGCATGGTATTGCTTTGTATTTGACTATCACAAATTAATAATATATATTTCCTATAATTCTAGATTGAAATATATGATTATGTACTTAATTATTTCTGTTTGATCATCACAATTGATATTTTAGACCACTAACTGCTTTGAGAGAGGGATTATAGGTTGGAAAAGTTGTAGATTTTCACAACTCACACCGCACCTCAGGATAAGGCTTATAATTGTGAAGTAATAACCTAGATCTATAAATAATGCACCTGGCTAATTCCTAAACTGCTACTAAATTGGGGTTTGTCTTAGTGTTGGTAGTGTGTTATGATGTGGGGTTGGGTAATATTTTCTTTTAGTCCTTAGTCCATGGTTAAGGGTAACTGATTATTGATGAAATGGAATTGAATAAAATACTAACTTCGGTGAAATTGTAATCCTAAAAAATTCATCAATTCATGATCACTTTCATTTAATTCAGATTTTAATTCTTTCCATTAGTTAGAAAACAACCAATCAATCACCTTTTATATGCCTAGATGATTAGGTCATGGTTAGTAGTACTCTCTAAAAAAAGTTTCCATAGGTTCGACATTCGAGCCTCAAAAGGCCTACATTACAGGATATGTACACTTGCATTTTACATGCATAGTTTAGGCGTGTTATCTATTCTGATAGATTTCAAATGAGAAACACATATGTGATGATAAGTAACCCTAGTTCATGAATGATAAATAACAAAAAAGGAGAATGAAGTGTTTTATGCATGTTTATTGCTCAAAATTTAATTACATCTATTTTATTTGGATGGAATACGTATATGTTGTATGGTAAACCTTTTCTAAAAATCATGCTGATGTAAGATGGTCTATACGCATATATTGTGCTAGTTCTAGTGTCTTTGTATATATTTTTTGAGAAATATGATATGGATTGAAACGATAAGGAATATGTAGAGATTGAAATAATATCCATCGATTACTTTTGTGAAATCTTATTTAAGGTAAATGATAGATAATGATATCATATCTCAGGATGAAAGCCCATTGACTACTATATTATGATGTAAAAATGGAAAGAATCGTATGTGTGGCAAATTTATAGATATTTTTTGCTTCTTATTGTAATAGTTACCTTTCTTTATTAGCCTAATATGATTCATGTCATTCTAATTATGTGAGAGTATACACACGTGATGAATATTGATTTGAATTTCTTGAAGATAATTCAAATGGATTGAATAAAAACTGAAACTGATGACACATCTAGTTAGGTGCCCTAAAGATCATGAGTTTTCCCCAAGTGCCACACTAGGTAAATGAAGTGGTCTCCTTGTAGTAATCAGAGTATTATGAAAAGGATTTTTGTAGGGTGTTTCTAGACCTTGAAGGTTAGACCAACAAGATTTAGGGATTAGTTATCTAGTGTGATTCTGAACTAAGTCATATAATGTGAAATTATATGTCCATGTATAATAGACTTTGATGAAATATTAACTATAAAGCATGTGAAATATGATGATATGTGATATTTTGATATGATTTTATGTTTGTTCCTATTTCATATACTTGGAATGAGGATCTAAGCCTCTTTAGGCAACCCTATGGTGGACCATTATCTATTATTGATGTCTTAGGGTGGCCAGATAAACCCATAAGATAGTGATGGTGAGTCATTGACACGAGAATCCTAGGAAGTGACTTCTACTTGGTGAGGTACAAGCCAAGTAGTTTCAGGGCTACAAGATGTGTACTTCATCTTGAGATTTGTTTGTCATTGAATAGTATGGTTTGGTAGACATGTCTTATGTGTATTTCAGCTTCAGGATTATGAGATCTTTTCCTGGTCTATCTGGTCGGGTGTCACAAAGATAATATAATTTTTATGTCTTAATTCTATTTGCATAGGTCTTGACTTATTACTCCCACAATGAGATTGTCACTCTAAAGTATTTAACATCTAGTTATATATTCATAGACATGCTCTTAAAGATGTTTTAAAGTTGGATTCTCATAAGTTAGTATCATATCTAAGTAACTAAAATTATTGTCTTAAACTAGATTTGATAAAATGCTAGAACTATCTGCTAACCCTGTCAATGCAAGTTTGCTATAAGTTTAGTATTATACTTAAAATGATGTTGATACATGTTCCTAGCTTGAGTGGAAGTATCAACTCATTGGGGCTCGATATGAGTCTCATGAGGTTGTGTCAAATACTTTTAGGTATAATACTATCTAGTTGAGAGATCATGACAAAGAAGATGTAAATAGATTAATCTAGATTAGAGTGTCCCTGTACCATCACATTCTCCAGATGGATAGTGCATTGAGTTTGTTCTTTTAGGTATGTGCATTTGATGTAAATACAACTACATGTGAGCATTAATATTTGTGATAACTAAATATATTATGTTTAGATGTGACATTGGTTTAGGAAGTTTTATGAAATAGGAGAAAGGAAAAGGAAAAATTACTTGTGTTTTTTTGTTAATTTTTTGTATTTTTTTCTCGAGTGTTAGTATTTTTATTTCATAATCTGGTATAGTTTAAGATTTCTCTCCAATGATTTACATTCATGTTGATCAAAGGAGAGGTCCCAACAAACCCAGACCCTATCCACCTCACTAAATAGAGATAAAATTACACCACTAAATCCTGGTGAGAAACTAGGTAGTTGGACTGCTCCAAAAAAACAAAAAATGAAAACCAAATGAACATAGAAAGTAGAAAGGAAAGGGGGAGGAAAGCTTGAGCCAGTGAGATACTCCACACATAAAGTAGGCAAGAGACATTTAGGAATATCCAACCACCAGGGGAGACTAGTCAAAGATGTCTGACCCTACCCAACCTCTATTTTCAAGAAGCAAAAGGAGTATGTGTGTCTCCTGGAAAAGACAAGACACTTCCCAGCTACCACACTACCCACTGAGACCCACCTCAAACACAGATTCTCCATATGGCTTTAGGACAGCGAAAAGGCCCAGGGGAGGCAAGCATTATGTGTAGGCTTCCTGTAACATCCCTGACTTGGGTTATGAAATAACCCTAGGTGTTTTGCCTAAATATGTAATTAAATCCTTGTGATTAACTTTGGGCATGTAATTAAGTTCCTCAGAAACATATATTTCAATTTTGCTCCTTTATATATAAAGTTGTAGCATTGTTTTGTAATACAGGGATCTATGTGCAAATTACCCAGTTAAGGGATTAACTTGCAAATTGCACATGTTGAGGTGTTCCTCTGATGTTGAGACATCATGAGGATATTTATGATGAAGTTTGAGGGATTTCCCAAGCTTGAGCACCAAGGTGCAGCTGTGGAAGCAACCCCTGTACTTGAAAACCCTAAATTGGTGTAAAGTGAAATTTACCCAATTTGAGGGGTGCAACTTGTAAAATACATCATCTAAAATACCTTTTATGACTCTTGGCATCATTTAGAGGAGAAATGATGAGAAGGTCACTTCATTTGAATAATCATATAATAAAGAACACCTTTGTGATTGAATAATCAAGGTGTATGTATAATAGCCCTTTTATGTGTATGCTTTAGTGATGGGTTGATCCTCTTTGCCTTAAATTCTTGACTTTAGAAGGATTTTGTCCTTAGAAATAAGATGTGGGGACGTGCAAAGAAGAAAGGAAGGACTTAGATGAGAAATGAGGAAAGCATATGTTCTTATGTTGAAATTTCACCCAAAATATATATACCACTTCCTTTGCAAGCAAAGGAATGTTTCTTTCATTCCCTCACTTATCCCCCTTTCTCAAACCGACTAAGGCAGAGCTCTGGAGCATAGGAGAACGACTAGGGAGTTAAAGGTAAGTTTGGATCATCCCTTTTGCTTGAATTCATGGAGAAAACTCGATTTCAAGGTTGAATTCATGGCTAGATCACCTAGCTTTATCGTTCTAGCCATTCCTTTCCAACTTTTCCTTGGAGAATTCACCTTGGCTGACCTGTGGAACTCAAAGACGCCATTAAAGACCTGAAGCTTGGAAGCTTGGATCTCAATGAACAACCTTTAGGCGGGTTTTATAACTCTAAACCTTATGCTTTGATTATACATCTTTTTCTATGCATATAGTTGCTAGTTCTTCTTCTTCCCTATCTTCCCTTGCATCCTTGCAAGCAAAATCGTGAAGAACTGCTACTGTTCTTGAGGTAGAAGATAAGGGCGTTAATTCCTATGCTTATCCACGGATTTCCACTTTACCAAACGACCTCCACCAAATTGCCCATACGGTTTACACAACCGTTTGGTGGGCAAACGGTTTCAGGGTGGTATGAAGGTAAACGGCCTTCAAGACCGTTTGATCACGTTGACCAAACAACAACCGTATGGGAATCTTGTTTATAATTATGTAGGTTAATCACCCACAAAATTTGAGGGGTTAACTCCAAAGGAATCGTGAGATATAAGCAAAGCAATTAGCAAATCCAATTGAATTAAGTTCTGATTTTCAATCTGTTTAATTTGCCCTTTTTGGGCAAACGGTCTCAAGACCGTTTAAGATGGTTGACCAAGCATTGACCGTTTGGGATTACTGTTCATAATTATGTTGATTAATGACTCACCAAATTTGATGGATTAATTCCAAACGAGTTATGAGTTGAAGGTTGATTAATAGGGAAAATCCTAATTGAAATCAGTGCTGAAATTCCAATGAGTTAATTAGTGATTTTGGGTTGATTAGCCCAAACGGTCTCAAGACCGTTTGGGGAATCATCCAAACGGTCTCAAGACCGTTTGGGGATCACCCAAGACCGTTTAGAGGTCTGGGGTCAAGTATAGTTGACCAATTGAAGGTCCAAAGGTACCAAATCATATTGCAATTAAGTATTGATGTGATGATCAACTCAATAGATCAAACCTTGATGAATTTTCACTAGAGTCCAAAGGATGGATGGGCAAACGGTCTCAAGACCGTTTGGTGTCAACCCAAGACCGTTTGGAGGTCTATTGATGGGATCAACTTCGATTTGATTCATATTGTTGAGTGTTGATGGTTGAATGTTTATCAACCTTAATTGAACCAACTCCAACCCTATTTGGATATCAATTGAGGATCAATTGAGTGACCAATTGGTTAAGGCTAACCCTAATTGTCTCAATTGATAAGTGGTTAGCAAGCTTGAGACCAATTGAAGGCTTCAACATAGGAAACCCTAATCAAGTTTACCCTTTGAATCACCTTGGAGGTCCATACGATCTTGAGCTTTTAGGACCATACGACTTCACGACCGAATGAGTTCATACGACTTCAGGACCGAATGAGCTCATACGACTTCAGGACCGAATGAGTTCATACAACTTTAGGACCGAATGAGTTCATACGACTTCAGGACCAAATGAGTTCATACGACTTCAGGACTGAATGAGCTCATACGACTTCAGGACCGAATGAGTTCATACGACTTCAGGACCGAATGAGCTCATACGACTTCAGGACCGAATGAGCTCATACGACTTCAGGACCGAATGAGTTCATACGACTTCAGGACCGAATGAGCTCATACGACTTCAGGACCGAATGAGTTCATACGACTTCAGGACCGAATGAGCTCATACGACTTCAGGACCGAATGAGTTCATACGACTTCAGGACCGAATGAGCTCATACGACTTCAGGACCGAATGAGCTCATACGAATTCAGGACCGAATGAGTTCCTATGACTTCAGGACCGAATGAGTTCATACGACTTCAGGACCGAATGAGCTCAAACGACTTCAGAAGTCAAACTATGACTAAACAGTCTTCACCCCATCTTGGGCAAACGACCTCAAGATCGTTTAAGGGTAAACGGTCTTGAGTGTCATGCGGTCTTGAAGTCAACCAAAGCTAAACGGTCTACAACCTTAAACGATCTCATGATCGTTTGAAGGTTGAAGGTGTGAAACCTATTGGGGACTTTTAAGGATAAGTCTGCCTAATGCCTTGAAGGCTTAGATGGTTTGATGGTTGTTCAACCTAAACCCTAATGATACCTAGGACATTAAGGGTCAAGTAGTTAGTATATTAACCCATGTTATGATCAATGGTGAACTTTACCAAAATACCCTTTATGGATTCAAGTGGGTAACCCCTTTTTATCATGCCGACCCCAATGGTTACAATGGTGATGACCTGGCTAGGCTTATCAATGTTGATTAGACCTAACCCAATCTAGAGGGATGTAATCATCACCTATGAGCAAGAGGAGAGAGAAAATCCCAATTATGGTTGAAATCCAAGTAAAATACCTTCAATATATAAGAATGTACATGATTAGGGTATGATCCACCTATATGAGATCATGAAAACCCTATTTATGATAATTGATGAATCTTAATCTTATCTGAGAGTATCATTGATGATGTTCCTCATACATGATGATGTTATGAGTTCATTTTACCATAATGAGAATAATAAACCCTAATTCTAGGGTGATGGCATGTAATGTGAATAGTAAACCCTAATTGATGAGAATCAGGGAACTTAGCTCTTATGGCAAGAGTGGACAAGTATAATTCTTGATTTGAATTGCTTTTATCAGTTGAATTAACCTTGCAGGTTCTGATATGAAGATGATCATATCTAGGTATGGATGATGATGCTATATTCATTGAAAGCATGTTGTTAGCTTTATGAATAGTAAAATATATTGATGCCTTGTCAATGGCAACCTATGAATTAAATGGGCTGTGAGAGCCATAAATACCATCAAGGTCATGCTTTAGAGATGAATTGTGATGAATGTATTGAGAAATGATGATTGATGAGAGTTAGGCTTGTTACATTTAGTATTCTCATTTCATAGTTGTTATGCTAATGTTATTGTTTGAAGAACAATGTATGATGTTAAAAGAATACTGAATGTACCTAACTAATCAAGTGTAATGTAGAGCCCTGATCATAGATCCATCATTGTCATAGATCAAATGATGGTGAAACAGGTTTTCCTAAGGGAACTCCTGGATCACATACTTTTGAGTATGTGGGGTATATGGATGTGTAGAACCTTACATCCTAGTGTAGGTGTTTAATGTAGATGTGTAATCTGTCAATCATTCACTACAATCCCATACCGTATCAGTGGATGGTAAACATGAAACCTCCTGATGACGAAGAAAGCACATATATCTGTATCAGTGGAAGATAAACATGAAATCTCCTGATGATGAAGAGAGTACAAAATTCCATTGTAACTCTAAAATAGCGAAGGACCAGATTACCCTGGTAAGCTATTATAGTAGAGGCATGAGATGTCCTACAAGTAATCCTCTTACTGACTGAGGAAGGTGAAGGTCATGAGAATTCGGCTCTTTCGATGACCTAGTATGATACCGAGGCACTTAGCAGTGATTGGTTGGAGTATGAGTGGTAAACCTCATCTCCACAGGGCATAAAAGTAATGTTTGAAAAACATAATCCACAGCGTAGCATACCTGTTAGATATAACTACGAGTTGATTGATTGATGTTACACTGTATAGTGCAAATGTCTTCATGTTTCATAACTGTTGAACTCATACTTACTATTATATCTGATGTTGAATACTTTGAAGCTTTTACTGCTTAAGTTATTCTTTGAGGTGCTATAATAAAGCTTCTGGCGGAGAGTTATAACTCTCGCTGGGACAATTATGTAAAATTGACTCACCCCGTAATCTTCAACTTTTTAGGTGGACGTCGAGGATGGAGGAACAGGTCTATAGGTGACCAGTCCCAGTAGCAGCAACACCAGGGGTAGAAGTAAAATCTCAGGTGGAGATTTAGCCTGCCATGTGGTGTAGTTAGAGTCAGTCCTATGTGTCCTTTGTACTCTCAGGTCTTGGAGTCTTTTGGTCTGAGATTTTGGTTATGAGTTCTTGAGATTTTGTATCATGTTGTATATAATTACTCAAGAAGTAATTATTTGAGATGCAAATAGTTTATCTCCTTGTATGAAGGAAGTTTTATGGTTTCAATGCTTTATCTCAAAAAGTTTTAATTTCCACTGATTTGTGGTATTCCGCTGCTAATCGAATCGCTTCCGCTAAGTTTAAATTGTGTTTATATCATGGTTTGGAGATCAGAGCCCACAATTAAGTGGTATCAGAGCTCTAGGTTTGCTGAGTCTACAGAGGCATAGGACTTAGGATGTCAAGTCTATCCTTAGTATCTCTTCCTTATCTAATAGAATCTTCTGCTCCTCAAGAGAAGAAGATACATAAGGATGGCAGAGCCACATGATGAGTACATGGCAGAGAGTAGTGCTAGTGCACCTCGAGGCGGTGCAAGGGTTCCAGAAATAGAACAGCCTGCACCTGAACCACCCCAGTTTGACCCAGCTGATATGGGTAACCCAACAGTTCAAACGATGTTTGGGCAGTTTATGACTGCCATGACACACATAACTGACAAGATGCCCATGCCTGCACCTAGGGCACCTGCCCAGCCTGAAGGACTAGGTATCAGTAAGACGTTCAAGCGACTTCGTCGTGTCGGAGCTACCGAGTACTTTGGGACTGCCGACCCCGCAGATGCTGATCTGTGGTTAACAGAGTTGGAGAAGGCTTTCAGGATTCTTAATATCCTGGAGGCTGAGAAGGTTAGACATGTTGTCTATCTTCTCAAAGGCAGTGCTGGTCACTGGTGGAACATGGAAGAGCAGAAGAGACCTGGGACAGAGTTCTCGTGGGAAGAGTTTCGTCGGGAATTTATCAATAGATATTTTCCAAAGACCTTCCTAGATGAGAATATCTCTCAGTTTGAGAGATTGAGGTAGGGCATGATGAACATTAGCGAGTATGAAGCTAAGTTCATGGAGTTGCTGCGGTTCTGTCCGCACATGGCTGCCACACAAGAGGAAAGAATCAGGAGATTCGAGAAGGGTTTGAATGCTGATATATCAACCCCTGTGTCTGCCTTAAAAAACCGAGAGAGATTCTCTACCTTCGTTGAGTCAGTCCGAAGGATAGAGAGATCTGTGGTTGAGAAGAGGCAAACCCAGAAAAGATATCCACAGTTCCAGGGTTCTTCATCTAGGGATTCCAAGAAACCGAGATTCTCTACACCTAACCCTCCACCACCCAGATCAAGTTCCCAAACTCAGTGGTCACCAAGTAGAGGTAGGGGACGAAGCCTACCACAACAAAAGACTCACAGTTCTGCATCAATGTCAGTCACTGGACCACCAAGACCACAACAACTGGAAAGAAGTGTTGGCTAAATGGACATCTATAAAATCCCTTTGTTTTGATTATGACAAACATTTCATTTTCTTATCTAACGAGCTACTTGAGTGTGCAGGATGACACAACTATAAGGGAAATCCAACATGAAGTATTTATATTTTCATGCAAATGTAATCATTGTAAAAACTTGTACAGAATTATAATGTACAAGTACTTAGAATCGCATGTAAATCAAGCATTGGATTTTCCCTAGCTAAACACCGTAGTCATCCATTCAATAGGACCACCTATGCACACATATGTATAACTAGTGCCTAACTTGAAACCTTAAAACTGGATCTCTCTCGGTCGACCAACTCCTCGACCGAGACACCTTCGGTTGACCATATTCTCGACCGAGAAAGATCCAAGTAGCCGTTAGACATATCTGCATATAACTTGAGAAAAGAGAAGCCTGTCGGTCGACAAGTCCTCGACCGAGAGGTGTCTCGGTCGACCTTCACTCGACCGAGACGATCTCTGCAATTAGCCGTTAGACTAAACTGACAAGTTAGTTGGCAGTTGGAAATAGACGTTGCATTCAGAGAGCCTGTCGGTCGATGACACTTCGACCGAGTAGGTGTCTCGGTCGACCGTTCTTCGACCGAGACGATCTCTGACAGAATCTGCAGAGTAAAAGCAATTAGCCGTTGCTAATGCCCCTAACTTATTCCTAACGGCTAGTTAAGCACTAGGAACCCCCTAGAAGTTGTCTAGAATGTCCTTAAGCATACTTAGGCCATTCCTATAAATAGGACAAGCCATAGGACACTATGATACACTTCTTACACTTGCTATACTTGAGAAAATACTTGAGCCCTCTTGTGCAATCTGTGTGAACTGAGCTTTGTGATCAATTGGCCATTTTCTCCTTAGCTCAAGCTCGTCCTATAGGATAGATTTTCCTAACCCTAGCAATCACAAGTACATCATATTGGCTAGGAAAATCCAAACGCTTGATCTAGGGAAATCAAGCCTTGAGCTACAAGGATAAGTTGTATTTTCTTTTATTCCCTTCTTGTTTCTTGTATTACTTGTACTCTCCTTGCTACTCCAGGTAGGAGGCTGCGGATTGGAGAGGGTGAAGCTCTTCGTGGTGAAGAGGAAGACTTTGGACTACTTCAGAAGGCTGTCTTGACGGGAAGCTACTTCAGGAGGAAGGCTACTTCAAGGGGGAGCTTGAAGTTACTTCAAGGAAGGCTGCTTCGAGGTTGGCAAGACTACTTCAAAGTGAAGGCTGTCCAAAGGGTGTTTAGAAAGTATTGTAAATTTTATGTAACATCCTTGAGAGGTAATAAAATTTAGTACTTTCAAAATCCCGGTTGGGTAAGCAACCGGGTAGTGGACTGACTCCTTAGTATTTGCTAAGGTGGAACCACTCTAAACACCTGTGTTCCTCTTCTTAATCTTCAGTTTGGTTGTTTGAGTTTAAATTACTTTAAAATCTCTATAAAACTCTATTCACCCCCCCTCTAGAGGTTTTCAATTGGTATCAGAGCAGGCTTCAAGGAGCTCTAACAAAGTCTTGAAGAAAAGATGGGGGATGGAGTGCTCAACAACCTCAACATTGAAGGAACGCTCGTTGCTCGACCTCCGGTATTTGACGGGACAAACTATCAATACTGGAAGAGAAGAATGCAATTTTACTTCCAAGGAATCAATTGGGATCTTTGGAGAATGGTATCTACACCATACACACTCCCACAAGATGAGTTCGAAGTATGGGATGCTAATACGGTAAAAATGGCACAAATGAATGCAAAGGCAGTAAGCATTTTATATTGTTCCATTTCAGTAGGAGAATTTAATAGAGTATCAAACTGTGATACCGCATATGACATTTGGCATAGATTATCTATAACATATGAGGGTACGGTTCAAGTTAAAAACTCTAAAGTTAGTTTGCTTAAAACCAAATTTGAACATTTTCGTATGGATCCAAACGAAACTATTAGTGAAATGTATTCAAAATTTTCTACTATTGTTAATGGTTTGAGTGCTTTAGGGAAACCTGTTCTTGAGGAAGATCAGGTATCAAAAATACTTCGATCTCTTCCTCCAAAGTACAAACCAAAGGTGACAGCTATTGCAGAAGCAAACGACCTCACTCGCCTCAAAATGGAACAGCTCATCGGAAACTTAGAAGCTCATGAGGCAGACCTAGAAGAGGAAGAGAGAAGAGAACATGAACATCAACGTGGGCCAAAGAAAGACGTGGCTCTCAAAGCATCAAAAGCTCTCTCACAAGAGAGTGAGGAATCTAGTGAAGAAGAAGGAGAAGAAGCATTGATAGTCAATGGTAAGAAATATAGAAGGTTTAAATCTAATAAAATTTCTAGTTCTTCTTCCACTCCCAGGTGCTTCGAATGTGGAAAGAAAGGACATTTCAAAAATGAATGTCCCAAAGCTAAAAAGGGAAAGAAAAGCTCACATAAGAAGAAAGAAAAAGCTTATAAAGCGGCATGGGATGAAACGAGTGAAAGTGAAAGCGGAGAAGATAAGGTAGAATGTCTAATGGCAAAAGAAGATGAAGAATCTCAAGAGGTAAGCCTAGTTGATCTTCCTAAAGAAGAGTTAGTAGCTAGCTTACAAGAAACTCATGATAAATATGTTGATGCCAAAAAGAAACTAAAAAGGACTATAAAATCAAACAATGAGCTCATTGCCAAAATAGATGAACTTTCTTCCGAAAAGAATAACATTGATCTTGAAAATGTATCTTTAAAAACATCTTTAGATGATTGCACTAGAAAGCTACTTACTTTGGAAACTAATGTTGATCTTCTATCAAAAGAAAAGACTGATTTGTTAGCTAAACTACAAGCTTTTCAAACTCAACCTATCTTGTGCAATCATTCGGACTATGACATTATTGTAAAAGAAAAGGATTCATTGCTTTCTGATTTAGACCAGGCAAGAAAAGATATACATAAGAAAATGAATAACATTGCTCAGTTGCAACAAGAACTTCATGAGTTAAGAAGAAAAGATATTCTTGATAACATATTAAGAAGTGGTACTACCTTCAATGGAAGAAAAGGTTTGGGATATGTTCCAAAGAGAAACCAAACCAAAAAGACCCAAACTATGTTTGTACCCAAAAACACAATGGCTAGAAAAAGAAACGAAATTGATTCTATTACTTGTCATTTCTGTTTACGTCTTGGACATTACTGTTTTTCATGCCCCTACAAGACTAAGAAGTCCAACTTAGTTTGGACCCCAAGACCTCAAACTTAGAAGAATGGAATGTAGTTGAGATATGACAAAATACTTAATTTGTACAATTTATATTGTCCTATCTCAACAAACGATGCTATGCTTATTGGTATTATTTTTCTGCATTGCTGTACTAAAACAGAAACTTCGTCGGTCGAAGTACTGTCGACCGAGCTCTGGGTCGGTCGAAGTAGTGTCGACCGAATGGATGTCTTTAACAAATCGAAAATCTTCCAGTACTCATTTCGGTCGAACATTGGTCAACCGAAAAATTTTCTGTTCTTTTTGATTGTGATACAGTAACCTGCTCGATCGATAAATTGTCGACCGAGAATTATATCGGTCGAACAATCGTCGACCGACTGGTTTTCTGTATCAGAACTTTTATACACATCAGCAAATTAAAAAGTTTCTAACCTTATCGGACCATCACATGGGTACCAAAATCTACATTCTAATGCAGGAATGGGTCGTTGACAGTGGTTGCTCCAAACATATGACCGGAAACAAGGATGCATTTTCAACTTTTGAAGAAAAGAAAAGTGGAACGGTCACCTTTGGAGACAATGGTAAGGGCAAAATCGTTGGAATAGGTAATGTTGGAACAAATCTTGAAATCAAAAATGTTCTACTAGTTGATGGATTGCATCATAACTTAATAAGTGTAAGTCAACTATGTGATAGCAGTTATGATGTGTTATTTAACAAAACCTGCTTCAAGTTATTGATAGAAAATACTACAACTGTTGTTTATGAAGGAAATAGAGTTGGAAATCTTTATATCCTTAAACCAAACTCTATGAAATCAGTAGTAGGTAAATGCTTACTTGCAAATGAAAATACCTTACAACTATGGCATAAAAAGCTTGGTCATGCTAGTTCACATGCTATTAAAAAGTTAGTAAAATATGATCTTGTTTGTGGATTACCTGTTTTGTCGTTTGATCACGTTGCAAATTGTGAACCTTGTACAATGGGAAAGCAAACCAAAACATCTTTTAAATCAAAACATGTACTTAGCACCAGTAGATCCTTAGAATTAATTCATATGGATTTATTTGGACCAATGAGAACACAATCTATTGGTGGTAAACGATACTGTTTTGTTATTGTTGATGATTATAGTAGATTTACATGGGTACATTTTATTGCAACAAAAGATGACACTATTCATGTCTTTATGCAATTTTGTTCTAAGATTGAAAATCTTTTACAACATAAAATATGTACCATTAGAAGTGATCACGGTGGCGAATTTGAAAATCATACTTTTGAAACTTTTTGTACATCTCAGGGATATACTCACAATTTCTCTGCTCCACGTACCCCACAACAAAATGGTATTGTAGAACGGAAAAATCGATCTCTACAAGAAATGGCTAGGACCATGATGCTTGAACACAACACACCTAAAACTTTTTGGGCTGAAGCTGTAAACACAGCTTGTTATGTGCTAAATAGAGTCACGGTTCACTCTCATTTGAAGAAAACTCCATATGAAATAATACACTCTAAGAAACCTAGAGTTGACTACTTTCATACTTTTGGCTCTACATGTTATATTTTAAACACCAAGGATGATAGAGACAAGTTTGATTCTAAATCACAAAAAGCATTCTTCTTGGGATATTCTACTTCTAGCAAAGCGTTTAGGGTATATAACACTATCTCTAGAAAAGTTGAGGAATCCATTCATGTGTCTTTTCATGAGGAATCAAAATCTACAAATTTAGATATCATTGATCTCACAAATCAATTTGAAACTATAACCATTCCCAATGATAATGAGAAAACTCCCACATCCGATCCTCCGGTCGAAACACAACCTACACCTAGGCTGATCAAGGATCATCCCCAAGAGCTAATTATTGGAGATCCAAATGATAAAGTCAAAACTAGGTCCTCTTTTCAAGATGTTGCAAACATGGCTTTTGTCTCCATCATTGAACCTAAGAAAATATCCGAAGCTCTTAAGGATGATTACTGGATAATAGCCATGCAAGAGGAATTAAATCAATTCACTAAAAATGATGTATGGGATTTAGTTCCTAAACCACAAGATAAAACTATCATAGGAACTAAATGGGTTTTTAGGAACAAGCTTAATGAGGCAGGAGAAGTCATACGGAATAAAGCACGGTTAGTTGCACAAGGATATAATCAACAAGAAGGAATTGACTTTGATGAAACATATGCACCTGTAGCTCGACTTGAAGCTATTAGGATGTTACTAGCTATTGCTGCCCATAAAAACATTCAGTTATATCAAATGGATGTCAAAAGTGCATTTCTAAATGGCATCATACAAGAAGAAGTTTATGTTGCTCAACCACCTGGCTTCGAAATCCCAGAAAAGGACGATCATGTTTATAAACTTAAAAAGGCACTTTATGGTCTAAAACAAGCCCCTAGGACTTGGTATGAACGGCTCAAGACATATCTTTTTGATAATGGTTTCTCTATTGGAAATTCAGATTCTACTCTATTTTTCAAAACATATGCATCTGATTTCTTAGTTGTGCAAATATATGTTGATGACATTATTTTTGGTGCCTCAAATGAATCATTATGCACACAATTTAGTGACATTATGCAAAAAGAATTTGAAATGAGCCTTATGGGTGAACTAACATTCTTTCTTGGTTTTCAAATTAAGCAAACACCTGCCGGAATTTTTATAAGCCAAGAAAAATACACTAAAGAACTGTTAAAACGTTTTGGGATGGATCAATGCAAACATGCTACTACTCCTATGGCTACTTCTATTAAAATTGATAAGGATGAAAATGGGGAACCTATTGATGATTCCTTATATAGAGCCATGATTGGTAGTTTGCTATATTTAACCGCTTCTCGACCAGACATTATGTTTTCCGTTGGTCTTTGTGCTCGATTTCAATCCCAGCCTATGCAATCTCATTTTCTTGCGGTTAAACGAATTCTTCGATATCTAGCCGGCACTACTCGTTTTGGTTTATGGTATCCAAAAGGACAATCCTTGGATTTTAAAGCATATACTGATGCGGATTATGCCGGTTGTCGACTTGATCGCAAAAGTACTAGTGGTGGATGTTTCTTATTAGGTAGAGCCTTAGTATCTTGGTTTAGCAAGAAACAAAACACGGTTGCCCTATCTACAACCGAAGCTGAATATATGGCAGCTGGGTCTTGCTGTGCTCAAGTGCTTTATATGCAACAGGTTTTAAGCGATTATGGTTTTCATCTTTCATCAACACCTATTTTTTGTGACAACACAAGCGCCATAAACTTAGCACACAATCCTATTCTACACAGCCGGGCCAAACATATTGAAATCCGTCATCACTTCTTAAGGGATCACATCTCAAAGAATCATGTTTCCCTTCATCATGTTGATACAGAAAATCAATTGGCTGATATCTTTACAAAACCGCTTCCATTAGATCAATTCAACAACATTAGGAAGCAACTACTTATTACTCCATTGGAGGATGTTTTCTTTGATATCTGCGGTTCTTAAAAATGACTACTTATGTTTAGTATCAATATTGATATGAACGTTTCAATTGGTAATTTGCAAATTGTTGCCTCTTGGCTAGAAACCGCATTGCTTTACATTTTGGCTATTCAATGGACATCTTTTTCGTTCATTTTTGATGGGATATCTAATTAAGGGGGAGTTTTTAATAAAACGGTTATCTTTTTGAGATGACAAAGGGGGAGAAATATATAAAACTATAACTTAATACTTATGACAAACTCAATCAATGAGTTTCATAAATATACTCTTGGCTTTACATTGAAAGTTGCTATATTCCCAAATGAACTGGATTTCATGTTCCATAATTCACTGGGGATACTAAGCACACATTTTATAAACAAGAGGAAAAGTTCCAAACGGCAATCTAAAGGTATGGCATTTATATGTTTTATATTTCCTTTATTTATATTTTGGAAATGTTTGTCATCTTCAAAAAGGGGGAGATTGTTGGCTAAATGGACATCTATAAAATCCCTTTGTTTTGATTATGACAAACATTTCATTTTTATTTATCTAACGAGCTACTTGAGTGTGCAGGATGACACAACTATAAGGGAAATCCAACATGAAGTATTTATATTTTCATGCAAATGTAATCATTGTAAAAACTTGTACAGAATTATAATGTACAAGTACTTAGAATCGCATGTAAATCAAGCATTGGATTTTCCCTAGCTAAACACCGTAGTCATCCATTCAATAGGACCACCTATGCACACATATGTATAACTAGTGCCTAACTTGAAACCTTAAAACTGGATCTCTCTCGGTCGACCAACTCCTCGACCGAGACACCTTCGGTTGACCATATTCTCGACCGAGAAAGATCCAAGTAGCCGTTAGACATATCTGCATATAACTTGAGAAAAGAGAAGCCTGTCGGTCGACAAGTCCTCGACCGAGAGGTGTCTCGGTCGACCTTCACTCGACCGAGACGATCTCAGCAATTAGCCGTTAGACTAAACTGACAAGTTAGTTGGCAGTTGGAAATAGACGTTGCATTCAGAGAGCCTGTCGGTCGACGACACTTCGACCGAGTAGGTGTCTCGGTCGACCGTTCTTCGACCGAGACGATCTCTGACAGAATCTGCAGAGTAAAAGCAATTAGCCGTTGCTAATGCCCCTAACTTATTCCTAACGGCTAGTTAAGCACTAGGAACCCCCTAGAAGTTGTCTAGAATGTCCTTAAGCATACTTAGGCCATTCCTATAAATAGGACAAGCCATAGGACACTATGATACACTTCTTACACTTGCTATACTTGAGAAAATACTTGAGCCCTCTTGTGCAATCTGTGTGAACTGAGCTTTGTGATCAATTGGCCATTTTCTCCTTAGCTCAAGCTCGTCCTATAGGCTAGATTTTCCTAACCCTAGCAATCACAAGTACATCATATTGGCTAGGAAAATCCAAACGCTTGATCTAGGGAAATCAAGCCTTGAGCTACAAGGATAAGTTGTATTTTCTTTTATTCCCTTCTTGTTTCTTGTATTACTTGTACTCTCCTTGCTACTCCAGGTAGGAGGCTGCGGATTGGAGAGGGTGAAGCTCTTCGTGGTGAAGAGGAAGACTTTGGACTACTTCAGAAGGCTGTCTTGACGGGAAGCTACTTCAGGAGGAAGGCTACTTCAAGGGGGAGCTTGAAGTTACTTCAAGGAAGGATGCTTCGAGGTTGGCAAGACTACTTCAAAGTGAAGGCTGTCCAAAGGGTGTTTAGAAAGTATTGTAAATTTTATGTAACATCCTTGAGAGGTAATAAAATTTAGTACTTTCAAAATCCCGGTTGGGTAAGGAACCGGGTAGTGGACTGACTCCTTAGTATTTGCTAAGGTGGAACCACTCTAAACACCTGTGTTCCTCTTCTTAATCTTCAGTTTGGTTGTTTGAGTTTAAATTACTTTAAAATCTCTATAAAACTCTATTCACCCCCCCTCTAGAGGTTTTCAAGAAGTTGCTACAACTGTGGGAAGGTGGGACACTTGATGAAGGACTGCCGATCTAGACCTGTCAGTATGACACAACTTCAGAGACAGAGTCAACAGGGATCACAGAGAAGACAACCTCAAGGAGCAGCTCCAGGACGCGGGCAAGCATCTCAAGCTGGATCATCAGCACCACCTCAACCCTAGGCGACAGTGAGGTTTTATGCTATGAACCCACCTGAAGCAGTGGTCAATCCACGGGTAGTGGCATGTCAGATGGAACTTTTATATTCTGATATGTCTACATCATGTGTTGTATCTGTTCTGATTGACACGGGTGCTACACACTCTTTTATCACTCGGAGAGTGATTCGTAACTGCAATATGACGGTTAGTCATAGGGCAGATAGTTTGTTGTTGGAGACTCCGTTGAGTGGGTCTGCCGTTTTGCAGGAGGTATGTTCTCCCTGCATCCTCTTCTTTTCTGATCATCGAATTCAAGTGGACCTTATACCACTTGATATGCAAGGATTTAATATAATCCTCGGGATGGATACCTTAGAAAGGTATATAGTTGTCTTGGATTGTGAATCCAAGTTGGTTGTGTTTGCTGATGAAGGCAACACATGGATCTTTCAAGGTGAAAGAAAGATTCTGCCCACCTGTCTTGTATCAGCTATGGTTGCTGATAAGCTGTTGAGGCAAGGATGTTATGCATTCTTGGCCCATGTGGTAGATGTTACCAAGGAAAGTTCCAATCCTGCTGAAGTTCCCATAGTCAGGGAATTTGAGGATGTGTTTCCTGAAGAAATTCCTGGTATACCACCACCTCGGGAGATTGATTTTGAGATCAATTTGGTCCCAGATACGAAACCCATAGCCCAGACACCGTATAGGATGGCATCTACCGAGATGGCAGAACTCAAGAAACAGCTTCAAGAGTTACTTGAGAAGGGTTTTATCCGACCAAACACTTCACCTTGGGGTGCTCCGGTCTTGTTTTTAAAAAGAAAGATGGGTCAATGCGGTTTTGCATTGACTACAGACAACTTAATAAAGTAACAATAAAGAACAAGTACCCTTTGCTGAGGATTGATGATCTTTTTGACCAGTTGCGTGGTGCAACAGTCTTCTCAAAGATAGATTTGAGATCTGGATATCATCAACTCCGCATTAAGGATAGTGACATATCCAAGTCTGCTTTTAGGACAAGATATGGTCACTATGAGTTCACGGTTATGTCTTTTGGACTAACCAATGCACCAGCTGCATTTATGGAACTCATGAATAGAGTTTTTCGACCCTTCCTTGATCAGTGTGTTGTCGTCTTCATAGATGACATTCTGATCTATAGTAAGGATGCTCAGCAGCATGAGCAACATCTTCGCCAAGCTTTGACCTTGCTAAGAGAACATAAGCTGTATGCTAAGTTTAGCAAGTGTGAGTTCTGGCTGCCGGAGGTATCTTTTCTTGGACATGTGATATCTGCCTCGGGAATTCATGTTGACCCTACAAAGGTAGAATCTGTTCTACAATGGGAACAACTGAAGACACCGACGGAGATTCGAAGCTTCTTGGGGTTAGCTGGTTACTATCGAAGGTTTATTAAAAACTTTATTGCTATAGCCTTACCTTTGACCAAGTTAACCCGGAAAGATGCTCCTTTTTCTTAGAGTGATAAGTGTCAACAGTCCTTTCAGTCGTTGAAGGAGAGGTTGACAAGTGCACCTGTGCTTGTGCTAACTGAGCAAGGAAAAGGATATGTAGTCTTTTGTGATGCCTCCAAGAATGGACTTGGATGTGTGTTGACGCAGGATAAACAAGTGATTTCTTTTGCTTCCCGACAGCTTAAGAAGCACGAGGAGAATTATCCAACACACGATCTAGAGTTAGCTGCCGTAGTTCATGCATTGAAAATCTAGAGGCATTATCTCTACGGAGAGACATTCCAGATTTTCACAGATCACAAGAACCTTAAGTATATCTTCTCTCAGCATGAGCTTAACATGAGGCAACGTCGCTGGATGGAGTTAATCAAGGACTACGATTGTACAATTGATTACCATCCAGGGAAGGCCAATGTTGTTGCAGATGCCTTGAGTAGGAAATCAACAACATCAACCATGGATAGATCACAACTAAACTCTTTAGTATGCTCTAAGAGAGATATGCTTATCTCTTTAAGGCAAGACAATGTACAGTTGAAGGTATCATTGTTAGCCGGGTTGATGGCTGAGATGCATATTAAACCTACCCTAAGAGAGCAGATTAAGGAGGCACAACATGTTGATGTTGTAGTTCAGCAGATTAGATCAGAGTATGGAAATGAGAAGCGAGATAGTTTCCATGATTCAGATGATCATGTAGCATGTTATCATGGGAGGATGATAGTGCCGGATGTGGATAACTTGAGGAAGTTAGTCCTAGAAGAAGCTCATTCTTCAATGTACACTATGCATCCAGGAGCACCAAGATGTATCGCAATTTAAAAGATCTGTATTGGTGGCCTGGAATGAAGAAGGATGTTGCAGAATTTGTTCTGAGGTGTCCTGTGTGTCAGCAATAAAGCTGAACACCAGAAGCCTACATGAACAATGCAACCTTTACCCATACCACAGTGGAAGTGGGACCATGTGACCATGGACTTTGTTGTTGGCCTACCCAGGACAAGCAAAGTACATGATTCCATTTGGGTAGTTGTAGATAGGTTGACTAAGACAACACATTTCTTACCTGTCAAAACAACCTATTCTGCTGAAAGGTTATCACAGTTGTATGTTCAAGAGATAGTGCGTTTGCACGGAGTTCCTTTCACTATAGTTTCTGACAGAGGTCCCCAGTTTACAAGTCGTTTTTGGGAACGACTTCATAATGCTTTAGGCACCTAGTTAAGGTTTAGTATGGCCTTTCATCCATAGATTGATGGACAGTCGGAAAGGACCATACAGACCTTGGAAGACCTATTGAGAACATGTGTTCTCCAGTTTACCGGAAGTTGGGATCTACACCTAAGCTTGATAGAGTTTGCCTATAACAATAGCTATCAGCATAGTATTGATATGGCACCTTATGAAGCCACTTGGGAACTAGAGGATGAGATGAGAAGGAAATACCCTGCCCTTTTCTCTTAATACATTTTATCGATTTCGGGGACGAAATCCTTGTAAGGGGTGGATAATTTGTAACATCCCTGACCTGGGTTATGAACTAACCCTAGGTGTTTTGCCTAAATATGTAATTAAATCCTTGTGATTAACTTTGGGCATGTAATTAAGTTCCCCAGAAACATATATTTCAATTTTGCTCCTTTATATATAAAGTAGTAGCATTGTTTTGTAATATAGGGATCTATGTGCAAATTACCCATTTAAGGGATTAACTTGCAAATTGAACATGTTGAGATGTTCCTCTGATGTTGAGACATCATGAGGATGTTTATGATGAAGTTTGAGGGATTTCCCAAGCTTGAGCACCAAGGTGCAGTTGTGGAAGCAACCCCTGTACTTGAAAACCCTAAATTGGTGTAAAGTGCAATTTACCCAATTTCAGGGGTGCAACTTGTAAAATACATCATCTAAAATACCTTTTATGACTCTTGGCATCATTTATAAGAGAAATGATGAGAAGGTCACTTCATTTGAATAATCATATAATAAAGAACACCTTTGTGATTGAATAATCAAGGTGTATGTATAATAGCCCTTTTATGTGTATGCTTTAGTGATGGGTTGATCCTCTTTGCCTTCAATTCTTGACTTTAGAAGGAGTTTGTCCTTAGAAATAAGATGTGGGGACGTGCAAAGAAGAAAGGAAGGACTTAGATGAGAAATGAGGAAAGCATATGTTCTTATGTTGAAATTTCACCCAAAATATATATACCACTTCCTTTGCAAGCAAAGGAACGTTTCTTTCATTCCCTCACTTATCCCCCATGCTCAAACCAACTAAGGCAGAGCTCTGGAGCATAGGAGAACGACTAGGGAGTTCAAGGTAAGTTTGGATCATCCCTTTTGCTTGAATTCATGGAGAAAACTCGATTTCAAGGTTGAATTCATGGCTAGATCACCTAGCTTTATCTTTCTAGCCATTCATTTCCAACTTTTCCTTGGAGAATTCACCTTGGCTGACCTATGGAGCTCAAAGACGCCATTAAAGACCTGAATCTTGGAAGCTTGGAGCTCAAGGAACAACCTTTAGGCGGGTTTTATAACTCTAAACCTTATGCTTTGATTATACATCTTTTTCTATGCATATAGTTGCTAGTTCTTCTTCTTCCCTATCTTCCCTTGCATCCTTGCAAGCAAAATCGTGAAGAACTGCTACTGTTCTTGAGGTAGAAGATAAGGGCGTTAATTCCTATGCTTATCCACGGATTTCCACTTTACCAAACGACCTCCACCAATTGCCCATACGGTTTACACAACCGTTTGGTGGGCAAACGGTTTCAGGGTCGTATGAAGGTAAACGGCCTTCAAGACCATTTGATCGCGTTGACCAAATGACGACCATATGGGAATCTTGTTTATAATTATGTAGGTTAATCACCCACAAAATTTGAGGGGTTAACTCCAAAGGAATCGTGAGATATAAGCAAATCAATTAGCAAATCCAATTGAATTAAGTTCTGATTTTCAATCTGTTTAATTTGCCCTTTTTGGGCAAACGGTCTCAAGACCATTTAAGATGGTTGACCAAGCGTTGACCGTTTGGGATTACTGTTCATAATGATGTTGATTAATGACTCACCAAATTTTATGGATTAATTCCAAACGAGTTATGAGTTGAAGGTTGATTAATAGGGCAAATCCTAATTGAAATCAGTGCTGAAATTCCAATGAGTTAATTAGTGATTTTGGGTTGATTAGCCCAAACGGTCTCAAGACCGTTTGGGGAATCATCCAAACGGTCTCAAGACCGTTTGGGGATCATCCAAGACTGTTTAGAGGTCTGGGGTCAAGTATAGTTGACCAATTGAAGGTCCAAAGGTACCAAATCATATTGCAATTAAGTATTGATGTGATGATCAACTCAATAGATCAAACCTTGATGAATTTTCACTAGAGTCCAAAGGATGGATGGGAAAACAGTCTCAAGACCGTTTGGTGTCAACCCAAGACCGTTTGGAGGTCTATTGATGGGATCAACTTCGATTTGATTCATATTGTTGAGTGTTGATGGTTGAATGTTTATAGACCTTAATTGAACCAACTCCAACCCTATTTGGATATCAATTGAGGATCAATTGAGTGACCAATTGGTTAAGGCTAACCCTAATTGTCTCAATTGATAAGTGGTTAGCAAGCTTGAGACCAATTGAAGGCTTCAACATAGGAAACCCTAATCGAGTTTACCCTTTGAATCACCTTGGAGGTCCATACGATCTTGAGCTTTTAAGACCATACGACTTCAGGACCGAATGAGTTCATATGACTTCAGGACCGAATGAGCTCATACGACTTCAGGACCGAATGAGTTCATACGACTTCAGGACCGAATGAGTTCATACGACTTTAGGACCGAATGAGTTCATACGACTTCAGGACCGAATGAGCTCATACGACTTCAGGATCGAATGAGTTCATACGACTTCAGGACTGAATGAGCTCATACGACTTCAGGACCGAATGAGTTCATATGACTTCAGGACCGAATGAGTTCATACGACTTCAGGACCGAATGAGCTCATACGACTTCAGGACCGAATGAGTTCATATGACTTCAGGACCGAATGAGCTCATACGACTTCAGGACCGAATGTGTTCATACGACTTCAGGACCGAATGAGCTCATACGACTTCAGGACCAAATGAGCTCATATGACTTCAGGACCGAATGAGTTCATATGACTTCGGGACCAAATGAGTTCATACGACTTCAGGACCGAATGAGCTCAAACGACTTCAGAAGTCAAACTATGACTAAACGGTCTTCACCCCATCTTGGGCAAACGACATCAAGATCGTTTACGGGTAAACAGTCTTGAGTGTCATGCGGTCTTGAAGTCAACCAAAGCTAAATGGTCTACAACCTTAAACGATCTCAGGATCGTTTGAAGGTTGAAGGTGTGAAACCTATTGGGGACTTTTAAGGATAAGTATGCCTAATGCCTTGAAGGCTTAGATGGTTTTATGGTTGTTCAACCTAAACCCTAATGATACCTAGGACATTAAGGGTCAAGTGGTTAGTATATTAACCCATGTTATGATCAATGGTGAACTTTACCAAAATACCCTTTTTGGATTCAAGTAGGTAACCCCTTTTTATCATGCCAACCCCAATGGTTACAATGGTGATGACTTGGCTAGGCTTATCAATGTTGATTAGACCTAACCCAATCTAGAGGGATGTAATCATCACCTATGAGCAAGAGGAGAGAGAAAATCCCAATTATGGTTGAAATCCAAGTAAAATACCTTCAATATATATGAATGTACATGATTAGGGTATGATCCACCTATGTGAGATCATGAAAACCCTATTTATGATAATTGATGTATGTTAATCTTATCTGAGAGTATCATTGATGATGTTCCTCATACATGATGATGTTATGAGTTCATTTTACCATAATGAGAATAATAAACCCTAATTCTAGGGTGATGGCATGTAATGTGAATAGTAAACCCTAATTGATGAGAATTAGGGAACTTAGCTCTTTTGGCAAGAGTGGACAAGTATAATTCTTGATTTGAATTGCTTTTATCAGTTGAATTAACCTTGCAGGTTCTGATATGAAGATGATCATATCCAGGTATGGATGATGATGCTATATTCATTGAAAGCATGTTGTTAGCTTTATGAATAGTAAAATATCTTGATGCCTTGTCAATGGTAACCTATGAATTAAATGGGCTGTGAGAGCCATAAATACCATCAAGGTCATGCTTTAGAGATGACTTGTGTTGAATGTATTGAGAAATGATGATTGATGAGAGTTAGGCTTGTTACATTTAGTATTCTCATTTCATAGCTGTTATGCTAATGTTATTGTTTGAAGAACAATGTATGATGTTAAAAGAATATTGAATGTACCTAACTAATCAAGTGTAATGTAGAGCCCTGATCATAGATCCATCATTGTCAGAGATCAAATGATGGTGAAACAGGTTTTCCTAAGGGAACTCCTGGATCACATACTTTTGAGTATGTGGGGTATATGGATGTGTAGAACCTTACATCCTAGTGTAGGTGTTTGATGTAGATGTGTAATCCGTCAATCCTTCACTACAATCCCATACCGTATCAGTGGATGGTAAACATGAAACCTCTTGATGACAAAGAAAGCACAGATATCCGTATCAGTGGAAGATAAACATGAAATCTCCTGATGACGAAGAGAGTACAGAATGCCACTATAACTCTAAAATAGCGAAGGACCAGATTACCCAGGTAAGCTATTATAGTAGAGGCACGAGATGTCCTACAAGTAATCCTCTTACTGACTGAGGAAGGTGAAGGTCATGAGAATCTAGCTCTTTCGATGACCTAGTATGATACTGAGGCACTTAGCAGTGATTGGTTGGACTATGAGTGGTAAACCTCATCTCCACAGGGCATAAAAGTAATGTTTGAAAAACATAATCCACAGCGTAGCATACTTGTTAGAGATAACTACAAGTTGATTGATTGATGTTACACTGTATAGTGCAAATGTCTTCATGTTTCATAACTGTTGAACTCATACTTACTATTATATCTGATGTTGAATACTTTGAAGCTTTTACTGCTTAAGTTATTCTTTGAGGTGCTATAATAAAGCTTCTGGCGGAGAGTTATAACTCTCGCTGGGACAATTATGTAAAATTGTCTCACCCCGTAGTCTTCAACTTTTTAGGTGGACGTCGAGGACGGAGGAACAGGTCTACAGGTGACCAGTCCCAGCAGCAGCAACACCAGTGGTAGCAGTAAAATCTCAGGTGGAGATTTAGCCTGCCATGTGGTGTAGTTAGAGTCAGTCCTATGTGTCCTCTGTACTCTCAGGTCTTGGAGTCTTTTGGTCTGAGATTTTGGTTATGAGTTCTTGAGATTTTGTATCATGTTGTATATAATTACTCAAGAAGTAATTATCTGAGATGTAAACAGTTTATCTCCTTGTATGAAGGAAGTTTTATGGTTTCAATGCTTTATCTCAAAAAGTTTTAATTTCCGCTAATTTTTGGTATTCCGCTGCTAATCGAATCACTTCCGCTAAGTTTAAATCGTGTTTATATCGTGGTTTGGAGATCAGAGCCCACACTTCCACCCTCCTCCTAAGGGAAAGAGAAATGTATGTGAATCGTAGTTAATAATACTAACCTTGAATCCATGCTATGTATGACTTTCATATTAAGAATAGAAAGTATCAATTTTTTAATTATAGAAAATAAATACAAAATAGCTTCCAATTCCCCTTTTATCGTTGCATATATTGTATAGATATGCATGAAGATAAAGAATACCCAATTTGTACTTAAAAATAAAGACAAACATTGCTTCCAATTTTCACCACACAATTTCTAATATAGGTAATTAAACCGCATATACATGGCCTTTAACTAGTTAATGGAGCATATACTAAACAAATACCTTATTGTGGGAAAAGAACCTTTATAATATATGTTTTATAATATATTAGGGAATTAGATATTAATGAATAACCAAGGGAGAAAGAGATTAAGAAATAGAGAGAGGGGGAGGTGTGTGGTAAGAGAAGACTCTATTACTCCCCATCCTGGGTTTTGCTTCCTATCATGTGGCTTTCCCTTGATCCCTACTTCTTTTTGAGGATAGGGTAGCTAGCTCGATGAAAATCACATAAAATATCAACCAAAGCCAATATCCAAGTCTATGCACAGACTCACTTGAACTATTGTTTCCCCACCCACCAACTAGGTCACTTCTTCCATCTTGGAATAACATCGAGCTAACTATTATAACAAGCATGTTTCCTCTCTGTTGCTAACATCATCAAACTTATTAACGTGTTATAAGACACAAAAACACTACTCCCCTCTCTACTCACTCATCTTTAGGTGATCCTCATCAATCAAACCTTGTGTGGGTGTGATTCTCTCCTTCTTGTCAGTGATGATTTCATCATTTGGCCTATCCATTCTTGTCCTACCTTCAAATGTGGTTACTTAGTTTTTTTTAGGGTCCACAAATTAATATCATTACTCATAATACATATGAAATATAAAAGTATTGGTTATAAGAGGACACACAAAGATCAAGAGCAAGATCCACCAACAATAACAATTCATATTAGAATAAGAGTAGAACACTTTTGCATTGGTCTTAAAAATATAGTTTATTAAAACAACTTTTCAAGTGGGATTCCTTCAGTATGAGTGAATATTTGAAGGAGATAATCTACAAACTAGAAATTGATCAAAACCATGGAAAAATGAGAGCAAAAAATGACTTTGAACTTTGAGCTATTAGAAAGGAGATGAAAATCCATCTTGATATGTAGGTGATAACAAAACACCAAGGAACGACTATTGATGACGGTTCAAACGTTGTAAACATACTAGGAAAAAAGAATGACAAAGACTTGATACAAGGGGAACAAGAAAAGGAGGAAAGGGCCTAGAGCAGCGAATCTTATGTAATCTTACATCAAATACCATGAGGGGATGTCGTACATGCATGGGCATTTTATACATTACATTGATGTTATACATTACAATAATGATAAACATTACAATAATGAATAGACAATAACAATTACAGACTATATTTTAACAAAATTGTCATCATTCTCTTAGAGAAGGAACTTCATAACATGGATCTATACAAAAGATATCTATTTACATGATATAACATAGTGAAATTCTAATTTAGGTTGTTGGATAGTGTAGGTGGCACTCCACCAAGAAAATATCTTAGAGTTTTGCATGTATCCTTAGGTTCATACTACCTCCTAAAGCTCCATACCCATAGACATCTCATAACTATACATTCACAAATATGATTACTCTTTAAAAAACATGGACATACTATAAATTAAAATTTGAATTGAATATAAAAGAAGTAACCCTTGTACGAAAACCTAGAATCTTTCATTTGTGACATTTATCTGATTGTGCCCATAATTATACAATAAGTCCTCCCATAATTGTATAGTAAGTCATCCTCTATTGACAATGAAGTGTATCTATTATGCACTGAACCCTCTATGCACATATAGTGCCTTATTTTGATACCTATGTTGTTGGTAAGTATGCCTAGAGAGACAATCATGTGATGATTGTAATGGAATAACTTGTAAATTGTTTCATTAAAAATAAATGCATGATTCCAATTTATTCTATTTTATTCAGTTATGAGATCATGAAGTAACATAATAAATGCCTAGAGAATGATATGACTTGATGATGTATGTCTTCAAGTATGTGAATTGAACAATGAGACCATACAAATGTTAAGAGTATTTGCATTCTTGTTATGTCCCTAGTCTGATGTTCTTGTGGTAGGCTGATAGATGACAATAACACATAAAACTAGAGTGTATGTTGGTTGATGACAAAATCTCATCAGTTTTGATATGTGATATAAAAAAAAGCACATAGATACTTGTTTGAGTACAGTGTATTGGATAGACCCACTATAAGAATGATACATGGAAACCGTAATAGGTAGTCATAATTAGTTGTTATAATGCTAGTGGTAATTTTGGTTCTCAGACTTAAAGTCACTACACTCATCACATGTTGTTCCGGTATACTTTGACATCATCCACCATGATCCTAAATAAGGGTTGCCATAAATGTGATGATTAGGTGCAATGTGACACATGGGGATGACTATGACTGATGTATATGGGATTTTTCCCTCCTATAGGAGTATGATATCCTAGGCCTCTTGAAAAGTGAGACTAAAAAAACATGGTCATTCACTTGTAAGTCAATATGTGATATTGAGCTCACATATATATCAGAAAGTTTCCTCTAGTTCAAGGAACATAGATTGAATGTTGAAAATGATGACTACTCCATGCCTCAAGTTCAATTTGGATATCAATGAAAAATGAACTATACAAACACTATAGCACCAATCACAGATTGTAGGTGTAAAGAAGTGAGATCACATCTTTATTAAAATGTTAAACAAAATCCAATGAATAGCAACAAAAAGTTCAAATTTTGACTATATTCAATTTAATAAAGAGTATATCAAAATTTCCCCATTAAGGGTGTACATGCTTTATACAAATATAGGATCTAAGTAGAGGGAAACTCAAAGACATCAATAAGTCTCCAATAAAATAACTTAACAAATATTCCATGATGGAAGGATGAACTCCATCTCCTAGTCTTAGGCTTGTTCACCATGCTCCTGTTGCACACTCAGATCCTGAACCTGGGTGGTTGGGTTTACCCAACAAGAGGAGAATAAAGTATGTGTCAAACAAAGGAATTAGCACAAACATAAAGTAAAGTATTGCATGATAAACAACTACTATGCTAAGAGGGTCAAAAGTATGAGGCAAGTAAATAAATAAGAATGATGCCAAGTCAAGTAGTAATAAAGTTTGCATGCATGATTTAATATGAATACATTAAACTAGTATAGGGATGAGGCACCTACCTAACCTCAACCTCTAGGTGAGGGAGAATTAACACATTCTCAAGCACCCGAATATATATAAAATGGGGAGAATTATCACATTCCCTTGAGCAAATTTATACATGCCATGTATGGGTGGTTGTACAGATGTATGCTACATTAGTTAATTAGTCATTTATATCATCATGCTTGAATAATTTAATGGTAGACTTAAGAATTTGAAAACTTTGCAAGTGGGTTCCAAGACTCTAGAATAATCAAAGTGAAATAAACAGGAATTGTTGAAACTAATGTATATGCTCATGCCTCATTGAAAAGTAGGGTTGGATAAAACATGAACAACTTAGGGTTTAGAATGAATATTAAAAATAGGGTTGCACATACCTCACTTGAGATTCCTAGAATAGACTTTTCACCAATTAAATATGTTCAATGTCACTTTTGTCCTAAATACAAGTTTATACACAAGGATTAGGGTTTATAAAGCATATTATGCTAGAAACCCTAATTTTCGACCTTCTATGAAAACCATCAATTTAGGAAAAACTTTGACCAATCAATTACTTGGATTCTCCTGATTAAGAAAACATATTTATTTTTTACATTTTGAGTTAAAATGAATTAGTTGCATATTTTAAGGCTTTTTATATATTTAAAATGGTTTTTACAATAAACATTGAAATAGGGAAGCAAAATAATTCTTAAATATGTTAAATTAAGATTCCATGTGAAAAGTCCTTTTTAACGAGTATTTATACATATTTTTCAGACCATCCTAGAATTTATTATGAATTTACAAAATCTAACCAATGGAAATTCAGAGAAAAATAGTGGCATTTATCAGCCTAGCGGATATTGGGCCCGAGTCCTGCTGTCGTTGCCCAATAGGATCACTCCACACTGGCATCACATTCTCAAAATAGTAGGCCAAGTGGTGACAAGAAGAAAACCCAGAAATACCCATGTATGATTTATAATTTGATTAAATGACCAAGGACAAAAGCGTAATTTCATATAACATGTGAAACGCTGATAAATCAAAACCATTGTGAATGGACTGAAATGCCCATGCTCGATTAATAAAGTAATTGGAGTCACAAGGGTGTTAAGATCAATTCATGACCTGGTTTGTTCCCCCTGTAACCATGGCAAGAGCAGGTCATCTAGGGGAGAAACTCTAATCAATCATGAGAGCCTAAAATGTAACTTGGGGTAACTGGAGATGTAGGTAAATTCAAAATCATCCCACGGACATGTCGAGCCCAAGATTGGGTCTCGTGGTAATCAGGAGCTCGAGGAAGATCCGTCACATGTAAGGAATTGAGGGGGAAAAATCACGGCCAAAACCATAGAAAATGAGGAGCTAAGCCTCAACTATGATTTCCAAAACTTTTGCAAAGGAAAGACGATGCCAACCAACCTATTTTTTACCTTGTGGTATCAATGAAATGGTAGAGAGACTAGCATCAGTGAGTGGCTAGGCTGCAATTCTAGGATACAACAAGAGAGTACATCGCGAGCCAAAACAACGATGCCAAGAAGAAGAACTAAGGTCACTGATGCTTACTTTCTATCCAAATGTGCGAGAATCAGAGGGGATGACTGGGGGGGAGATCATTAGAGATCAAGGTCGAGCAGGTATGGGGCCTTCAGGATAGTTGAGGAGAAATTGGAAGAGGAGGACAAGTATTTATGGTATGAGGGTGCTCACCTCGGCCTTATATAGGCGAGAGAGCGGTCAGAGCGCCCTTTGTAAATTGGTAGTGGAGAGACCGTCAAGCCCTAAATGGGCATTTCTCCCATAGTGTGAGGGGGATGGTGTGTTAAGGCTCATCAAGTTCAGCTTGACCTCATGGTCTCATTGAAGAAAGAATTAACAGAAATGATTGAGTGAGGAGGGAGAAAGATATCGTTGATTGAAGAGCTGGGAAAACAGCTCTGACCCGCGAGGAACCAGAAGAGGACAAGTTCCAAGTCATCAGACCGTACATCTAATAGCTGGAATCATGTGTGTGTGATCGAATAGATGTTGTAACATGTGACAGAGAAAATAACCAAAACTGTATCTATAATTGCTCACATAACTGAAATCGATTACAAACCTTGGTCAAATTATAATAAAAAACTGTAAAATCGATTTGGAGGATCAAACATGGGTCAAATGGCCTCAAATTTGGATCATAGGCTAATATTAATGCTATGAAATTATATTTTCTTTTTGCACAAGTTTTGGCCCTTAGTCACCATATTGGCCATTAATGAGTATTTCAATGCATTTTAAAGGGTGAATTAATAAAAGACATTTCTTTAGCAAATCCTTAAGTAGAAATTCAAAATGGATATTGTAAACTCATTTAATAGTCATGTCACACCTTTATTCTCCTTTTTATTTCTTTATAAACATTTAGGAGGAGAGAGAAAAGAAAAGGGCTATTTCTTTCATTAACTAACTCAAAACCACATTATTTATCATTTCTTGCCACAAAAAGCCATAAAAACTCTAAATTAATATAATCTACTAATTATGTCACATAAAAGGTCATTTTGCATTATTATATTGTAATTAACAAACTAGTTGAGGTATTTGTGCAAAAACCCATGCATTGAAATGAATGTGGGTCAAATGTAATTCATACTATTGAGTATTGCTCAATTTCAACATTGAGGCCAAAGAGGATAGAAAAGATAGGAAAATTTAGGGAAAAGGACAAAAAGGATATGAAGGAAATAAAATCTTGAAAATAGGTTAAATTGCAATTGAATCCATGGTTCAGTATGTTACATCACTCCACCCCTTAAAGAGGATTTATTCCCCAAAATCTCAACAAGAGGGAAGGGTGAGTATGTAACATCCCAACATTAAGCAACTAGGTGGTTACTTATAATCTATGGTACTTCACATGCTCTACTCATAAGTCAAGTTTTCATGGTTCACTAAGTTTCCACTATTCATACTACCTTTTATCAATTATAACACAATTAACATTTTTGGCTTATCAACATTATCTTTATTATGAAATTACATCATCCTTAATATGCTATTAATTGTGTCATGTTGTATTCAGATTGTTGTAAAAAGAATTATATCTCAACACTATGTACACATCACATGTATTTCTTATTTACTAATTAAGAATTTTAAGCACAATTAGGGTTTACAGAATCATCTAAATATTTATTAATGAGTTAGATCACAATCCTCAAGCTCTTGGATTTATTCTCCATTATTCTTCTATTACTACAATGTAGAATTATCACTAATTATTTTATATGAATTAGTTAATATTATACAACAAGTTATTAAGTTTAAATAATGTCACATTAATTTCTTACACCTATATTACACATTGTCACATGACCTTTCATACTCGTATTAATGTCATAACTAATCATTTTCTCCTATTTACACTTCGTATTATAAATTATACATTTAACATCACATTAGGCATTTGGAATCATTGTAAAATTAATAACCATACTTATGTAATTCTAATTACTCTTTATCATATTTGAGTCATAATATGTATTTTTAGTGAATAAGGTGGAACACATTGCATATTAATGAATTTATTCATATACCAAGTTATGATTAGGTGATTAATGAGGTGTGTATTAGAGAACAAGGTGATATGTCTTACATATATTGATAACTTGATTATATTATGATTGTGTGATTACATATTATTTATGTGTATCAAAGTATGTTATTATGTTATGAAACCTAATGTTATCATGTATGTCATTAAGGATATATATATATATATATATATATATATATATATATATATATATATATATATGTTAAGGTTATATGATTACATTTCATGGTTTAGGTCAACATGGCCATTATATGTTATGCATTCTTAGCATGCATTAGATCCATTTATCATATCATAAGGGTGACATGATCAACATTATGTGTATTGACAATTAGTGAGTTACTCATATTATGTGTACTAAGTATTTGTTGAGGTTCAAGTATATGAATTATCTATTAGATGACTTATTAGTATATAAACAAGCACGTTAAATTTTAATTATCATTTGTTTGGTCAATACTAATCATATAAACTCACTAGTTTGTCTATGAAATTAGGGTTTCTAAAATTAGAGTATCTAGATTTCAATGTTTTGTAGGACTCCATCCCCTTAAAAGGATTATGTCCTCAAAATCAAAAATTCCAAAATCTATTAAGGTATTACCACAACTAGTAATACTACTCCACTTAAGAGGGTTGACCTACTAAGTCAAACTAAATTAAGGGTCAAAGAGTGAGTCAAATTAAAACATGTATAAGCCCCAACACTTAATTGGTTTACTAATAACTATTACTAAACTTCAAATTCTAGCATAGGGTAAACAACCCTTAAACATGGAAAATCCAAGACTCATATAAGGAACTTATGGGATAGAAAGCGATTTTATTTGGGTAACCAAATCTTCATATTAGGTTCCTAAGGATACTCAACATTCAGGTGATTTGCCAAAAGGTATGCTATTTTAGACAATCAACATCTGCTCAGTCTAGGACGATGTCATATGGATCCGGGAGTCCTCATAAATCAAGCTAGTGGTGTAGAGGAAAATATTCCTAGCCCCAAGACCCTGGCCCTTTCTAGGCACCCTTGCTTTAACCTTATGTTCTAGTAGCTACCTAATACGCTAATCACCTAAAAGTTGACTAAAGATATTTCTCATATGAAATTCTTATGGTCCTAATTCAACCTTTAACCATAGGTCAATTCTAAGGTGGGCTAAAGGGAAACTATATGAGGTAAGGGTTTCTAAATAAGGAGACAAATTGAAATAGTCAAGACTCCAACTACCATTGGCTCTGATACCATGTTTTAAAGAAGTGAGATCACCTCTATATTAAAATGGTAAACAAAATCCAATGAGTACATCAAAATTTTCCCATAAGGGTGTACATGCTTTATACAAATAAAGGATCTAAGTAGTGGGAAACTCAACTACATATATATGTCTCCAATAAAATAACTTAAGAAATAGTCCATTATGGAAGGATGAGCTCATTCTCCTAGTCTTAGGCTGGTTCACCATGCTCCTATTGCGCACTCTGATCCTAAACCTGGGTGGATGGGATCACCCAGCAAGAGGAGAATAAAGTATGTGTCAATAAAAGGAAAAAGGACAAACATAAAGTAAAGTATTGCATGATAAACAACTACTATGCTAAGGGGGTCAAAAGTATGAGTCAAGTATATAAATAAGAATTCTGCCAAGTCAAGTAGCAATAAAGTTTGCATGCATGATTTAATATGAATACATTAAACAAATGTAGGGATGAGGCACCTACTAACCTCAACCTCTAGGTGAGGGAGAATTAACACATTCACAAGAACCCGAATATATATAAAATGGGGAGAATTATCTCATTCCCTTGAGCGAATTTACACATGCCTGGTATGGGTGGTTGTACAGATGTATGCTACATTAGTTAATTAGTCATTTATATCATCATGCTTGAATAATTTCATGGCAGACTTAAGAGTTTGAAAACTTTGCAAGTGGGGTCCAAGACCCTAGAATAATCAAAGTGAAATAAACAGGAATTGTTGAAACTAATGTATATGCTCATGCCTCATTGGAAAGTAGGGTTGGATAAAACATACCCAACTTAGGGTTTAGAATGCACATACAAAAATAGGGTTGCACATACCTCACTTGAAATTCCTAGAGAGGACTTTTCACCAATTAAATGTGTCCATTGTCACTTTTGTCCTAGATAGAAGTTTATAAACATGGATCAGGGTTTATAAAGCATATCATGTGAGAAACCCAAATTTTGGACCTTCTATAAAAACCATCAATTTAGGGCTCAAAACTTGGACCAATCAATTACTTGGATTCTCCTAATTAAGAAAATATATTAATTTTTAAATTTGAAGTTAAAAAGAATTAATTACATATTTTAAGGATTTTCATATAATTAAAATGTTTTTTACTAAACATTAAAATAGTGATGCAAAATAATGCTTAAAAACCTTAAATTCGGATTCCCTGAGAAAAGTCCTTTCTAACACGTATTTATATGTATTTTTAGACCATCCTACAATTTATTGTGAGTTTATGAAATCTGACCAATGGAAATTCATAGAAAAACCATGTGGCATTTATCTGCCTAGAAAATACTGGGCCCGAGTCTCTCTCTTATGGCCCAATAGGATCACTCCAAGCTAGCATCACATTCACAATATAGGAGGGTGAGTGGTGACAAGAGGAAAAATAAGAAATACCCATGTATGATTTATAATTTGATTAAAAAACCAAGGACAAAATCATAATTTCACATGACATGTATCGCGCTGATAAATCAAAAGTAGTGTGAATGGACCAAAATGCCCATGCTCGATTAATTAAGTAATTGGAGTCTCACGGGTGTCAAGGTCAATATATGACATGGTTCGTCCCCCTATAACCATGGCAAGAGCAAGTCATTTAGTGGTGAAACTCTAATCAATCTTGAGAGCCCAAAATGTAACTTGTGGTTGCTGGAGATGTAGGTGAATTCTCAATCATCTCGTGACCTGTCGACCCCAAGATTGAGTCTCGTGGTAATCTGAAGCTCCAGAAATCTCTGTCGCATGTAGGGGAAAAATCACAACACAAAACCATAGAAAACAAGGAGCTAAGCCTCAACTAAGAGTCCCACAACTTTCACAGTGGAAAGACGATGCCAACCAACCTATTTTTGACCTTGTGGGATCACTGAAATGCTAAGGTGACAAGTGTTGATGAGTGGATAGGTTGCGATTCTAGGATACGGTGAACAATGATGCCAAGAAGAAGAACTAAGGTTACTGATGCTTATCGGCTAGCCAATTGCGTGAGAATTAGAGGTTACAGCCGTAGGGGGGCTGAGTTCACCGAAGAGAAAGGTTGAGTAGGTTTGGGGCCTTTAGGATAGTTGAGGAGAAATTAGAAGAGGAGAAGTTTTTGTGGTCTAAGGGTGCTCATCTCGGCCTTATATAGGCGAGAGAGGGGTCGGAGTGCCCTCTGTAAATCAGTGGTGGAAAGGCCATCAAGCCCTAAATGGGCATTTCTCCCACAATGTTAGGGGGATGGACTGTTAGGGCTCATCAGGTTCTCCTTGACCTCATGGTCTCATTGGAGAAAGAATTAACGGAAACAATTGAATGAGGAGGGAGAAAGATGTCGCCAAATGATGTGCTCGGAAAATGACTCTGACTCGCGAGGAACCAGAGGAAGAGGACAACTTCCAAGTCTTCATGTCATGCATCTAACAGATGGAATCACACATGTATGATCGAATAGCTACTATAATGTGTGACAGTGAAAATAATCGAAACTTTAGCTTTAGTTGCTCGCATAAATGAAATCGATTACAGACGTTGGTCAAATTATAATAAAAACGTGTAAAATCAATTTGGAGTGTCAAACATGGGTCAAATGGTCTCAAATTTGTACCAGAGGCTCATATTAATGTCTATATTAATGCTATGAAATTATATTTTCATTTTGACAAGCTTTGGCCCTTAATAACCTTATTGGCCATTAATGTGCATTTTAATGCATTTTAAATGGTGAATTAATAAAATAGATTTCTTTAGCAAATCCTCGCGTAGAATTTTGAAATGGATATTATAAACTCATTCAATAGTCATGTCACACCTCTATTCTCCTTTTACATTGGTTTATTAAAATTTAGGAGGAGAGAGAAAGAAAAGGGTTATTTCTTTCATTAACTAACTCAAAACCACATTATTTGTCATTTCTTGCCCCAAAAAGCCATAAAAACTCTAAATTAATATAATATACTAATTATCTCTCATGAAAGGTCATTTTGCATAATTAGACTCTAATTAACAAACTAGTTTAGGTATTTGTGCAAAAACCCATTCATTGAAATGATTGTGGGTCAAATGTAATTCAAACCATTGAGTATTACTCAATTTCGACATTGAGGCCAAAGAGGATAGAAAAGATAGGAAAATTTAGGGAAAAGGAAAAAAAGGATATGAATGAAATAAATCTTGAAAATAGGTTAAATTGTAATTGAATCCAAGATTCAATATGTTACAATAGGTTGAAATTGTTCTCGAACTTTTCATTTACTTGGGTAGCAATGATGTGTTTCTAGGCATCACTCTTTGACATTCATTGCACAACTTAATACGAGACATATAGGATCACACACATAGGATACACATAGAAGAGGAGTTTAGTCATGAATGATAATTGAATTGATTGCTAAAATGTTTAGGTATTCAAATATAGAAAAAAATTAACTAACTAGATTCCCAACCAATCAGTTCAAGTGTTGAACTGACTGGTTTGAGTTTTAGGTTGATTGAATATTGCATTCGCTATATTATGAATGAGCTAGGGAGTGAATCGATTAGCTCATAGTCCCCAAACAACTATTTCGTAAAGGGAAATGTTGGTTCATACAGAAAATCGATTGCATCAAGGATTAGTGTTGACGTAATGTCATGCATTAATTGGATAAGAATTGTCAATACAATTGTGATTATGAAACATGAAGAAGCAAACAGTTCATTGGGTGAGCTGATCAACTTTCATGACAACTTATCATTTTTTTCAATAAACGAACTATTTTGCCTGTCGTAGGTTGTAAATTTTTGTGAGATTCCAGTCCTTTCCACTTCCAAATAGATTGGGAATCATGAGCCTGACACTCCTATAAATAGAGGGCTACTGGGGGCTTCCTAGAGACACAACTCAATTTCTTCTAACAATTCTTTTTCATTTCTGGTTGTGGTAATCGATAGAATCAAAGCAAGTCTTACCCAATAAAGGGAGGGATATCAAGGGAGAACAATTGTGGGAGAGCAAGTTGGTGATAAGTACATCAACATGATGGGAAATCATTCCTATCTGTTCTAGTCAAATGATAGGAGTTCTAGGCAGTCTGTGTGGACTTTCGTAGAATCTTGGAGGTCGTTGTCTGCTGCTAGGAAGACAATGTGAGCCTGTTATCCATGGTGAAGAGTAGGAGCTGCTGTAGACACCGTCTGAGTGAAACTACAAGAAAGTTGCACAACAACAATGACAAGGAGATAGTCACTGGACTTGTTCCAGGACAAGGTATCCTCAAAACCATCCTTTCTATTATATAGTTATTGATGTGATCTGTTGGTTTAATGAAGAATATGGTAGTAAATTTTTTGTTTCTTCTGCCTACTTGATGTCATATTCCCTACAGAAGTGTCCTCTATGGAGCATATGTTTCCTCTATTACGTGGTGCACCTTTTTTTGACATTGAAGTGTCCTCTATGACACTGAGGTTCCCTCTAAGGTGTTGTTGGACCCTCTGAATATCCCAAGACATCTAGTGAGAACTTATCATATAAAACTATGCCTGGGTTTCTTTATTATTTATCTAGACTGAGATTATATCTATGTCTAAATATAATTCTAAATTTGTGTTACCAAGTTTCTAAAATAGGCATAGAGTAATCTACTTTGTTTGGTTACTAACATAATGAGTAAATTGAAAATCATATATTTTTATATATTAAATTGATATTGTTCTGAAGTTCTTGAGAAATTGAAATTTGCAAAAGTAAATACGATTTTGTATATATAAATTGAAATATGGATCTGATATTTTTCATATAGTAACATAAAAAGAACATATCAATGCTATGTATTTGAAAATAACTTGTCTTCATAATATTAAAAAACATAGTCTAATATAAATTTGAATTTATTGCACAACTCAAAATAAACCATATATGAAGATAAAAAATCTACACTTATCTAATCCCTAAGTAACATCGCAAGGATGAATGCAAGATCTGGATCAATAAATAATGAAACTCAATGGAGATGTCCCACTTACCAATGATTGAGATAAAACATATATGCATCCAAATCCTAGTCAAATGTTAGCTTTCCTAAAAATGAAAATGATACAAATATCCAAATAACATCCAAAAACTTGATGTTACCCTAAATTATTATATATATTTTCTTGTGCATGCTAGGTGTCCTTCAGTGTCATACACATCTCTCAGTCCTCTAATATATTTTTGTATGATCATGGAACCTAAAAATATGATATGTACACATTTATATCATTAATAATATCCTAAGTTTATTAATCTAATAAAGATTATAACCTAACTATCTAGTATATAATCTTGATTAATTGAAAATTATCTTTTATACTCAATACAATAATGTTTTAGTTAGACATACCTTAAAATATAATTCTAGATATTTTGTGCAAATTTTATCTCATTATTCAACACCTTAAATTATGAAAATACCACAATTTGATGAATTCATTTTGAAAAAATTATGATCCACAAATTGCAAAGGTCATCATGTATATATGGTCTATATCTTAAAATATTATCAACATAACTTACTTTGCTAAACACTAATTATTTTGTACAACTTGTAGCATATATATCATCATCATACTTGTACCTTTCCACACAAAAAAGTTCCTAAAGACATGTAAATATTTTTAACTTGACATTTTAATAAGAATCTATTGTATAGTAACTTTATAATGGTACATAATTTGTTCTAATCAAGTGTCTATGCTAAAAGATATGAGAAACATAGGAAATTACCTTCATAGACAATCATGGCCATCTAATCTTTATCTAATAGAACAAGAACCTAAACTTTTCTTTCCTTTTCATTTTTTCTCCTTTATTTCTCATAAATCACCCATTGCATCTGCCTAACTGAGACCATGCTAGCCAGTTCCACCTCAAAAATTCTCCTTTCTAGACCATTTTATGTGAGTGTGATGTGTTGGCTTCACTGCACAATGGGATGTTCCTCATCTAGAATGGAATGTCTCTCTAAGTGCTTGTAGTGGCCTTATTCTTTGTTTCACATCCATGGTACACCTAAAAACATGTTGTAGCTCCTGAATACAAGACATGCATCACTCTGGAAACTTAGCATTCTTTGAGGATGGCTAGAGAACCTCATCGACCTAACACTACCATCATGGCTTGAGCACTTCAGTGACATTGGTCCTTTCTCCAGGAACCAATATGATTGTGTCAATAGGCCTTACCCCTTCAGGAAGAATAGTCATACTCTTATGTCCCCATCATGATTGTCATCCTCCTTTTGGACCGCCTAATGCGGTGTTGTCTCAGCTTCAACCTCTATATATGACACTGCCATCCTGACTTTGTCGCCACTTTGTACAAAGTATATTTGGTGAGTAATGATCACTGTTATTGTGTCCCCTTGCCCTCACTCAATTTCTCCCTAGAGTTGGGTTGTTAGACATCTCTTGTTGTAACCAGAGGTACCAACTCTGGCATTGGTCAGGGATGAGTGGTCCTTTTCCTAATCTATTAATTCCCTTTTAATGTTTTATACATATCTCACCTACAATGGGAAAGGGGTTCCAGTTACAATTGGGATTCTACAAACTAAGAGTTGAGATTGCATTGAAATAGAAACCTTTTGAATTACAATTTATTTTTGTCTTGGGACTCACATAAAATCACAATGAATTAGAACTCTCATCCGTATCCCTGACATCCCCATTCAAGGGGGACTTCCTCTTAGGTTTTTCCTTTGAAGGTAAAGGGATGACCCTTCCCCTTTCCCTTTCTCTCTATTTATTTTAGTATTGACTTCGTAAATAAAATAGTCGGCTTCTTCATTGAATTCTTAGCCAACTAATATTCTGACCAATTCAACTATATACCTAGACCGAATTTTTATCTACAAATTAACTTTATTCTCAAATCTATATAGGTCACGTAGGACATACAATTGACACCAATTTGACTATCACATCATATTACCACGTAGTACTTGTAGAAAATGTATAAGATATGTTTTTCTTTCATAATATTTACTCAAATTTCCAAGATAGATCATATTAGTCCAACTAAATATCATCAAACTAAAACATCATTTCGATATAGCAATTTGGACCATTATTGTATGATATCGTAATGGAAAAAATATTATTCTCAACATTAGTTTTAAACATCATCTAACCTCAAAATTCAAGAAATTATGCCAAAGAGCCACTTCTTCATATCACTATCCTCTTATATCCGAACTATCACCATAATTGATTGCAAAAATTTTATTAACCTTCACTATGATTGGATCTAATATAGAATCATAAAGTGTTTAAGTTACCTATTTACCCTTGAAATTCAACAATCACTCCATACTCGCTTGCTATTACATCTCTTGCCTACTCACCAGGCTCCATGATCTGCTTTAGGCGGGCTCAATCTCAGTGCAAAAAATCACATAGTTTATGATGGAAAATTAAAAATGTCCCTCATTGAGATACTAACATATTTCTATGATATTACATATGTGTCGACTTTAATGTTCTTACCCTCATTGAAAACTGCATAAAATGTTGGGATATATTGATTTTTCTGAAAGCATTCATTGATTGATTCAACCTGATGATTTGCCTATGTTGGTGATGGGAATGGGAGGCTTAATCTTGCACAAGTTGTCTGTCGGCATAAGGAAACTGAGTACATATCATTATACCCGACTGATCACAAAACCTGCAACTCCTTGCCCCATATTGAGCTGCAATACTCACATGTAGCATGACCCACCAGGATTTTCACCTGGATAGCCAAACAGACAGATCCCTCATTCTCCTAAAATCATGGAGACACATGCAATCAAAGATTTTAGATGGAGTTATTCATTTATTTGTGGAATCAACATCCTTCCACATCAACTTCTACATCACTTGCCAAGGACGACTACAATCTAGTCAGGGACGGCGTGAATGCTTATATTCCTTCACCTAAGCATGGTTTGTCATCTTATTCTCTGACCTAGAGGTGACATGGAGATGGACCTATGGATCACTACTATCAACAATCCCTCACAACATCCTCCGACTAGTTAGGATCAAGCATAACAGCTACTCATCATTGGAGGAAATCACTAAAGACAGACGTAATGACGATGAAGAGCTCAAAAATCAAAATGATTATCTAAAAGACAACACTCTCTATAGAAAGTAGAAAGACAATTTGGAGGACACATCAACATCTCCCCTACCTCTATTCAGAGACCCCTCAAGATAAATAAACCAATTGCCACCAAGGTTAAGTTAAGTCAGTCTCCTCCAACATGAACAATCCATCTTACTGCAAGAATCATATAAGCACAATATGATATCTCCAATATTTCAACATGATTTGACAACACATAGTCTGGATCATTGTAGTGAATCACAAGAAGATACAATCAAGTACCAATTTAATTTGATATATAACCCATCAGTATACCCATGGGTTGAGTTTAAACATAAGAAACCTAGACAGAACTCCTATACCAAATGCTTGTGGTGTCTTCATTTTGGACATCACTGCAAATATTGTCATTTTCTGATGAAATGTTTTGTTTGTTCCAAAACTAGACACTTTTCCTATACTTGCCCACGACCTAGACCTATTTGGTGGAACCAAAATAGAAACTTTCAAAATTCTTCTTGCTTCCCCTCAATGATACTTTACCGCAATCATCACGATAGATTGACATGAACCAAGGATCTTCCCAACAAACACTTGGCCAACAGGTGGACATGCCAAATTACAATGGATATCTTACACTCAAACCCCTTTTATTCCCTATGAAACATCCCAAAACACTCCCACCCTCAATCGATACATACCATCCACACTTCACCTCATCACCCATGCATATCTATAAGCCATCCATACATTCCATCTGCACCCCCATCCATATATCATGAACATGTGTTAAATCCATCTAACCACAACTTTCCTCCCTTGATGAGTGTCATTCCAACAGTTTCCTTTGAAATCTCAGTCACCCATTCCACCTATTGCGCCTTTGATGGACTCTAGATACACCGCTTCAGAATGCTCCATCGATCTCCCTATACACAACAAGCCAATATTGAAAGCTCTTACCACCCACACAATTATGGTAGAAGTCATTGATAGCCCTTACAAAGATGACATTGAAACCTTAAAAATCACCAAAGATTTGGCCTTTCTTCTCCCTGATTGCACCATCCTTAAACTCAAAGTCTTCTCCCCCACTAGGCTTCTTTAAACCCTGCCTGCAAAATCCATTTTTGGAGACATATTGGGGCAAACATTTACCTTTGCCTGTGGTAGTGGCTTTGCTCAAGGTCAGATATCACAATGGACTGTCGAAAATAGCGCCACCGCAACTGATACGGGGGAATCAAGGTGTATTTTGATAGCCAATTTCCCACCAAATCTTTAGAGTAAGTCTTTCGATCCATTACACACTTAGTCGGGAATACCCTTCAATTTATTAACCTTGATTCACTCTACCCCACCAACTTCTCCAAAGCAATCTGTGTCTTTGTTATCATGAAAGAAACCACAGTTTTGGGAGACTTAAATGTCAGATGTGGTGGAATGGTTTACAATATCAAACTCAAAGGTGATGTCCCATCCTCTTTCACTCCTTATTTCTGGGAACACGCCCAGCATCCAACCTCCTAGTTCGAGCCAAACAGTTTACAAAACCACCCCAACTTTCTGCTCCTTTAAAAACAAACGAAAACATTGGAAGATTAAGCCTGGAGCCAAGACACATGATCTGCCTGCTGAATTGGCACGGCCCAAACCAAATTTGAAAAGACCACGGTATGCAAAACGAAGAAATAACCCTATTCTCACATAATGAAGGTATCCTACAGACTATTGAGAACAATGTATCTATCAACAAAATAACTAAAGGCATCAACCCATATACTTTCAACAAACTCAAAATAGTTGTCATCGAGGACCTTAAAGACTCAAACAACCTCCTCATTCAGATCAACTCTTGTCAAACCTGAGTCACAGAAACAATAGAAATTCTTTTCCCTAGATGATGCAGGTACAAAGACATATGATTTATGTCCTTTACACAAAATTTTGCAAACTAAACATATGTTGTCTACGAGTGAAAACTCTTATCCAACTACACTCACATCCAACGACAATCCCCAACTAGACAATATTGAGCACCTAGCATCATGGGACAACAAAGACACCTTTATTAGCTTTGCATACAACATTGGTTTAACTTTCAATGACACACACAATGCTAGCATATATATAAAAGAAATTCAAACCTTCATGCCCTAGATAGACTAGGGGGATAATAACGACATGGGTGTGTCTATGTCCATCCTTAATCTTCAGACCAGCCACACTTGTTATTCTTGTTGATTATCCCTGTTTTACTTTAGACATCAATTATCATGATCATTGCATCATGGAGCGTATGTGATGTGGCAGACCCTGCAAGACGTTATATTATTAGATACTTCATATACCAACATCACATCAACCTCATTACTATCAAAAAGCCAAAAAAGTCTACTAACGTACAATTTAAGTGTTTTGGTGGTTTTCATATTAAAAATGGACACAACTACCTGCCCATGGTTTTCACGATGGAATTCTAATTGAATGGAATGACACCATCTTTAGAGTAGAAAATACCCAACACAATACCTAGAAAACTAAATTTGAGTTGATAGATGAAAATAAAAACTTTGCACGAAACTTTACAACCCTCTATAGACCACCTGCATCAAACAAGGAACAATTTCTTGTTGAGTTACACAAGCTAGCTACCTATTTTGCATCCACTCCTTGGATCATTTGGGGCAATTTCAACATTATCATAGGCTCACATAAGTGAAATAATATAGAAAACTCAAATACACTGCAATACCATAGGCACACCAGAACTTTCACTCCATTTACCAAAGATCACAACTTCATGGATATTCATACTAGTAACAGACTGTGAATGTGGCATACAGGCCATCTGAGTGCCAAATTAGACCTTTTTCTCTATAATCACCTTTGGTCACATGATCACCCTCTTGCAAATTCACACATCATGGCCTCCAGCCTCTCTAGCCATCAACCTATCAAACCAAAGATGTAACACCACCCCAGGGGCCCATAGTATTTCTGTTTTAAGCATTTTTGGACCCAACACTGAAACTTTCACCAACTTATATCCAATCAATGGAGCTCCTCCACACCCACTACAAACACAAGATCTTCCATATACCAAAAATTGAAGCTTCTTAGAATGATCCGAAAGTAATGGAGCCAAAATACCTTTGGTTCACAACAACCACTACTCAATACAATCAAAGTGAGATGCAATCAATCTTAAAAGACCCTAATACCAGAAAACCTTCGTGAAGAACTATGCCAAATGCACTCCTTGGAGGAAACATTATGGAAATAGAAAGCCAAGACCAAATGGCTAAAAGAGTGAGACAAGAACAAGAAGTTCTTCCATGCTTGTTGTAACATAAAACTCCATAACAACATCATCCTCGGGATTGACAATGTGGATTCCTCCCTACATTTTAAACAACTGATTACCACACCTATTGTTCAGTTCTACAAAGTGTTGTATATTAGTAGACACTATATCTCACCACATGTGCAACTAGATTGGGACTGCATCATTCCCCTGAAAGTAACAAATGATCACCACCTCTTGGACCCATTTTTCTCGACTAAAATTAGAAATATGATGATTAGTCTGGATATATACAAATGAATGGGTCCCAATGGATTTGAAATGTCCTTCTTCTAGGTTTTATGGGAGATCATCAAAAATGACTTCTTTTTGTTCTTTGAACAAATTCAAAAACATGGGGACATCAATTTTCTAATCAGGAAGATCAACCAAACACATATAGAACTCATCAAGAAGATGGATAGCCCCATATCTATCCAGGATTATTGGCCTATTTACCTCATCAATTCATCCTACAAAATCATTGCCAAACTCCTGACTACTCGGATGAAGCCTTTGCTCCAAAAGGTGATAGATAGAGACCAATGTGCCTTCCTAAAAGACATGATTATACAAGATGCATACATAACTACTCTTGGAGCCTACACACCTGCCAATCCATCAACTCCCCCATTCAGCACTGAAGTTAGACTTTGAGGAAGTTTTTGACAATGTGAATCAGATATTACTTCTGTAATGCATGAAAGGACTCAATTTTCTACTATAGTAGATTGCATGGATCAAATCATTCATCAACACTTGTGTCTTCACAATTCACATAAATGGTTCTCCCTTTGGCTTGTTTTACAGCACAAATTGAGTCAGGAAGGGTGATCCACTTTATCCTTACCTCGTCAACATTATTACCATTTACCTAGAGGATGTGAGCATAGGATCATCCAATATGCTAACAATACTATTATTTCCATCTCTCTAGATAACAATCAAGTCATAGACATTATAAGAATTATCGCAGTATTCTCACATTTATCAGGACCTAATATCAACTTTTCAAAGTCCACCATCATCAGATCACAAATTAATGACACTGACCTACATAAATGCAAAACTCTCCTTGGGTGCAAGACTGAGTCCTTCCCCATCACTTACCTCATCTTACTACTGTATCTCAAATGTATATCAAATTCATCATGGACCCTTATTATAAATGGATGCCAAAAGCACATCAGTTCCTAGAAAACCCACTTTTTATCCATGGCTAGCAGGTTCATCCTCCTCAATTCCTCACTCACTCATACCTCTCATTACTTACGACATCATGTGTATCCCTCTTCCCAAAATGGTACTTCATAAACTTGATAAATTATGGGAACCTTCCTTTGTGAAAACCAAGGTAAGAAACTTCATCTAGAAACTAGAATACCATATGTAGTCCAAAACAAGTGGGGGGGGTAGGGAAATCATAAACCTCAAACTTCATTCTTTATGCCTCATCCATAAGATTACAACCACCATCTATCAGCAATAAACCAAATTATAGACCAACATGGTCAGCAATAAGTACTATAACTCCAAATCCATGGTCTTTCAAAGTTACACACACTACATCTACCATGTGGAAGTATTTGTCAGATACTTCTCACATTGTGTCACACACGATATATAGACCTCTCCACCATAGTCCAAACATAATATTGTAGACCGACCCATGGTGGCACAACAACTATCCCATAGATTTTGAAATCTCATCAGTTGTGGTCCCAACCTTTGTCTCCTCTTAAAACATTAGCAAGGCTACATAGATATTTGGAGCACTTAGACATAATTTGTTCGAAACATACTTGCTAACTTGGGTGGCTTTATACTGTTACTATGATATCCTTATCCATATGGAAAACAATACCCTCAACTGAGTATCATGGAGATGAGGCACACGATACAAAACCAACTATGCATACAAAATTTTCTCATTTAGAGGATACCCTCTAAATTACAAAGCTATGTGGGACACTACCTTTTCCCAAAGGTGTAAATCCTCATTTGGTTGATTAGTCATGAAAAAAAATCCCTCTTAAATGTATTTGTGACCCAAGGGTTTTCATGGCCATAATTATGTTATCTTTTCCATAAAAACAAAGAATCAAATCAACACCTATATTTTGGTTGTCACCAGGCACGATATTAATGGGCCCACTACACTACAACTATGACAAAGTGGTTTTCTGGCTTAATTCCGAGGATGGAATTTCTTTTAAGGTGTGTAGGATGTGATGGAGTGGACTTTTGGAATCCTAAATGTCCAATGACATAAGTGAAATCATATGGTTGAGTTATATTAAGAGTTCTAAGCTTTTGACAAAGTAGGTGTGTTGATGTGAGGTTGACATCATGATTAAGATATCTCTTTTAATGACTTTTGAGGTATTTAATTGGATGATCAAATAGTTGAGTTTTGTCACCAAATGTGAGCAGAATGTAGCCTGAGAGGTAGTGAAGCTATGGTTAAAATTTGGTGGCAATTGGAGTATCACAGAGGAAGTTACTCAGGTTTGAAAATTGGGAAATAATGTAATTTATGGAGGATTTATAGACCTAAGTTGAGTATAATCTGGTGTCACACACCCCATTGTTTGAGAGCAGATTGTACAGCTGAATCCTGGCCATTCATGACTAATCGGGTGGTTGAGGCCTTCAACTCAAGTGATCCCCAAATCCTACTGTGGGTGAGTTCCTTACTAGTCTTTGGATGTACTTTGGATGGTTAGATCCTCATCCCCTACCTTCGGTCAGACTGGAGATCGTGGGGTTACAGTGAGCGGGAAGCCTTAGCCTTGCCCCCACGTTGTGGTCGTGGTCTAAATGAGGAAATGAAGTGGTCAGTTGCTCTTGACTCAAGTAGAGGAGTGTGTAGACCCCTAAAACGAGTTGTGCGACTGCTCCAATAGGGAGAACAGAAGCCAACTCCCTAGTGTCTCTCCACCGTAGCCTACAGGTGGTAGTCGGAGGTGGAGAAGAGGGGGTAGAGGGGCGATCCGAAGAAGATGAAGTGAGGGGAAATGAGGAAGAAGGTATGAGGAGAAGGATTCTGGCATTTTCATGGTTCCCGTGAAGGTTCCCCATGGTTAACGAGGTCAAGTCATTCGGAGAGGAAGATGGGAGTCGGGGGCTACAAGAAGTTCATCTCACCACACATGGAGGGTGTGTAATACTTCGAGGAAACACAGTGTTCATGTTGATCATCTCAAATGATAGGGATAACCAATGGAGGCCTTTTCTCCCTTTTTTGTGCCACCATGGCAGTAGCCTGCGGCGGCGAGCTCCTTGAGCTCGCCAGGAGGCGCCCAAGAAGAGATCCCAGAAGTCGGCGGCACTACGGAACCACGTATGAAGCTGTTTGCATCCTTGGTAGCTGATGACGATCCATGCACCTCTGTTGATCCCTCACCGGAGGAGAGTCTAGGCGGCGGTGGATGTTGCAGAGGAATAGAGTCCCGCTTGGGACTGATCGCGTGAGAAGCAAGGAAAGGAGAGGGAGCGGGCGGACCAGCAAACTAATCCCAGACCGGATGGTCTAGCTGAAGATTAGGGTGTGAACCGCTGGGTCAATCCCTAGCCTAAACCAGTCACAGCAAGCAAAGGAGTTGCGCCTCTCACAGGCTAGGTGGCGGCTTCTGATTGGCCAATAAAGGTTAATATCTTAGTTAATGCTCAAAACTTCAATAATTCGTAGAAAATAGCTCAGTTGTCAGAAAAATACAAACAAAGTGCCAAAATGTTCAGAAAAATAAGTAGAACAATATGAGATCATAATATCAGACTTTTTATGCTTTAATATCAGTGATATCATGTAAGATGTGAAATGCTTAGATCATGGATAATAAATATCAAATGACGATATAAAATTATGACAAGTCTATAATCATGTTTATAATCCATCTGAAGTCATAAATACTGATGTGTTGATGCACGAAATCATATAATTTGATTAATATGGCTAATTAAGGCTAATAACACTAAAGATGATGCAATTAATACATGCATGCACAATAAATGATGAAATTTACAGAAAACCCTCATATCTGTAACTGGAAGATAATATATAAATCTGAGATCAGTTATATACATGGAATTCATGTTATATGACGAGAATCCTTAATACATGTGATGTAACCCTGATACGGTTAATGAAAGTGACATATTGTTAAATATGTTCACATAATAATGTGACACATGAGTATATCTAGTTGATGAACTATAATCTGGAATACAACATCAGTAATGTCAATCCTAGATAACAAGAAGAGATAGATAAAAAAAATAATGAGAATATCCTAATGAGTAAGCAAACCGTAAAATGGATAAAAATGGGGTTAAGATGATGGGAATCAAATGCATGGCATATATGATCTTATCTTAACCAGGGTTTGACCAAGACATAGTTGACACCAGGAATATATGTGATGACTGGGTTTCTCTTGATCAAGGTATGCCATTACCTCTTACTTGGCTTATTATACAATATGCTTGTGTTATATGTGTAGTAAAATACTTGGCATATGATATTGGATGAAATGATTGTTCTTGCATGATATGTTAGTTGATTTTTCATACTAATGATTATGAACACATGAAACATAATATATCTTTTCCATTATATGAAAACACTAATTCTCTTTGGTAGCATAGTGCTGGAAAGTGATCATTCTCTTCGGTAGTAGATCACATTGTACAATGATCTAACTCTTTGGTAGTAGATCATAAGGCCTTACATCTCATTCTCTTTGCATGACTACGCCGCCGTAGGCAGCTGCCATATAGTTGCTATCAACTCCGTCCACGCCATTGGGATTGGGTTGGTAAGGAGTCCATGAAGTCCTTAGCCGGGACGCCCCTACAGGTGAGCAGTACACGTACAAGCGAGGCTCCGGTGCAGATAGCTGAATGGGCTGCCGGTTTGGTTTCCGGGTAGCAAAGTACAGCTTCTTGAGCAACTTCATATCCTTCTCGCCTACTCGTTCCAAATCCACTTTGGGATCCATTCCTGGAAAGGGCGCCTTTGTTAGCTGACTGTATGAACCAGTAGCTCTGACCTTGCTTACTAAACTTTTATGATGGTGAACAGGTTAAATACCATGAAGACGAGTTTAAATAGGCCATGAAACAGCATAATGTGGAATCTGAGACATGCGGATCGATGTTCATGTCTAGCCGGACAACTGCGTTATCCTGACTAGACTTCGTGTTGTTAACGGTCGTTCGTGAATATGACGTGAGATATGATTCCATGCGCACACTTGTCTCGGCTGATTCCCTCAACATCTGAACAGTCAATACTTGTTATCTTGAAACTGTAGGAATTCCACAAAGGGCAGATGGCAGAGCTTCTTGATGTTGGAATGTTGGATAAAGGATGTTAGATTAGGGCGGCGTCGTTGCTGCTGCTTGTTGGGGTGGAGAGTGTGGTGGTCTGCGGAATCCAAGAAAGTTGGGCGGCGGTTATGGGCCTTGCTTTCGCTCACTGTTTTCCTGGTGCCACCCAAGACATCTTCATCCGTTTTACACTCCCAAAACCCTATCGAAGGTTAAGAGTCATCTTATATTATTTCTATAGAAAAACCTATAAGAAACCAACAGCTAATTATGCCGAGAACTTGCCCACAAAAAAAATAACAGAGTGAGCAACCACATTTATCACTAAAACGAGTTTTGATTGATTTTCATACCAAATTATTATTGGATACCTCCTATACAAAATATGTCACCCTAGACAGCATTTACAATAATTTGGACATAAAAAAACGTCATGTGTCCACCGAGAGATGCACATGAACGGACTCGGGATTACATATCTACTAAAAGAACAAATTATAAAAAATATCTAATATATAAATACAAAACTTCACGTCTGCTATACTTTTATTAATTGCCGATTATATTCATGTTGTCGTTAAAGTTTGAACCTCAGACCTCCTAGTAAAACTACTAATCAAATCATTCAGGTGTCATGTGTGCTATAATTGACTATGTCTAATTTTTTAATACAAAATATAAAAGGTTGTTGGATTTTAGGGGAGACAGAGAAGGCAGCAGAAATAAAAAATTTATCCTTCCAAACTCAGAATAAAGGAATCACGTCAACGTCTATTCAATAGGAAGGATGGTTTATGGAGTCATACCTTGACCCGAGGTTTGCTCGGCGACGTTACCTCGTGGCTTGTGCGGTCTTCACCTCCGGTCTTAGACGGTGTCTGTGCAGCTCCTGGTCTCACTGGAACTGTCGGGATTGACAACTGTCCTCCGAGCGGCAGAAGTCTCCCACCTCTGCGGACTACTAGAACTTCGATCTCCTTGTACTACAAGGAATCGGAAGGAGTCACACCCTCTTGTCGGCGCACTAGCCACCAACACACTCTCCTGTAACCAGTTGTCTTTCTGCAGTTGTCCTTCCCTTGTTGTGCCTCCCTTATCAGGTAGCAGTTGCTCGGGCTCTCTCGGTTACCACAACCAGAGATAACGACAATTTTGCAGAGCAACTGGTGTTCTCAGTTATTGTTCTTTGAGAAGCCCTCAATACCCGTATATATAAGAGGGTCACGGGATAGAGTTCTCTACCCCGGGCAATGTGGGATTAAATCAGGAGTGGAAGGGTTTGAGATTTTCCAAAAAACTGACATAATGCGGAAGTTGAACCGATCGGTTCACACCCTGAAACGATCGTTTCGGGCCCTGATCCGATCGTTTGGGATAAGAGTCGATCATCTAGGGCTCTGAGCCGATCGTCTGGGCTCTAAGCCGATCGGTTCGTGGTCCTCATCCAACTCAAAATGACTTTCAAATTTGTTTACAATTAATCAAATATTAATATTTGTCCAAATCGAATTTGTACGAGTAAAACAATTGTATTTGCAAAATAGTCTTCTGACTTTCCAAACGATCTCGGTTGGTTTACGAATCGAACGTTTCAACAATTGAGTCGATCGTTTAATGACTCATGAGTCGATCGACTCACAACATGAGCCGACCGATTCAACAACCTGAGCCGATCGGTTCATCTCATGAGCCGATCGGTTGGGGCAGCGGACTGTGCAAATTAGTCAATTGTAGTTTCAATCAATCCAATACTCTAATCAATTGGTCCAACACCTTGAACACTATATTACTGAGCTATCAATTGATTAAGTATTTAATTGACCTACGAAACTCCTTTAGTAATCAATCTAAACATCATTTGTGGATAAACTCCTCTTCTAAGTTAAATCCTATGTGTGTGACCATATAGGTCCACTTCACGTTGGCAGTGAAAGTCCATAACACTTATGACTTCTCAAGCAAAGAGTGGTGCCTAGTCACACATCAGTGCTACCCAAGTGAAAAGGAAAGTTAGAGAACAACTTTCAATCCTACAATCCGTGAATGGTGTTACAGTGAATGTATAATTCCTTTGTCACTGATATCCCGAATGAACTCAAGGCATGGAACAGTCATCTTGTCAATGTTCATTCACTTTCTTGATCTCAGAGTAGATTGGAGGAGATATGTATGACATCAATATCAAATACTCATTCACACATGCGTGCACGCCTTATCTCAATCCTACTCATCAAGTGGCCATGGAAATCAAACTCCCTCAGGAGGGACAAATCCCATATCTATCACTCACCCCTCAAAAGCCCCATGTGTCAAAGCCACCCCAATCATCACCTTTATAACAACCCATGTTTCAGAACTGTGTTTGATGATGTCAAAGTGTATCCAACGACATGTGTTGAGTGTAGTGATTTCAGGTCAAAGAATCACATTCACCACTATCACAATGAGAAATGATTGTGACTACCATGTCATGGTTCCATGTGTCAAACTCACAGTGGGTCTCTCTGGTACACTTGTTCTCTAACAAGTACCTATGTGTTTGGTTTGATATCTCCATATCATGACTAATGAGATTTTGTCATCAACCAACACCACAATCTAGTCTTGTGTATCATTATTGTCTATCTACCTTCCACAATGACATCCGACTAGGGACATAATAAGAATGTACAAACTCTTAGCATATGTATGATCTCATCGTTCAGGTCCTGAACCTGAAAGCATACGTCATTAAGTACTGCCATTCTCTAGACATTAAATTTTTTCTATCATTATCTCATATGATTGAACTAAAAAGAATTGGAAGCTTGCCTTTGATGTTTATCAAATCAATCTTAATGTATCCTACCAATCATCCCATGATTGGCTCTCACGGCATACATACCAACATACTCCCACTTGCACTGTGAGCCAATCACCATTGAATCATATTCATAGTGATCATCAAACATGTCCCACATGTTACTGTGCTTTAGTGCTAACATAGTGAGTTATGGCAACACCTTGCCAAATTCGGTATTAATTGCATATCTCTCATCTCTTCGTTGTACGTCACACGTACGAGATGGAGTTGTCGTAATATGCAATCTAGTATTCCTTTGCTAACATTTAGCCACATTGCATGACAAAGCGCTCCTAACTTGTAATCAATGTATATATATATCATATGTATATATATATATATATATATATATATATATATATATATATATATATATATATATATATATATATATATATATATATGATATATATATGTATATATATACATATATATATCAAATGTATATATATTCATATATATATCATATGTATATATATATATATGATATATATATATATGTAGAGGAGCATTTGATCTAGCTTCCAAAAAAATTTCATCTGAAAATAATATCATTTATCCCACCAAAATAAAAAAATACGTCCAGATATTTACTAACTGTATATTTTATGCTCAGTTACCTTTTTAGTCATATAGTTACTCTTTCATCAATACAATTATTGTTTTGATGTTATAGTTACTTTTGTGTACCATATAGTTACCCTTGTACCATATAGTTACACTTTTGGATGTGCGTGCATCAAAAAATCAGGCTACCCGTGCGGGTAACGAATAAATCCTCATATATGTAATATGTTTATATATATATATATATATATATATATATATATATATATATATATATATATATATATATATATATATATATATATATATATATATATATATATATATATATATATATATATACATACATGTATATATACATATACATACAGATATACATATACATGTATATATAGAAGTACATATAGATATACATATAGATATATATAAATATATATATATATACATGTATATATATATATAAATATATACATGTATATATACATATATATATATATATATATATTCATATACATGGAGATATATATACATATACATGTACATATATATTTATATACATGTATATATATACATATACACATATACATGTATATATATATATATATATATATATATACATACAAATATATATATACATATATATACATATATATATACATATATATACTTATATATATATACATATATATATATACATATATATACATATATATACATATATATATATATATATAGCTAAATATTTGGTACCCATGCGGGTAACTTAATCTCACTACCCGACGCATTGTCCACCTCTTTCCCTGCGAGCGACCAAAGACGGAAGATTCTGCAAATCTTCGTTGTTCATCGATTCTTCTCTGATCTCCCCCGCCGCTGGCAAGCATCCGCCGTTGGACAGGCTCATACCGTCCATCTGCCACAGAGTATTGGGGTTTCTATTCACTGCTCCGGCTTCTCCTTCTCGTCCGCCCCTCTTTGATCCAGGAGCTCCAATTGACAGTGCAGCTATTGCTTCCTAAGCTACATTGACGTTGACAAGGTCTCCTTCTATATCGATCAAGTGCTCCAAGTGTGTCTGCATCTTTCCCATCCTTCCCCTAGAGTAGTGCTCCGATCTGAAAGTGACGCCCGACCTAGAAGAATAGCGACATTGTTCATTAATCCCCGAACTGCAAGAAGGGTTTTCCAGTTATCTATTTTCCTAGAGGAGGACGACGAAGGTGTTTTTGAACTCATCTGAACCCTATTTGGCTGTCGTCCTAGTATCCGGTGAACATATTGATAATCATCAGTTGAAATCGTTGCTATTCAAGTGTGTCTGTCCAACTTCAAAATCTACTCTATTCAAGTGTATCAGTCCAACTTGGTAATATGTTCTATTCTGATTTGTAATTCGGAATACTAATCTATCTATAGTGATTGAATTGAGGAAGAGAACACAAAACAATGTGCATTCGACTCTCTTGAAATCTGATTGGTAATGTGTATACTGATTTTTCAATTCAAGTTTGTATTCATCTCTCTGGAAATCTGATTTGTAATATGTATATTGATTTACCAAGAGAATACTTATTTGTAATGTGTATACTGATTGTCCAAGAGAATATTGATTTGTAACAAATGTGTATTCATCTCTCTGGAAATCTGATTTGTAATGTGTATACTAATTTTCCAAGAAAATGCTAATTTGTAATGTGTATACCGATTTTTCTATGCAAGTGTGTCTTTCCAACTTTGAAATCTGTTTTATTCTGATTTGTACTTTGGAATACAAATCTATCTATACTGATTGACTTATAGTAGAAAATACAAAAGAATGTGTATTCATCTCTCTGACTCTTATATTCACAATGTGTTTTCTTCTCTCTGACTTTTGTATTCACAATGTGTATACATTTCTCTGACTTTTGTGTTTGAAATAAACCCAATTTTGTGTTTGCATTTTTCATTTTTGAAGCAGTTACTCATTTGTTATGTTGGGTTACTCTTCTACCTGACAGAGTTACTCTCTGTTGTTTCAGGGTTACTCCTCTGTCCTGCTGAGTTACTCCGGTGTATTAGAACTAATCTGAACCTTATTTGGCGGTCGTCCGATTATCAAGTGAACATATCTATAGTCATCAATTTCAAATTCTTGCTCTTTTTTCTGCTGTTGTGAAGCTCACTTGAAAATCTACATATAAACTTATTTGTACAAGTTACCTATCTGTATTTTCTTTTTCAATTCAAGTGTTTATGTTCAACTTGGAAATCTATTTTATTCTAATTTGTAATTTGGAATACAAATCGACTTTCAATTACTCGTTTGTTATGATGTGTTACTCTTCGGCCTGATAGAGTTACTCTCTGCTGTTTTAGGTTTACTCCTCTGTACTGCTGAGTTACTGCCATACGTTGTAATGGATCCCAGCCTTGATACAAATGCTGCTAATTCAAATGTCAACCTTGATAATGATAATGCTAATTCTTATCCTTCTGTTGGTGCTTCCACTCTTCCTCCAGCTACAGTTCCTAAAATTGGTCTCCACTTTGGAGGTTTAGATGAAGCTATCTCATTCTATTCTAGCTACGCTGGCATGATTGGTTTTAATATCAGGAAAGATGACAGCATGTATGAATGAGGAACTAAGATTCTTGTAGCCAAAGATCTGGTTTGTGACAAGCAGGGTACAATGGGCTGTTCTAAGAGGTCAAGAGGGCTTCTGAGCCCCGTTTGTGATAAAGTGGGTAAGTTGTAGGAAAATCTGTCCAAGAAGCACAAGCGATCTGTGAAGAGGTGTGGTTGTGGAGCCATGATTCGATTCACACTAGACAAGTCTGCATCCACGTGGGTTGTGACTGCCTTTGTTGAGGAACACAACCACGATCTTGTTGATGATGCACTTCTCCGTTACCTGAAGTGTAACTCATCTCTTGATGAAACTCAAAAAGGTATCCCTTCTTCCATGAGCCAAGCTAACATACCTGTATTGAGACAAATTGCATTGATGGCATTCGAGTCTGGCGGCTATGAAAATCTGACATTTACTAGCAGACAAACTCATGGACACATCAGTAGCAAGAGGAAAGAGTCATCCAAGTACGACGTCGACATGGTCTTGGATCGGTTTGCCAAGTTTAAGGTACTCGATCAGAAATTATTCTATACATACCAAAACGATCCTGATTGTTGCTTGACTCATCTGTTTTGGGATGATCCTGTTTCTGTTGAAGACGACGGGTTGTTTGGCGATGCGATTATTTTTAACACCACCTACCACACCAACAAGTATTCGATGGTTTATGGAATTTTTGGTGGTGTTGATCACCATCGTAAGACGGTCTTGTTTGCTTCAGCTCTTATGTTTGATGAGAAGTACGAGTCATTTTTCTGGGTTTTCAAGCAGTATCTACTTTGTTTTGGAAAAGAGTCGGTGTCCATCATAACCGATCAAGACCCGGCTATGAATGCTGCTATCCTTACTATTTTTCCGAATTGCAAGCATCGCTTCTGCAGCTGGCACATCCTACAAAAGCTTCCCTCTAAGCTTGGTGGTCTTCCTAACAAGGACCAGATCATAAGCTCCTTGAATGATTGCGTTTGGAATGTGGATGATGTCGGTATATTTGAAGAGAGGCGGCATTCGGTTGTTGAGGTGTATGGTCTGTCGTCCATTACTTGGCTATCTGACATGTATGCGATGCGTTTAGAGTGGGTTTCATGCTATATGCAGTCTTCCTTCTTCACGAGCATGAGGACAACGCAAAGGAGTGAGAGCTTGAATGCGTTCGTTAGAATACATGTGAATAGTAGGAAGACTCTCTTTGAACTTGTATGTTCATTGGAGACTGCATACTCTCATGTACAGGAGATTGAAAATTTCAAAGACTTTGAAGATGAGTATAGTAATCTCCCTTTGTCATCATTGTGGCCTCTGGAGGAGCATATGAGAGGTATATACACAAAGTCAATTTTTAAGATCTTTCAGAGTGAGGTTCATCAAAGCATGATATACAATGTAAAGGAAGCTTCAGAAGGTGTGTTTGAAGTGTATCGTGTCGGTGGCCTTGGATCTTCCCATATCTTGAAGAAAAAGCCATCGAGTGAGATTGTTTATTGCAACTGTTACATGTTGGAATTCAAAGGTATCCCTTGCAGGCTCATTCTATCTTATTTGAAGAGTCGTGACTTTTGCACTCTTCCCGAGCCATACATAATTAAGAGGTGGACCAAAGGCTACAGAGAACATCCTTTGATTTTTAGCAAAGCGTCAGTTAGTCATCTATCCACTGGGAGGACTCTTAAGCTTGTTTCTGCCTGTAATTCGATTGTGAACATAGTGTGTAGGAACAACGTTGTAGATATTTTTCATGAAAAACTGCTAGCCTTGCGAAAGGAGCTGTTAGAATTTGATCTCGTTGATACTTATGCAGATGTAGGTGATGGTGTAACGACTTCAAATACAACTTCTTCTTCTTCCGCTGTCAAGGTTCATATCCCCAATGTTTGCAAAACTAAGGGGAGAGCCAAATTCACAGATGCGAGGTTTAAATCTGGAGTTGAGATTGCCCAGTCTAAAAGAGAGAGGCAGTGCAAGAATTGCTTAGAGTTTGGTGTTAACCATGACATCAGGAACTGTCCTAAGAAGTAGTGCATTCTATGATTGGGATTTGTTGCTACTATTTCTACTGCTCGTGTTCTGGTGTTGTTGCTGCTGCTATTGATGTATATGTGGTTCAACCTTTTTTAGTGGAGTTTTTAGTTGATCAGTGTGTCAGTGAGGCATGTTCAAATTTGTAATGGGGTTGTTCTTTTTGTGTAGTTTTGTGAAAGTGATTTTGTAACCTTCTAAGTACTTCACTTGTGTTTGTAATCTATCTTTGTGTTACCTTGTGATCTAGTAGTTGTATGTATACTCTGAATATGTTACAAAGAATATGTTCTGATCAATTGTTATTCTTTTTGAAGAATATGTGTTTGTCTTTGTGTACAATGGATACTCTTAGTGTTATCACAGTTACTCTTATTGATGTCATAGTTACTCGTAGTGTTTCACAGTTACTCTTATTGTTGTTAGAGTTACTCACAGGGTTGTCACAGTTACTCGTAGTGGCTTTTCAGTTACTCTAACTGCTATTTGAATTAATCGTAGTGCTCGTTTAGTTACTCGCATTGTTTTCATAGTTACTCGTAGTGTTTCACAGTTACTCGTAGGATTTTTCAGTTACTCGCAGGGTTTCTTCAGTTACTCAGGTAGTTTTTTCAATTACTCACAGTGTTTGTTCAGTTACTCGCAGTGTTTGTTCATTAACCTTCGAATGGGTTTCTTCAGTTACTCGCAGGGTTTTTTCAATTACTCATGTGGTTTTTTCAGTTACTCGCAGTGTTTGTTCATTTACTCGCAGTGTTTGTTCAGTAACCTTTGAAAGGGTTTCTTCAGTTACTCGCAGGGTTTTTTTAGTTACTCACGTAGTTTTTTCAGTTACTCGCAGTGTTTGTTCAGTTACTCACAGTGTTTGTTCAGTAACCTTCGAAATACAACAGGAACATCTTGTAAAGTAACTGTACCAGGATGAGAGCAAGTGTTCGATTCCAAAAAAAGGTAACTGTATCAGCAATAAGAGTAATAGTAGGAGCACAATGAGTAACTGTGGCAACACTAAGAGTAACTATGACAAAACAAAAAGTAACTCTAGCATTCAAAAAGTAACTTTTTTACTTTGCAAAGTAACTATTGTGGAAATACTCCCAAGTCCCTCCACCACCAACCCATCCCTCCCCACGAGGCCTGCTATCCTATTTTGGTGAATCATGCTCCATTTAATGCATTAGAAGAAAAGATATGTACAATGCACTGATTCTATTAAAGAAGGAACCAGAAAAGTGAAGAAAAGAGAGAACAGAGCTATAAAGATATGTACAAGAGTTTGATGTATAACGTAAAAGCACAGACACAGAGCACGGAGCACTACTGTGTCATCAGAACAGCACAGAGCACTGCTGCCATCTTTGCAACACCAACAACACAGAGCACTGCTGCCCATCTTTGCAACACCAACAACACAGAGCACTGCTGCCATCTTCTTTTAAGTTCCAGTGTTCTCATCTCACCCTTCAACTCACTTTCGAACAGCCTACCTTCTTCACAACCAACTTCTTCACAACCTACCTTCTTCACAACCTACCTTCTTCTACCATTACTAGTTTTCTCACAACCCTCAACACAGCCTACCATGGACCCATTCATCCAGCCCATCAACTACACTCTTGACGACAAGAAAATGGAATCCATTCAACTTCCTATATAAGGGAAATATCTCCATTTTCACATTAAACCAGGAAACACCACCTTCCATATCGGAAACCAGACATTTCAGATAACCCTTATTTAGAATAAAAATGGATCACTTTCAACTGGTAAAGGCTGGAAAAGTATGATCGCACAGCTCCATATTTGCAAAGGTTGGATCATCTTCCTCAAGCCAACTGATCACCAGACTATCACAGCATGGATCATAGATCAGTTCTTAGAAACACCAACCGAGCTTCTTCCGCTCTACATATATATATAGAGAGAGAGATAGTTTTAGCTGCCTGCGCGGGTAACTTGATTACGCTACCCGACAGCAATACTCCCGCAACCCAGTTACTCAAGCATTAATCTCAGTTACTCAAGCATTAATTTCATTTACTCAAGCATTACCTTGTTGTTCAACTTTTCCCACTTTATTGCACGCATATTCTTTCTTCTCAGTTGCTCTATTGCCTCCACGACCAGCAGTAGCAACCTTACTGTGCTTTGCACTTTTTGATTGAGGTTTGATCCATGTGGGAGCTGTAACCCCTCTTTTTTTGCCTTTCTTTTGTGTCTTAATTGTTGAAGAAGTAGCTTGCTTATCCCCTTTAGTAGCAATCGCAGCTCCTATTTTGACCTCTTTCTGAATTGTCTGAGGAGTCTCAGCAGCAAACCTCTTCTCCATTTCCGCAGCTTCTTCTTTCCCCTCTTCTTCTGCTTTTGTGGCCTTAGTAGCCTCTTTCTTATCCCCTTTCAGAGTTGTCAGAGTAGTCTGGTCTTGTATTTCCCTTTCCGCGGCCGATGCTGCTTTTCCCGCTTCTTCTTCTTGTTTTGCCATCTTCTCGTCGACTTGAAACTGGTGCGTTTCAAAGTCGTCGTTGCCTATTTCGACCACTGTCGGTCTATTCTTTCTCCACGGAGGCATAATCGACGATTTCTGTGAGGATTTCTTCATCCTCGTCATCTCTGAGTATCTGATGAGTCGATGAAGGAGCGATTGGAGGAGATGATGACGGAGGAGGTAGTGATGAAGGAGCGATTGGAGGAGTTGATGACGGAGGAGGTGCACGACAACAGGAGAAATCACTGGGGAGGGCGACGAATTGGGGTTTTGCTTCACTGGGGACAACGACAAATTGGGGTTCGCTAGCTGCTCTCTCCGCGCGGTGGCCTTTTTTTTTCTCTTTTGTCCACTCCGGGTTGCGGGTGTACTGTTGCCGGGTAGCGTAATCAAGTTACCCACACGGGAAGCAAAAATATCTCTCTCTCTCTATATATATATATAGAGCGGAAGAAGCTCGGTTGGTGTTTCTAAGAACTGATCGATGATCCATGTTGTGAAAGTCTGGTGATCAATTGGCTTGAGGAAGATGATCCAACCTTTACGAATATTGAGCTGTGCGATCATACTTTTCCAGCCCTTACCATTTGAAAGTGATCCGTTTTTATTCTGAATAAGGGTTATCTGAAATGTCTGGTTTCCGATATGGAAGGTGGTGTTTCCTGGTTTAATGTGAAAATGGAGATGTTTCCATTCTATAGGAAGTTGAATGGATTCCATTGTCTTGTCATCAAGGGTGTAGTTGATGGGCTGGATGAACGGCTCCATGGTAGGCTGTGTTGAGGGTTGTGAGAAAACTAGTAATGTTAGAAGAAGGTAGGTTGTGAAGAAGTTGGTTGTGAAGAAGGTAGGCTGTACGAAAGTGAGTGAAAGGGTGAGATGAGAACACTGGAACTTAAACCAAGATGGCAGTAGTGCTCTGTGTTGTTGGTGTTGCAAAGATGGGCAGCAGTGCTCTGTGTTGTTGGTGTTGCAAAGATGGCAGCAGTGCTCTGTGTTGTTCTGATGACATAGTAGTGCTCTGTGCTCGGTGTCTGTGCTTTTACGTTGTACAACAAACTCTTGTACATATCTTTATAGCTCTCTGCTCTCTTTTCTTCACTTTTCTGGTTCCTTCTTTAATAGAATCAGTGCATTGTACATATCTTTTCTTCTAATGCACTAATTGGAGCATGATTCACCAAAATAGGATAGCATGTCTCGTGGGGAGGGATGGGTTGGTGGTGGAGGGACTGGGGTGTATTTCCACAATAGTTACTTTGCAAAGTAAAAAATTTACTTTTTGAACGCTAGAGTTACTTTTTGTTTTGTCACAGTTACTCTTAGTGTTGTCACAGTTACTCATTGTGCTCCTACTATTACTCTTAGTGCTGATACAGTTACCTTTTTCTGGAATCGAACACTTGCTCTCATGGTGGTACAGTTACTTTACAAGATGTTCCTGTTGTATTTTCGAAGGTTACTGAACAAACATTGCGAGTAACTAAACAAACACTGTGAGTAACTGAAAAAACCACGGGAGAAACTGAAAAAACCCTACGAGTAACTGAAGAAACCCTTTCGAAGGTTATTGAACAAACATTGCGAGTAACTGAACAAACACTGTGAGTAACTGAAAAAACCACGCGAGTAACTGAAAAAACCCTACGAGTAACTGAAGAATCCCTTTCGAAGGTTACTGAACAAACACTGCGAGTAATTGAACAAACACTGTGAGTAACTAAAAAAACCACACGAGTAACTGAAAAAACCCTGTGAGTAACTGAAAAATCCTGCAAGTAACTGTGAAACACTATGAATAACTATGAAAACAATGCAAGTAACTGAACAAGCACTATGAGTAACTTAAGTAGCAGTTAGAGTAACTGTGAAAAAAATACGAGTAACTGAAAAACCACTACGAGTAACTGTGATAACCCTGCGAGTAACTCTAACAGCAATAAGAGTAAATGTGAAACACTACGAGTAACTATGACAGCAACAAGAGTAACTGTGACAACACTAAGAGTATCCATTGTACATAAAGACAAACACATATTCTTCAAAAAGAATAACAATTGATCAGAACATATTCTTTGTAACATATTCAGAGTATACATACAACTGCTGGAGCACAAGGTAATACAAAGATAGATTACAAACACAAGTGAAGTACTTAGAAGGTTAAAAAATCACTTTCCCAAAACTACACAAAAAGAACAACCCCATTACACATTTGAACATTCCTCACTGACACACTGATCAACTACAAACTCCAATAAAAAAGATAGAACCACATATACATCAATAGCAACTGCAACAACACCAGAACATGAGCAGTATAAATAGTAGCAGCAAATCCCAATCATAGAATGCACTACTTCTTAGGACAGTTCATGCTGACATGGTTAACACCAAACTCTAAGCAATTGTTGCACTGCCTCTCTCTTTTAGATTGGGCAATCTCAACTCCAGATTTAAATTGTGCATCTGTGAATTTGGGTCTCCCCTTAGTTTTGCAAACATTGGGGATATGAACCTTGACAACGAAGGAAGAAGCTATATTTGAAGCCGTTACACCAACACCTGCATCTGCACAAGTATCAGCGAGATCCAATTCTAACAGCTCCTTTCGCAAGGCTAGCAGTTTTTCATGGCAAATATCTACAGCGTTGTTCCTACACGCTATGGTCACAATCGAATTGCAGGCAGAAACAAGCTGAAGAATCCTCCCAGTGGATAGATGACTAACTGACGCTTTGCCAAAAATCAAAGGATGTTCTCTGTAGCCTTTGGTCCACCTCTTAATTATGTATGGCTCGGGAAGAGTGCAAAAGTCACGACTCTTCAAATAAGACAGGATGTGCCTGTAAGGGATACCTTTGAATTCCAACATGTAACAGTTGCAATAAACAATCTCACTCGATGGCTTTTCTTCAAGATGCGGACAGATCCAAGGCCACCGACACGAAACACTTCAAACACACCTTCCGAAGCTTCCTTTACATTGTATATCATGCTTTGATGAACCTCACTCTGAAAGATCTTAAAAATTGACTTTGTGTATATACCTGTCATCTGCTCCTCCAGAGGCCATAGTGATGACAAAGGGAGATTACTATACTCATCTTCAAAGTCTTTGAAATTTTCAATCTCCCGTACATGACAGTATGCAGTCTCCAATGAACATACAAGTTCAAAGAGAGTCTTCTTACTATTCACATGGCTTCTAATGAATGTATTCAAGCTCTCGCTCCTTTGTGTTGTCCTCATGCCCGCGAAGAAGGAAGACAACATATAGCAAGGAACCCACTCTGAATGCATCGCATACATGTCAGACATCCAAGTAATAGATGACAGACCATACTCCTCAACAATAGAATGCCACCTCTCTTCAAATATACCGACATCATCCACATTCCACACACAATCATTCAAGGAGCTTATGATCTGGTCCTTGTTAGGAAGACCACCAAGCTTAGAGGGAAGCTTTTGTAGGATGTGCCAGCTACAGAAGTGATGCTTGCAATTTGGAAAAATAGTAAGGATAGCAACATTCATAGCCGGGTCTTGATTGGTTATGATGGACACTGGCTCTTTTCCAAAACAAAGTAGATACTGCTTGAAAACCCAGACAAATGACTTGTACTTCTCATCAAACATTAGAGCTGAAGCAAACAAGACCGTCTTACGATGGTGATCAACACCACCAAACATTCCAAAAACCATCGAATACTTGTTGGTGCGGTAGGTGGTGTTAAAAACAATCGCTTCGCCAAACAACCCGCCGTCTTCAACAGAAACAGGATCAGCCCAAAACAGATGAGTCAAGCAACAATCAGGAACGTTTTGGTATGTATAGAAGAATTTCTGATCAAGTACCTTAAACTTGGCAAACCGATCCAAGACCATGTTGACGTCGTACTTGGTCGACTCTTTCCTCTTGCTACTGATGTGTCCATGAGTTTGTCTGCTAGTAAATGTCAGATTTTCATAGCCACCAGACTCGAATGCCATCAATGCAATTTGTCTCGATACAGGTATGTTAGCTTGGCTCATGGATGAAAGGATATCTTTTTGAGTTTCTTTAAGAGATGAGTTACACTTCAGGTAACAAAGATGTGCATCATCAATAAGATCGTGATTGTGTTCCTCAACAAAGGCAGTCACAACCCACGTGGATGAGGACTTGTCTAGTGTGAATCAGATCATGGCTCCACAACCACACCTCTTCACAGATCGCTTGTTCTTCTTAGACAGATTTTCCTACAACTTACCCACTTTATCATAAACGGGGCTCAGAAGCCCTCTTGACCTCTTAGAACAACCCATTGTACCCTTCTTGTCACAAACCAGATCTTTGGCAATGAGAATCTTAGTTCTCCATTCATACATGTTGTCATCTTTCCTGATATTAAAATCAATCATGCCAGCGTAGCTAGAATAGAATGAGATAGCATCATCTAAACTTCCAAAGTGGAGACCAATTTTAGGAACTGTAGCTGGCGGAAGAGTGGAAGCACCAACAAAAGGATAAGAATTAGCATTATCATTATCAAGGCCGACATTTGAACTAGTGGCATCTGTATCAAGGCTGGGATCCATTACAATGTCTGGCAGTAACTCAGTAGTACAGAGGAGTAAACCTGAAATAGAAGAGAGTAACTCTATCAGGCTGAAGAGTAACACATCATAACAAACAAGTAACTGAAAGAAGATTTGTATTCCAAATTACAAATCAGAATAAAATAGATTTCCAAGTTGAACGTAAACACTTGAATTGAAAAAGAAAATACAGATAGGTAACTTGTACAAATAAGTTTATATGTAGATTTTCAAGTGAGCTTCACAACAGCAGAAAAAAGAGCAAGCATTTGAAATTGATGACTATAGATATGTTCACCTGATAATTAGACGACCGCCAAATAAGGTTCAGATTAGTTCAAATACACCAGAGTAACTCAACAGGACAGATGAGTAACCCTGAAACAACAGAGAGTAAGATGAGTAACCCTGAAACAACAGAGAGTAACTATGTCAGGCAGAAGAGTAACCCAACATAACAAATGAGTAACTTCTTCAAAAATGAAAAATGCAAACACAAAATTGGGTTTATTTTAAACACAAAAGTCAGAGAAATGTATACACATTGTGAATACAAAAGTCAGAGAGAAGAAAACACATTATGAATACAAGAGTCAGAGAGATGAATACACATTCTTTTGTATTTTCTACTATAAGTCAATCAGTATAGATAGATTAGTATTCCAAAATACAAATCAGAATAAGACAGGTTTCAAAGTTGGAAAGACACACTTGAATAAAAAAATCGGTATACACATTACAAATCAACATTCTCTTGGAAAATCAGTAACTTGGTGTAGTTCCTTTCTAAACTTGGTGTGTGGATCAGGAACTTGGTGTGTGGACCAGGAAGTTCATTTCTGAACTTGGTGTAGTTCCCAGTATTTGTGATGCAATTGAGCTTTATTGTGATAATAATGGAGCTATTGCACAAGCTAAGGAACCCAGATCACATCAGTGGTCCAAGCACATACTGCGGCGCTTCCATCTCATATGAGAGATCGTACAGCGAGGAGATGTGAAGATTTGCAAAGTACCAACTAAAGACAACATAGCTGGTCCACTGACTAAGTCCCTTTCTCAGCAGAAGCATGATGGTCATGCTAGGTCACAAGGACTGAGGTTTCTTAGTGACTGACTCTAAGTGCAAGTGGGAGTCTGTTGGTATGTATGCCCATAGAGCAAGTCATATGATGATTCTAATGGGTTAATTTGTAAATGATTTGAATAACAATAAAGGCAATTTCTGATCTATATGTTTAAACTATTTCTGAGATGATGGTGTAACATGATAGATGTCTAAAGAATAGCTTTACTCAATGACGTATGCTTTTAGGTTCAGGACCTAAATGATGAGATCATACGGATGTTAAAGAGTATACATTATTGTTTAGTCCCTAGTCGGTTATTATTGTGGAAATAACCATAGACATCAATAACACTGAAGACTAGATTGTGTGTCGGTTGATGACAGAATCTCATTAGTCATGATATAGTGATATCAAACCAAGCACATAGGTACTTGTTAGAGAACAAGGTACCGGACAGACCCACCATGAGAGTGACACATGGAACCATGACTTGGTAGTCACAGTAAGCTCTCACAGTGATGGTGGTGAGTGTGATTCTTAGACCTAAAATCACTACACTCAACACATGTCGTTGGGTACACTTTGACATCATCAAACATCATCAAACGCAGTCCTGAAACATGGGTTGTTATAAAGGTGATGATTGGGTGGCTTTGATACATGGGGCTTTTGAGGGGTTAGTGATAGATATGGGATTTGTCCCTCCTGAGGGAGTTTGATATCCTTGGCCACTTGATGAGTAGGATTGAGAAAGGCATGCGCATGCATGTGTGAATCAATATGTGATATTGATGTCACACACATCTCACTCAGTCTGCTCTGAGATCAAGGTAATGAATGAATGTTGATGGGATGACTGTTCCATGCCTCGAGTTCATTCAGGATATCAGTGACAAAGGAATTATACATTCACTATAACACCATTCACGGATTGTAGGATTGAAAGTTGTTCTCCAACTTTCTATTTCACTTGGGTAGCACTGATGTGTGACTAGGCACCACTCTTTTCTTGTGAAGTCATAAGTGTTATGGACTTTCACTGCCAAAGTGAAATGGACCTGCACGGTCACACACATAGGATTTAACCTGGAAGAGGAGTTTTGTCCACAAACAATGTTTAGATTGATTACTAAAGGATTTTAGTAGTTCAATTAAACACTCAATCAATTGATAGCTCAGTATCATAGTGTTCAAGGTGTTGGACTGATTGATTAGAGTATCAGATTAATTGAAACTACAATTGACTGATTCTGTACAATCTGCACTCCCAACCGATCGGCTCATGTGATGAACCGATTGGCTCAGCTTGGTGAACCGATCGGCTCAGGTGGTGAGTCGATCGGCTCATGAACAGGGTGAACGATTGCTTCAAGTGTTGAAACGATCGGTTCAACTGTTGCAACCGGGCAAGTTGGGAAAGTAAGATTGGTGAGAAATTTCCTTTCGTTTCACTTGCCCAATTCGATTGGAACAAGGATTGGTATTCGATACCAATTGGAAACAAAAGAAGGAAAGTCAATCGGGAACTGATCAGGACCACGAACCGACCGATTCAGAAGTGAACCGACCGGTTCATGGGTCCCAAGCGATCAGTTGAGTTGTCAACCGACCGGCTCAGATCCCCAACTGACCATTTCAGTTATGAAACGATCGGTTCAGGTTGTGAGTTGGTTGTTTTTGTGGAAAATCTCGAACCCTTTTACTCCTGCTTTAGTCCCATATTGCCCGGGATGGAGAACCATGTCCCATGACCCTCCTATATATAGGGGTATTGGGGGCTTCTCAAAGTACAACTCAGTGCAAACCAGTTTCTCTGCAAAGTTGTCGTTCTCTCTGGTTTTGGTAACCGAAAGAGCCCGAGCAAGTGCTACCCAATAAGGGAGGCACAACAAGGGAAAGACAAACTACAGAAAGAAACTAGTGGCAGGAGAGTGTGTTGGCAACTAGTACGCTGATAGGAGGGTGCGACTCCTTCTGATTCCTTGTGCGACAAGGAGATCGGAGTTCCAGGCAGTCTGTGTGGATGATTGCAGAGGCGGGAGACCTCTGTCACTCGGAGGACAACTGTCAATCCCGAAAGTCCCGGTGAGACCAGGAGTCTTCAGTCCCAGTGCGACCAGGAGCTGCACAGACACCATCCAAGACCAGAGGTGAAGACCGCACAAGGCGCGAGGTACTGTCGCCGAGCAAGCCTCGGGACAAGGTATGCATCCACAAACCATCTTTCCTATTCTACAGACGTTGACACAATTCCTTTTGTTCTGGGTTTTGGGGAGAAATTTTTTTGTTTCCGCTGCTTCTCTGCCTCCTCTAAAACCCAACAGTGGTATCAGAGCCACGTCAAATGTTCTATATTTAAGGACTATTGATATGATCGATTTTGGTTTGTCGCCTTTATTTATTGCATGTGATGCGAATAAAATTGGCTTTATGCATGTCCAATCCACAAATCCCAAATATACATATATGATATGTAATATTAATGCACTCGATACACATCACCCTTAAACGAGTTTTGTGGTGGATGTGTAGCATGATTATGGCCTATAAACCCTATATCTATGTCTGGTTGTATGTGGTTGCTTGCATCTCAGTCTGCGCACCGATTCCCTTTCTCCTATTCGTGATGTAACTCGAAAAAATTCGAGATTTCTTTTCCTACATTTGCTCCCCCCGAATGTAACTCGGGGTTTCACAATTCAATTGTAAATAGGATAGATTTTATTTCCTATTATGTCAAAGAACGGGGAACGACCTGGAAGACGATCTGAGATGATCGGTTCAAGGCGTGAACCAATCGATTGGTGTTCTAGATGACCGATTCGAGGAGAGAGACGAGCGGGTGGCGACCTGAGCAGATGCATGATGACCGTTGAACCGATCGGCTGGAGGCGCCAGTCGATCGAATGGTGGCACCCGAACAACCAACTTGATGGCGAGCCGATTAGTCATGGAGATGAGCTGATCAAACCCAGAAAGGCAGGCACATATTTCATCTTGTACTGGTTGCATGTGATGTATACCTAGATGACTGTGATTCCTCTTGGCTCAAAGAATCACAATAGGATGGCCATAATCATTGGTTTTATCATTTTGCATGTTTTCTGTGGGATATAACATGTATATGATATGTACTATATATTGTGGTGATTGGATATGTATATGTATATAAAAACCAAATCCCTCATTAAATATTAAGTTTTAGATGCCTTCCAAATGTGACACACGTGAAAAGCTTGATCGTCCAAGTGTGGGCACGCCCTAGTGTGGTGCACCATCTATCTCGTGGAAGCATGAAGGATGAATGTGTGGGTCTGCCCTAGCAGGGTGCATATTCATCGTGTTGGCTTTGGGTCGGACTTAACAAGGTGACCTATATAGGATCTAGCACCTTGAGGTACGGAGATGATCATGGCAAGGAGTTGCATGTGACATATTTCAAGAGTTGCATATGATGCAATTGGCAAGAGTTGCCTACCTGGGAGATCTGAGTTGTGGGTGACATCCGTAGCTAGTCCATGGCTCAGAGGATTTCAGGATCTTGACCCACTAGAAGATTGTACGCTGCAATCATCTGAATTGATGGTGAGGGCTATCAATTTGAGTCAAAATAGTGGGAGTGGTAATTAATTAAAGGCCTAATTAACTATCGTCAAATTTTATTCAAATCAAATCAAAAGGAGTTTTGACAAAATGCAATTTTCTCTTGTAGAATGGCAAAAGAATCATCTTTTAAAATGGGAAAATTAATTGAGAATAAATTCCATAACTGGTTGAGGACTGTGAGAAGTGTTCTACACAATCCAGATATACCAGGAGCCTTTGAATCCACTCTATGTATGCTTAATGTGTTGGTGAAGAAGAAAGAAAGTTCATTGATAGAGATCAATGGAAGGAAAGGTAAGGGAGAGAAGAGTTCTCTCGCCAAACAAATTTCTTCTACATGGAGAGGATGGAAGGAATGATGGAAGAAGAAGTTGAAGATAGAGATCTCTACTTCTGGTGTATACGTGATAGAGATTAACTTTACTACTTCTTCGTGATGGGTACTTGATACCGGATGCGGATCTCACATTTGTTCAAATGTGAAGGATCTTAAGAGAAGTAGGCCTTTGGGGAAAGGCGAGGTTGAACTATGTGTTGCCAATGGGGCAAGAGTTGCCGCCAGTGCTATAGGAACCTATGAGTTAACTCTACCAAGTGGGATAATAATAGAGTTGAAGAACTGCTATTATGTACCTTCCATAAATAGGAATATCATTTCCGTCTCTTGTTTGGACAAAGATGGATTTGAATTTCTTATTAAGAATGGAAAATGTTCCATTTCTAAAGATGGGATCTTTTATGGCAGTGCCCCAATGTCTTATGGTATATACTTGATAGATTTGGAGACATGTGTATACAACGTAAACACCAAAAAGCAAAAACTCAATGACTCAAACAAAACATATCTTTGGCATTGTCGTCTAGGTCACATAAATGAGAAGTGCATTTCTAGACTCCATAAAGATGGTTATCTAGACTCTTTTGATTATGAATCAATAGAGACATGTGAATCTTGTTTATTGGGTAAGATGACTAACACTCCCTTTTCAGGTAAAGGTGAGAGAGCTAGTGATCTATTAGGACTCATACATACTGATGTATGTGGGCCTTTTAGAACTAATGCCAGAAATGGGTGTCAGTACTTTATTACCTACACTGATGATTTCAGTAGGTATGGCTATGTGTACCTGATGAAGCATAAGTTAAAAACCCTTGAAAGGTTCAAGGATTTCATGAATGAAGTACAGAACCAACTTGGTAAAAGTATTAATGTAGCATCCAACTAACAAAAACATAATTAACTAATGCGGAAGCGTTCACTAAGCAGCGGATTATAGAAAATCACTAAAAATTTAAAACCTTTTTCAAAGAGACCCAATCATAAGAAAACTCTTTCAACAAGAACCAATGTATTACATTTACATCATGGTTCATAAGTATATATCTTATACCATCTCTTTTCAAGGGTTACAACATCAACTGCCTTGTTAAAAGCTAAACACAGACAACATAATAACCTCGAGGCATCAAGCCAAAATCTCAAAACGATACATTAAAAGCACTAAGTACTAACTCCGAGGACCTGAGAGTACAGAGACGACACATAGGACTTCTATCTACCAAACACGATAGACAGCACACTCAACCTGAGTTGTCACTGCTGTCCTTGTAGCTGCTGATGTTCTTCATCCGAAAGATATTATCAGTCTCTTTCACACTCGTCCACCTAAAAATGTTGGTTCCCACGGGGGTGAGACAATTGAAAATTGCCCCAGCGAGAGATATAACTCTCCGCCAGAAACATCATTATTGTAGTTTAATTAATATAAAACTGAGCAGAGGATACGCAGTTTAGATCATTCTCATCTTTTAAAGTATTACACATATCTATGATTGAACAGTAATTCATCTATTCTCTTTATAAGAAATAGAAAGAACATGTATAACATTCATCTACCATACATTTTCAACATCTCAAGCTTTGCTCATGTCATTCATTATTCTGATGTGTCACCCATGATTCATTCTTGTTTCTATTTGTTGGCCTTAGCCAATCTGCTAAACAAGTATTCACTTATGCCAGACATGTGATTATATAAATCATCATGTATTATTCAAGCATTAAACTATATCAATCGGGTATAAATATTTCAGGCATTGGACTATACCAATCCTGATTACACATCCAGGAATTGGACTTTAACCAAACCTAATTACAGGCATTAAGCCTCTGTCAGGTATTTCTAATTATAGAGGCATGGATAGCATGTGAAACATAACTATCAACATGAGATATCTAGCATCATGATTATAATCAACAGTAGCAGTAAGATATCAACATAAGCATGACCATTGTATGTACACAATTACAGTCTTATGCATATCCACAACATAAGTATAATTACTATCTCTTAGTTGCACTAAGCATCATCTTTATGTAAAGAGAACAAACATGGGTTTCCATTCAATGTGAAGCGTCATGTATAACCCTAAACAGATATGCTATACGGCTGTATTACATCTTTTATTATGCCCTGGGGAATTTGAATCGTACCATTCAAAGTCCAACCGACCCCTGCGAAGGGCTATTCGGTTCCGTACAAGATCTAGGAGTACCGGCATCCTAAGATCTCTTCCCCTCGGTCAGTACGAGTAAACTGCAGTGACATACCAGTCAAACTGCCAACAGTGACATATAGTCAACTGATAACAACTAGTCCGTACTTGGTACAAGTTACGACACTAGAAAACAGGGTATACAAAACCCTCTAATCCGAGGTACAACCGCAGCTGTCCTCAATCACATCAAATATTTGAGGCATGACCATAGCCATCCTCTATAACCTGCAATTGTGGATGACAAGTATATATATATCCTCAACCTGCCACCCCCGCATATTCAACAATATGCGCTCCGAGTTTCCCTTAGGAATACTCGTTTCACCATCCAGCAAGTTCTGACACTGAAGATGGTTCTACGGCACAGGGCACTACATGATTAGAGTTGCACTTAATTAGTTATGCCAATTGGGTGAATTAAGGCTGCATCAAACAAGTGGACATACAAACCCTAATTCATTTCTAGCAAGCATATAAATATCAAAACCTGAAAAGATATAAAACATATGAAACATAATTTCTCATCTCTTCATCACATGGTAATATTCACTTGCCATTCATTATATTACACCAATTATCATATTATCACAGGATATAAATCCTTTTCACAATAGCACAGGGTATCAACCCTTATCAACATAAGAGGAATACACCTCATTCAGGGCTCAATCATGCCCATGAAACATCTTGTTACTTCTTACCAGGTAACATCTAACCATATGGCTCACAAGGCCATTAAACATCTTGTCACCTCTCACTAGGCAACAATAACATATTAACTCATGTAATATAATAGTAACACCACTATTTCCTCCACAGGGTTAGGGTTTACTATTCACATCAATTAGGGTTTCATGTTTATTTTATCAATACAACCCTAATATATTGTTCCATACATCTAGGAGCATCCATCGAAATTCCAAGTATTTAATATTCTTATCATTTATCATTAAATGATCATCAACACAAGGTATGAGTTTATCTCTCATCATTATCATGGTATGATTACATCATACTCATTTTAGCTTAGTTATCAAGTATGTTAAACTCATTACATTTCATTGTGACAATTTACATAACACTCTCCTTGTGTATCTTATCTAAAAATATTGGATTTGAGATGCATCAAGGTATATCAACCATGAAATGCTAAATGTGATATCTATCATGTCTCAATGTATCACTTCCCTCATCACTTCTATCTTACATGAGTTTATTAACTTATCTTATAATAAGGAATTTCACATCTTAATACTTTCATCCACCAACCTATCACCTTTACCATGATGTGCATAGATCACACACAAGGATTGTCCAACTATCTTCAATGATATGGACTCATCTCAAATTAAGGCATTGCTTGTTATAAGGTTGCCTATAGTCAACCACTTAAGATATTTCATCATTATAGGGTATTACTCATTATTTCATCATTAAGGTTTACTCATATCATTACCCAGACATTAGGGTTATGATTTATCATCATATTGCCCATGATTAGAATTCCATGCACTATAGCCCAAATTTAGGGTTTTACATAGCTTTACTCTGTGTTAGGTTTAAGGTTTCATATGACATCGCCCTCAATTAGGGTTTCACATGGAATCATCCTCAATTAGAGTTTCTCAGGGAATCACCCTCAATTAGGGTTTCACTAATCATCCCAATTAGGGTTTCATTCAATTACCCATAAATTAGGGATTCATTATTCCTCTAATTAGGGTTTGGTATTTCATTACCTTAAATTAGAGTTACCCAAGTCATTACCCTTAATTAGGGTTACACTATTACCCTTAATTAGGGTTACACTATTACCCTAGATTAGGGTTTTACTCAAAATTTCCCTAAATCAGGGTTAGGGTTCGTTAACCTTCTCAATTAGGGTTTCTTGATCTCTTTACTAAGGATCCTACCCTAAATCACCATATGAATCATACTCATGTATGAATTCATTTCTATCATTCTCTCCACTTGATTTGGTTACATCAACCATATGATCAAATACAAACAACTATGTTTGACATAGTATACTGAGTTATTGCTTCCATAAACAATTAGGGTTTGCTTAATTGAATAGCCTTCAACTCACGATTCCTTGGGAGTTAATCCCTCAAATTTGGTGAGTCATTAGACCACATCATTAGGAACAGTAATCCCAAACATTAAACCCTTGGTCAATGCATTCAAACGGTCTTGAGACCGTTTACTCAAAAAGGTCAATTAAATCAGATTGAAAATCAGCACTTAATTCAATTAGGTTTCCCTAATTGATTAGGCTTCAACTCACTATTCCTTGGGAGTTAATCCCTCAAATTTGGAGGGTCATTAACCAACATCATTATAAACAGGAATCCCAAACGGTCAATGCTTGGTCAACACACTCAAATGGTCTTGAAACCGTTTTCCCAAACAGGTCAAGTTGATCAGGTTGAAAATCAGCATTTAATTCAATTCGATTTATCTAATTGATTGGCCTTCAACTCACGATTCCTTTGTAGTTAACCCCTAAAATTTGGAGGGTCATTATCCTACATAATTAGGAACAAGATTCCCAAACGGTCAATGCTTGTTCAACCATATCAAACGGTCTTGAAACCGTTTTCCCTAAAACAGTTTTCTGAAACTGCATAGCCAATCAATTTAAAACGATTTGGAATAGATATCAAGACCATTTGGCTTGGTACTTTTCTTTGGATAAGCATATAGGATGATGTCATCATCCCCTTCCTTCGAAAAACCAAGAACAGCAACTGTTCTTGATGGAAATTGCAGCAAGGAAACAAGTATGTATCAAATTGAAGAAAACAATCAACAAAGCATAATTGATTGATGCAATAGCAATGATTAAGGGTTTGAGTTATAAAACCCGCCTCCAATTGAGCTCCAAAGCTTCAAGCTCACGCCATTAATGGTGGATGAAGCTCTTGCAACTCCCCCTAAGCTCGTCCTCAAGCTTTTGGATGAAAAAGTTGGCTAGGGTTGAAGAGGAGATCCAAATAAGAAGAAATCAATGATTTGTTTTTTATTTCCACCATGGAATCAAGGAGAACGAAGGTCAAGGACCTTACCAACAGGTTGGGGTCGTCCTCCTGCTCCTCCACAGCTCCTTAGTCGTTTTCCAAGCAAGGGTAAAGAAAAGAATCCGAAATAGCCTTTGTTTTGGCTTGGTAAAGGTACTTTTATAAGAAACTTGATGAGAGAGAAAATGCATTATTAAAATGCATTAAATTCCAAAAATATGGCCGCCTCTTCCCCATCAAATTCCCCTCAAAATCCTTAAGGACGAGGCTATCTTCATTGCCTCTTATTCCTCTTCATTATCCATCAATTTAAAGAAAAGCAAATTAAGCACCTTAGATCATATTATAATAATATTCCAATTTGAGTGGATATTGCTTTTCTTTATAATAATGGTGAGTGGGTTATCCACTTGCTTGAGATATTTTCGTGGCCTAGCAAAGTCACAAATGTGTTCACACTTGAGCAAATTCAACCATCTCGTTTTTGGTTGAAGGCCCTTCAATTATTATATTTGTTTTTACACTAAATAGAATTAGGGTTTCAATTAGGATTAAATCTTGATTATTTTAATATCAAGATTCTCTCTCCTCCAACTTAATTCAAATGAGGCGCCCCTCTCATTTTATTTTCTCTACTTGATGCCAAGAAACATTAGGGACCTTATTGAAGTGGTAATTTACATATTACACCCTGGGTTTTGGGTAAATTGTACATTACACCAAAACTAGGTTTTCATGCACATACATTGCTTTATCAGCTCTTTCTTGGTATTTAGGCTTCCATAAGCCATACATCAGCATCATCTTTACTCTCATGATGCTTCAACACATGAGGAACATATTATCATGCACAATTTGCACTTAAACCCCTCAACTTGGGTAATTTGCACTTTAGTCCAAAACAGGCAAAACATTGATTTCAACAATGTTCAAAAAGGATAAGAATTGTAATATAAGTTCCTCTTGAACCATAATTACCTTTCACAAGATGAGTTTAAGCATTTAATCATCTTTCTTAATCAAAACACCTAGGGTTAAGGTATAACCCAGGTCAGGGGTGTTACAATTAAGGCACTTCGATCCGATCGAGGTGGAGAATACTTAAGCAAGGAGTTTGAGGACCTTCTGCGAGCCCGTGGTATTGTATCACAATGGACTACGCCTGGAACACCACAGCATAACGGTGTGTCTGAAAGAAGGAATCGCACATTGTTGGATATGGTGCGATCAATGATGAGTTTTGCTGATCTTCCGATTTCCTTCTGGGGTCATGCTCTTGAAACTTCCACGTTTACACTTAACTGTGTACCATCTAAATCAGTTCAAAAGACACCATATGAGATATGGTACAGGAAGCGTCCCGATTTGTCTTTTCAGAAGATTTGGGGTTGTGAGGCTTATGTTAGGAAAATGTTTCCTGATAAACTTGGACCCAAATCTGATAAATGCTATTTTGTTGGATACCCCAAGGAAATGAGGGGATATTATCTATACCACCCTACTTACAACAAATTGTTTGTTGCCAGGACAGCTGTGTTCCTAGAGAAGGAATTTATTTCCAAAGGAAGCAATGGGAGGAAAATAGAGCTTGAAGAGGTTCAAGCCCAACGAGAAAACATAGAACCGATAGATGTACAAGAGGAAGATGGAGATTCACAAGGTGTTGTGGAATCTCAGTCTCCTCAGGTAACACAAGGACTTCGTAGATCCAGTATGACTCGCCTTGAACCTGAGAGGTTTGGATACCTTGTGACTCAGGAAGGTGGAGAGTTGATCATAGATGATGATCCAACTACCTACGTAGAGTCTATGGAGGGACCAGATTCTGAGAAATGGCTTGAAGCCATGAGATCTGAGACGGAATCAATGTACTCCAACAAAGTATGGACTTTGGTGGAACCACCCGAAGGAGTAAAACCCATAGGGTGCAAGTGGGTCTTCAAGAAGAAGACCGACATGGATGGCAATGTGCAAACTTATAAAGGTAGATTGATTGCGAAGGTATTTCGACAAGTTCAAGGTGTTGACTATGACGAAACCTTTTCTCTAGTTGCCATGATTAAGTCCATCAGGATCATGCTTGCTATTGCATCTTATTATGACTATGAGATTTGGCAGATGGATGTTAAAACCACATTCCTTAACGGGAATATAAATGAGGTTGTGTACATGACATAGCCTAAAGGTTTTGTAGATCCAAAGAATGCCAATAAAGTCTGTAAGCTACAAAGGTCAATCTATGGATTGAAGCAAGTATCTCGGAGTTAGAATCTTTGATTTGATGAGGAAGTCAAAGTGTTGGGATTTATTCGAAATGAAGATGAACCTTGTGTGTACAAGAAGGTTAGTGGGAGCTCAACCACATTCCTCATATTGTATGTGGATGACATACTTTTAATGGGGAATGATGTCTTAGCCTTAGAGAAGGTAAAGACTTGGCTTGGGAATGCTTTCTCAATGAAGGATATAGGAGAAGCATCCTACATTCTTGGAATTAAGATCTATAGAGATAGATATAGAAGGCTTCATGGAATAAGTCAGAGCATGTACATTGACAAAGTGCTGAAGCGGTTCAGCATGGAGAACTCAAAGAGAGGCAACATCCCCATGCTACATGGAGTCACCGTCTCTAGAGCTCAATGTCCCCAATCTTGTGAAGAGAGGGAGCGTATGAATGGGATCCCATATGCATCAACCATCGGATCCATCATGTACGCTATGTTGTGCACATGCCCAGATGTCTCGTATGCTCTCAGCATGACGAGCAGGTACCAGTCAGATCCCGGGGATGCTCATTGGGTAGCCGTGAAGAACATCCTCAAGTACTTGCGAAGGACTAAGGATCAGTTTCTTGTTTACGGCAGCGAGGAAGAGCTGGTTGTAAAGGGTTACACTGATGCAAGCTTCCAAAACAATAAAGATGATTACATATCGCAGTCAGGATTTGTGTTTTGACTTGATAATGGAGTTGTGAGCTAGAAGAGTTCCAAGCAAGAAACAGTTGCCAATTCTACTACAGAGGCCGAGTATATTGCTGCTTCACATGCAGCAAAGGAGGTTGTGTGGATCAAAAAGTTCATTTCTGAACTTGGTGTAGTTCCCAATAGTTGTGATGCAATTGAGCTTTATTGTGATAATAATGGAGCTATTGCATAAGCTAAGGAACCCAGATCACATCAGCCGTCCAAGCACATACTGCGGCACTTCCATCTCATATGAGAGATCGTATAGCGAGGAGATGTGAAGATTTGCAAATTACCAACTGAAGACAACATAGATGATCCACTGACTAAGGCCCTTTCTCAGCGGAAGCATGATGGTCATGCTAGGTCACAAGGACTGAGGTTTCTTGGTGACTGTCTCTAAGTGCAAGTGGGAGTCTATTGGTATGTATGCCCATAGAGCAAGTCATATGATGATTGTAATGGGATACTTTGTAAATGATTTGAATAATAATAAAGGCAATTTTCGGTCTATATGTTTAAACTGCATCTGAGATGATGGTGTAACATGATAGATGTCTAAAGAATAGCTTTACTCAATGATGTATGCTTTTAGGTTCAGGACCTAAACGATGAGATCATACAGACATTAAAGAGTATACATTCTTGTTTAATCCCTAGTCAGTTGTTATTGTGGAAATAACCATAGACATCAATAACACTGAAGACTAGATTGTGTATCGGTTGATGACATAATCTCATTAGCCATGATATAGTAATATCAAACCAAGCACATAGGTACTTGTTAGAGAACAAGGTACCAGACAGACCCACCGTGAGAGTGACACATGGAACCATGACTCGGTAGTCACAGTCAGCTCTCACAGTGATGGTGGTGAGTGTGATTCTTAGACCTGAAATCACTACACTCAACACATGTCGTTGGGTACACTTTGACATCATCAAACGCAATCCTGAAACATGGGTTGTTATAAAGGTGATGATTGGGTGGCTTTGACACATGGGGCTTTTGAGGGGTGAGTGATAGATATGGGATTTGTCCCTCCTGAGGGAGTTTGATATCCTTGGCCACTTGATGAGTAGGATTGAGAAAGGCATGTGCATGCACGTGTGAATCAATATGTGATATTGATGTCACACACATCTCACTCAGTCTGTTATGAGATCAAGGAAATGAATGAACGTTGACAGGATGACTGTTCCATGCCTCGAGTTCATTCAGGATATCAGTGACAAAGGAATTATACATTCACTGTAACACCATTCGCGGATTGTAGGATTGAAAGTTGTTCTCCAACTTTCTATTTCACTTGGGTAGCACTGATGTGTGACTATGCACCACTCTTTTCTTGTGAATTCATAAGTGTTATGGACTTTCACTGCCAACGTGAAATGGACCTGCAGGGTCACACACATAGGATTTAACCTGGAAGAGGAGTTTTGTCCACAAACAATGTTTAGATTGATTACTAAAGGAGTTTAGTAGTTCAATTAAACACTCAATCAATTGATAGCTCAGTATCATAGTGTTCAAGGTGTTGGACTGATTGATTAGAGTATCGGATTGATTGAAACTACAATTGAACCGATCGGCTCATGTGATGAACCGATCGGCTCGCCTTGGTGAACCGATCGGCTCAGGGGGTGAGTCGATCGGCTCATGAACAGGGTGAACGATTTCTTCAAGTGTTGAAACGATCGGTTCAACTGTTGCAACCGGGGAAGTTGGGAAAGTAAGATTGGTGAGAAATTTCCTTTCGTTTCACTTGCCCAATTTGATTGGAACAAGGATTGGTATTCGATACCAATTGGAAACAAAAGAAGGAAAGTCAATCAAGAACTGTTCAGGACCACAAACCGACTGGTTCATAAGTGAACCGACCAGTTCAGGGGTCCCAACCGATCAGTTGAGTTGTCAACCGACCGGCTCAGATCCCCAACCGAACGTTTCAGTTATGAAACGATCGGTTTAGGTTGCGAGTTGGTTGTTTTTGTGGAAAATCTCGAACCCTTCTACTCCTGCTTTAGTCCCATATTGCCCGGGATGGAGAACCATGTCCCATGACCCTCCTATATATATATAGGGGTATTGGGGGCTTCTCAAAGTACAACTCAGTGCAAACTAGTTGTTGTGCAAAGTTGTCGTTCTCTCTGGTTTTGTTAACCGAGAGAGCCCGAGCAAGTGCTACCCGATAAGGGAGGCACAACAAGGGAAAGACAACTGCAGAAAGCAACTGGTGGCAGGACAGTGTGTTGGCCACTAGTACGTCGACAGGAGGGTGTGACTCCTTCTGATTTCTTGTGGGACAAGGAGATCGGAGTTCTAGGCAGTCTGTATGGACGAATGCAGAGGCGGGAGACCTCTGTCGCTCGGCAGACAACTGTCAATCCCGACAGTCCCGGTGAGACCAGGAGTCTTCAGTCCCAGTGCGACCAGGAGCTGCACAGACACCGTCCAAGACCGGAGGTGAAGATCATGCAAGGCGCAAGGTAGTGTCGCCGAGCAAGCCTCGGGACAAGGTATGCATCCACAAACCATCTTTTCTATTGTATAGACATTGACGCGATTCCTTTTGTTCTGGGTTTTGGGGAGAAATTTTTTTGTTTCCGCTGCTTCTCTACCTCCTCTAAAACCCAACATGATTGATGACTTAAAGAAACTTTGGGCTAAAGGTGTTATGACCTATGATGCTTCAGGAAGAGAGACATTTCATTTGCACGGTATGTTGTTTTGCACTATTAATGACTTTCCAGCATATGGGAATTTGTCTGGATATAGTGTCAAAGGAGCTAAAGCGTCTCCTATATGTGAAGAAAACATTGATTCAATAAGTCTAAAACATGGCGGCAAGACTGTATATCTTGGTCATCGAAGGTTTCTTTCAAAATTCCATATGTATCGTAGGAAGCGCAAAGCATTCAATGGATGGAATGATGGATGGAGTGCACCTAAACCTATACCAGGGAATGTTGTTTATGAAAGAGTAGAAGACATTGTCAATGAATTTGGTAAGAAATCACAATGTAGTATGGCCACACGGAGTGACAATTCTTCATTCAAGAAGAAGTCAATATTTTGGGATCTTCCTTATTGGAGTTCTTTGACAGTCAGGCATTGTATCGATGTAATGCACGTTGAGAAAAATGTTTGTGATAGCATCATTAGTACTTTGTTAAATATACCAGGTCAGACTAAAGATGGGAAAAAATCCAGACTGGATCTACGTGAAATGGGAATAAGGTCAGAATTAACAGAATTATGTGAAATGGGTAATAAAAGAATATGCTTACCTCTCGCTTATTACACGTTGTCTAGAAAGGAGAAGAAAGCTATTTGTGAATGCTTGGTAAATGTTAAGGTGCCACTGGGTTACTCATCCAACATCCGTATATTGGTATCAATGAAAGATCTGAAGTTGATAGGTCTTAAATCTCATGATTGTCACACTCTAATGCAACAAATATTTCCTGTGGCAATTCGATCTATATTGTCGAAGCATGTACGGTTTGCAATCACCAGACTTTGTTTCTTTTTCAACAGTCTATGCAGCAAAGTTATTGACCCTGATACTCTCGATAATTTGCAAAGAGAAGTGGTTGTTACCCTATGGAAGCTTGAGATGTATTTCCCTCCTTCGTTCTGTGATATCATGGTACATCTTGTTGTCCACTTGACTAGGGAAGTGAAAATGTTGGGACCAGTTTTCTTGCATTGGATGTATCCCTTTGAACGATACATGAGTGTTTTTAAAGGTGATGTTCGAAACTGTTATCGTCCTGAAGGGAGTATTATTGAAGGTTATGTGGCGAGAGAGGTTATGGATTTTTGCAATGACTTTCTGAGTGGTAATAACACTCCTGTTAATGACAAGAATATTGAGGATGGCAAAGGAATTTTGGGATCAGGGGTGAAAGTAATCAGCCATGAGCAGTTGGAACAAGGTCACTTGTATATTTTACACAACATGACGAAGTGAGTGTTTATATCGAGCAACATACCAATTTCATCAAGAGACAACATCCTAGAGAAAGTTCAATGTGGCTTGCTAGAGAGCATAACAAGACTTTTACTAAGTGGTTTGAAGATAAAGTCTTACATAAACTATCTCAAACACCAAATGATATTACAGAAACTATCAAATGCCTCGCCTTTAAACCAAAACCGAATGTTATGTCTTATGAAGGGTTTGACATTAATGGGTTCACATATTACACAAAGCGCCAAGATGATAAGAGTGTCGTCCAAAACAGTGGGGTCACTCTTCAAGTGTCGACTATGTATTTTGCAAGTGCAAAGGATAAGAGTCCATGTGCAGCTAAAATGTCATATTACGGTGTAATTGAAGACATATGGGAGTTTGACCACATAGATTTCAGAATTCCGCTCTTTAAATGTAATTGGGTTGATAACACCAAAGGATTTATAGTGGATGAATTGAGTTTCACTTTAGTGAACTTTGAAAAGATTGGCGAGAAGGGTGAACCATTCATATTGGCATCACAGCAGAAACAAATATTCTATATCGATGATCCTGCAAATGATAAATGGTCAGTTGTTCTTCATGGTAAAAGACAGTTCATTGAAGATCATATAGATGAAGAAGAGTACTATGATAAGTATGATGACTCCAGTCCATTCTCAGTTGGGTTTCCAACTCCACAAAACATTGAAGCTAATGACGACTTATATGTGTGCGGAGATCACAATGAAGGATTGTTAATTGATAAAAGATCACAAATTTAGAGGCATGCATGTTTATATTTTTTTATTGAAGCTAAATGTTTGCTTTTTTAATATAAATATCATTTTCAGATTTGATGTTTCATTATCTTCTAGTTAATACAAATGCTAAATGTTTGCCTTTTTAATGAAATTTTCAGATGGCTGACCATGATGAGCATGATGTCCATGATGAGCATGAAGTCCATGATGAGCATGTTGTCCATGATGAGCATGGCGAGGATACCAATGTAAGTTCTAAAATCATATCTTGTATTTCTATAAAATTCATTATCTTCTAGTTATGTCACATATCCCATATTTCTATATTGGGCTAATTCAGTGTGTTTATTTTTGTCAAATTTTAGGTTGATAATGCACATGTACCCACTGAAGCACTGGAGGAACTTGATGCGCATCACCAAACACTTAACAAGAAAAGGGGCATCACTTTGTTGAAGAAGTTAATAGCGCTAAGTGGCAGTGGATCCAGATTGGCTGTGGAGTTTGATAATCGAGGAAATGCAATTGGAGTGAACCAAAATAATTTTGTAAACTATCTTGGGGTTGTCACTCGAAGCCATTGTGGTGTTAAGTATGATAATTGGCATAAAGTTCCTCAGGCAAAGAAAGACATGATATGGAAGGATTTATGCATGAGTTATTATTATTTGCAATTCTATTTTGTAGATTACAAATTCTATTATTTGCAATTCTATTTTTGGATACTAGTTAATAGTAATTCTATTTTACAGAATTTGTTTGCATTGGATGAGAAGTTGCATCATAAAAGTGTGATGCAACGCACTGGAAAGATGCTAAGGAACTATAGGACAAATCTCAATAGGGAATATATAAAATATGGTGATAAGAAGAAGAAGTCAGCCCTTGAACAGTGGAACTTCTTGGACAAAGAAGATTGGGACACGTTTGTTGCTTCAAGAAAATCTGAAGATTTCAAGGTATTAGGCGTCACTCCCAATTTAATTAATATACGTTGTATTCACCTATTCAAGATTAACATTTAGTGCTACTAACCAAATCATTAATGTGCATACTAACTAGGCCCTCAGTGAGGCGCAAAAAGCAAGGCGTGAACTGAATGTGCATGACCACACTATGGGTCCAAAGGGCTATGCAAGCGGTCTCCAAAGACTACATGCAGAGTCTGCTGCTACTCAGGAGTCCTCTACTATATGTACCACACCCATGCCTCACCATGATGTATGGATAGCTGGGAGAAAAAACAAGAAGGGTGAAATAAAGAAGCCCGTAACTGCTATGCGAAAATGGTAAAATACAACTCTTAGAGCAATCATTTGAATATTGATTATTTGTGGTGTTAACTTACCAATTTCAGTTGATGGTGATTAGTGGGAGCTGTACGAGCAGAGGAAACAAGGCACGTTCATCCCTCAGGGCACACGGGATGAATTGAAAGTTGCTCTGGGTAACCTAGAGCATCCTGGACGTGTTAGGGGTGCATGCGTTGGTGTGGGCATCAAAGCATTCTTTGGGCCATCCCAGCACAAACCCAGAACGAGACTTTCACAAGAAGAGCTAACCTATTCTTTTTTTAGAATGTTAATGCAAAAGGGAATTCAATAATAAGAAGCTAATATTTCTTTTATACATGTATAGGAGAATAAGAGAGTCGAGGATATAGTTGCTAAGAAGGTCAATGATATAGTTGCTGAGAAGGTCAAGGAAGAAATGGTGTGGTGGTAGGCATCTCAGGCTTCCAATCAGCCTATGGTGACCCACTCTTCTCCTGATGCACAGACTGAGAGTAATCTTGTAGACCCACCGCCTAACACGTCTGATGTAAGTATTGTTTATGACATTGTAGCTAGTCTTTTCAAGATGATATGTTTTCAAGATGATATGTATATATGTATAACATTCTTTACGTAATTTGTAGGCGTTGAAGCCATTCCGCTTAAGAATGCAAGACTATGTTGTTACAGAGGCGCAGGCTTACCCGTCCCTTCCTGGGGTAACGTTTCACGGGACTCCAATGCCATAGGGATATGTTCGTGTGAGCCCGATACATGTATTACCCGATTGGAGGGAAGCTACATTATCATATACCCACCCAGATATTGATACACTTGTTGAGGTAGAAGGCGGGGTGATATTGTGGCCCAAAGCAGATGTCGTCTACACTACTGAAATTGTAAAATAAATTTACATTACTTTAGATTTTTAATGTGTATATATGAGGTCAATTGATCTGAAATTATATATACAAGTTAAAAAGAAGACACCCGGAACACCTAGGCCTCCACCTCCACTTCCTGCATTACCAAGTTGGGTTCCAACTGACCTAAAATACTTGTTAGGTCCTACATGTATGTGAATGGCATGTTGGCTACAGGCACATAATATACATTTCCCTATAATTGTTTCTTTAGAAGCG